>LPNX011010243.1:351077-415369 GCA_001517045.1 Pseudotsuga menziesii
CCTCCAATAAACAAGGAGGGTTAACCTTGACACAATTGTGGGGATTATTGCCCCAACTTAAAATGGAGGGTTTACGTCAATGACTTTACATGACTTGTTTACATTATTGAATCTCCCGATCAGAACATCGGAGCATGACATGACTCAATTACATTATAGATACTTCCCGGAATAAACATCGGGGTACAATACATAATATATACAAGTGAATACATTCCGAAGTTACAAATACATCAACAATAATAACCTATTTTTTGAAATTGATAACCGCCATGCTATCATTAGCCCACCCAATCCCTAGCAGTGCGAGATAGGAACCTCCATCTTCAACCACTTCTATCACATCAAAATCAGCATATGTTTTCATACCTTCAACATCGAAAACCAAGTTTGAGACGCAACCAATGGGCTGAACCTTTGCCTAATTTTCTAGTCGCATTTGCATCGGCGACCATCCCAATGTCAGCTTCCCCATCAACTGCCAATTTTTCTTGGTCATAATGTTTACATATGATTCAAGATCCAGAATAACCGAGTCAACCTCGTAATATTTGATTTGGATGTTCATCCTCATCTCCTTTCCTGACTTCTTCTTTCGCAAGGAGTTCACCATGGAATCCTTCAATGTCTTACCTCGTTGGTACAACAACTTATCAATCTCACCAAGGGATTTGGGATCCCTTACCAGCAACAGACAACTCTCAAAGAACTGCTACAAGGTACCATGTTTCCGCGATGGTCCTGCCTCTACAAATAGATCAAAAGCAGAAGGCATTTGGATAATAGGTAACTTACCCGGATTTCTCCCAATTGCATGCTTGGACTTGAAGAAGGTGTCTTTCTCCGTCGCAATATCAAATGCTACCTTTTTATTTCCAACAAACTGAACTTGCTGACATGGTCCATCTTCTCCAATTGTCGCACCGGTGTGAGTGACAACCCCAATGTCGACATCCTTTGTTCACGGTTCAGCTTGAATTGTTGCAACCGCCGATCCTTGATTTAGGTTCTAGGCTTGATTAAATGGTGGGTTCTGATTCAGCGACGGGTTTGTCGGTCGATTCTGAGTCTGTGGTGGAATATGATTCTACATCGTCGGTTGGTTCTGCACTTGGAATGTTGGCTGGTTCTGAGTCTGTGTATTCTGTAACTGAGGAATGTTTCCAGCTTACCACTTTGCAATCAACTAAGGGAATTTTTCAACATTATGCTCGCTGGCCGCATAGTATGTACACTGCGCATAAGGACACTCCCTCTGGTAGTGGCTGAATACTCCACAGGTATAACATTGGATTTATTCTCAACCTCCTCCACCTCCTCGAACGAAGCCTCCTCCTCGTCCCCTAAATCCTCTGTGGAATCCTCCTCGGACTCCTCCATGCTAAAATTGAGGTTGGTCCAACTGCTACTGCAGGGGGTTTGGTTGCTGCTGGACAAAGTGAACAGATTGAACATATTGTGGCTGAGGTTGAATGAGCGGTACCTGATTATACTGTGGTCGTGGCATAAATTGTGGTTGCGCTACGAACTACGACTGCGGTGCTAACTGTGGTTGTGACTGCGACGGGATAAAATGCATCTAGGGTGACGATGTATACTGCACCTGCACTGTTGAATGTGCCACCTATGGCTATGCTTGCATTTCCCGGGGGTCCTCACCTTTTGCAAAGCATGAATCATATGTCCTTTCCTGGAGCAATTCATAAGCTTGACGGTTTTTATTGTCGTGTCCTATTGACAGAAAAAANTGCCCGGGGGTCCTCACCTTTTGCAAAGCATGAATCATATGTCCTTTCCTGGAGCAATTCATAAGCTTGACGGTTTTTATTGTCGTGTCCTATTGACAGAAAAAAGGTACAGTATAGACTCTCTGCCTTGGTAACCATATTTTGCATGTAGTCACAGTTCTCATGTCGATGCCCATAAACATGACATATGCAGCATCGTGGTACACTAGCGCAGTTCAATGGGTTCAGGGCTCCTGAAAGCAAATAATTTCGAAACGCGGACATGTATCCTTGGTGTGTCTATCCACATGACACCAGATGCACCAAAGGTTGTGATGATCTTCCTTAGCCTTCTTGATATCTTGCAGTTTAGGGATGATTAGGGTCTTTTTTGGGAAAATTGAAGGTATTGGTTCTAGGGTCTTTTTTGATGATTAGGGATCCAAAACCTTCCAAATCTTGTTTGAGGCCTTACATGACCATTTTTGTGGTCAAATTTTTTCATGCATATCTCAAAGCCTCTCAATGTTATTCTACGTAAATGACCATTTTTGGGGTGAAATATTTTTAGGGATATCTCCAAGCCTCTTGATGGTATTCTTCACATATAGAGCTTTCCAAAGGTGTGGAAATCACCTCACACAAAGTTTGTATAAAGACATTATGCCTCCCACAAGTTTCCCTATCCTATTGACGATTATGATTAATGACCATAAATGGAAATCCTACAAAGTGAGCCTTCACCACTCACCTCAAGCCCTCAACCCTAACATTAATTGGGATTGAGGCATGCAAAAACATCTAATCAAATCCTCTAATCAAATCATGAATCCTCTGAATCATTCCACAAAATCCTCCTTAGACTCCTCCATGATAAAACTGAGGTTGGGTCAACTACTGTTGCAGGGGATTTGGTTGCTGCTGGACATAGTGCATAGCTTGAACATATTGTGGCTAAGGTTGAATGAGTGGTACCTGATTATACTGTGGTCATGGCACAAACTGTGGTTGTGCTATGAATTGCAGCTGCGGCGCAAACTGTAGCTGCGACGTAACTGCTGCTGCGGCGCAAACTGTAGCTGCGACGTAACTGCTGCTGCGGCTGCAACGGGATAAAATACATCTGGGGCGACGGTGTATATTGCACCTGCGCTATTGGATATGCCATCTTTGGCTATGCTTGCATCGCTTGGGGGTCGTCACCTTTCACAAAGTATGAATCATATGTCCTTTCCTGGAGCAATTCATAAGCTTGACAGTTTTTATTGTCGTGTCCTACTGACCAAAAAAAGGTACAGTACAAACTCTTTGCCTTGGTAACCATCTTTTGCATGTAGTCACAGTTCTCATGTCGATGCCCATAGACCTGACATATGTGGCACCATGGTACACCAGCGCAGTTCAATGGGTTCGGGGCTCTTGAAAGCAAATGATTTTGGAACGTGAACATGTATCCTTGGTGTGTCTGTCCGCATGACACCGGATGCACCAAAGGTCGTCATGATCTTCCTTAGCCTTCTTGATATCTTGCAATTTAGGGATGATTAGGGTCTTTTTTGGTAAAATTGAAGGTATTGGTTCTAGGGTCTTTTTTGATGATTAGGGATCCAAAAAATTCCAAAGCTTGTTTGAGGCCTTACATGACCATTTTTGTGGTCAAAGTTTTTCATGCATATCTTAAATCCTCTCAATGTTATTCTACACAAATGACCATTTTTGGGGTGAAATATGTTTAGGGATATCTCCAAGCCTCTTGATGGTATTCTTCATATATAGAGCTTTCCAAAGGTGTGGAAATCATCTCACAAAAAGTTTGTATAAAGACATTATTCCTCCCACAAGTCTCCCTATCCTCTTGACTATTAGGATTAATGACCATAAATGGAAATCCTACAAAGTGAGCCTTCACCACTCACCTCAAGCCCTTAACCCTAACATTAATTGGGATTGAGGCATGCAAAAAATATAACCCTTGTTGGTATGGTAATTTTAATAGTTACATGTGTAATGATGTCTAGTTGATGTCCTAAGATGTCATAACTAACATTGGAAGGCAACATTAGACAAAATAACTCTAATATTATAAAATTGAGTTATCCCACATGAATTATAGAGGAAAATACTCCTTTTACCATTCATTATATAAAGAGGTGGAAAATCATTTATCCTACATGTAAAAGTTAGGGTGTAAGTCTTCCATACCTCTTGCTAAAGCATATAGGCATATCATTGTACATAAGTATTATGTTGTGATTATCTTTGTAATACTATGGGATATCATAAATGGAGAAGAGCTCAAGGTTTAATATTGGAGATATTTTGAGGAATAAGAAGATTTTTCTCTTCCCGTGGAAGTTTCCCATTTTGGGTTTTTGGGTTTTTACCACATATATCTGGTGTTCTCTTGTCTATTATATTATCTCCATTTTTGTTCATGTTCCTTGTTACTTGATTAGATAGAAGACTAGAATAGCACATGTTTTGGATGGTTGTATGATTTTTTCATATCCTCAGTATTCTAACATGGTATTAGAGCATGTTTCTATACTCTATCATCTTTAGTAAAATATTATATTTTTTTTTCAAGTAACATTATCTCATGTTTTTACTTGAGCACTTCATATTTTGCACTTTTCTAACCCAGTCTACAGTATTCAAGTGGTAGTTTTTTAGATCTAGGCTTTATTCTATATATTTCATGTTTTTTTCAAATCCTAACTTTCACCATAATTTTTAGAAATTTTCAAGTTTTTCATGATTTATTTTTGTTTTTGAATTGAAAATATATTGTATAATATTCTAGCATTAAGGATGTACTTTTTGACTTGCAAATCTGGTTGTTTGGTTGTATATGTTTCAGGTTATTGCAGGTCTCCATACATACATATTTACCAATAGTTTAAACAATTTTTCTGTATGTTTTTCCCGAGTTTAACAGTCATACACTCCCTATACACTTCCAGAACAGATATATGCACCCTACCTTAAGCCAACCTGCATAAGCATTTTTTTTCAACATTTTTTCTTTTGCTTTTGGCAATTTCCGCACATTGTTTTGTGTAGAGAAGTCATAGATCCGCTGGTTAGTTACAAAAAGGTTTCGACATTTGAGAACATTATAGTTTTACATATTTTCTTGTCTATTTGCGGCAATTAAATTCTTTGCATTTTGGGTTTAGGATTTTATCACCATGACTTCATAAATTGTTTATATTCCTACATTGGTTGGATTTAACTCTCATGGAAGAGAAAGATGATTGACATGTTTAGGAGTAAGAACTTATGGAGGTTAACTAAAGGTGATCTATCCAAACCAACCAATGGAAAAGAGATGGCAATATGGGAAGACCATTGTGATCAAGCAAGAGGACCCATTGAAAAAAATATTTCAGATAACTTGTAGGTACACGCTGAGGATGATGATAATCCTATTGAGGTATGGGAAACCATTGCTTCTTTATTTGATAAAAGTGATGATGTTTCTTCTTACAATGTTGAAAAGAAAATCCATGAGCTAGAACCTAAATATTTTGATATAATAGAGTCATTTCTTACTAAAATTAAAATTTATAATAAAAAATTAAATAATTGCGGTAAATATTACAAGAATAATGTCAATGCTCTAACTACTCTTTTAGAACAAAAATTACCTTCATGCTTTGATATGTTCATCCAAACTAGGAATAAGGCCATTGAAATGCCAAACGGTACTCACAAACCTTCTTTTGAATATTTTTGTAAAGTTTTGATAAATGTGCAAGATATATTAAGTTCTAGTGGTCAATTGTCTAATAATAAAGCTCTAGTGGCACATAGTAAAAATAATCCTAATAAGAATTTTAATAAAAACTCTAAACCACATAATCAAGGATCAAGTTCTATTGATCATGCTTCTAATGTTTCTAACATGGTGTCTACCAAAAGGAAAGTGTTTAATCCTTATAAGTATTGTGACAAAACCAACCACCATGAAAATATTTGCTTTAAATGAAGATGTGAACTTGTGAAAGAAACAATGTAGCCTTCCAAACAACAATTGGTGTCCCTGTGTACCTATTTTATTCAAACAAGTAATTCATCTTCTTATGTAGAATGGATAATGGATTCTGGTGCATCTAATCACGTGACTGGTTTAGCTTCTTTGATTAATTCTTCTGACGCTAGAAAACACACACAACATATAGTATCTATTCGTGATGGTAATCATATTTCAATTTTAGGATTTGGTAAGGTTTTTTTTTCCCTGGAAAAGAAAGCATAATTTCATTTCATCTTTTGAGAACAAAATTACATTTTGTAGATACACAGCTTGTGTATTCAGAGAGTACCATAAAGGAGGATTTGGTAAGGTTAATGTTCCTAATGGTACTTTGGAAGACGTGTTTCATGTTCAAGGAATTCCCATCAAATTTATTTCTATTTATTGTGCATGTCAAAAATGTTATAAATTTGAAGATTGGCCTAATAAGTATGCGTTAAAATATATCAAACAAAACTTAAAAATTGTTGGAGTCATTATCCAACCACACATCATTATTTGGTTTATTTGGCCTAATTTATCACTTATCCTAATATCTTAACTCGAATATGTGACTGCATCATCAACTGGATCATCCTCCTTCAATTAGGGAGCCTAACTAAGTCTTCTCCTTCAATCAGGGAGACTAACTAAGCCTCCTCCTCCAATCTAGGAGAAAATATAGGTTGATCTGCATGACATATGAGCCCCATTCAGTTAATTGAAGGTTGTTTCACCTACCTTTCAGTTAATCTGGAACTACAAATGAGCCTTCCTCATCAGTTAGCCTATTTTGGGTTAATTTCAGTTAACTGGAGTGATTAAAGACGCCTCCACCTAATTTTGGTGACTCAGTTAAGTGGCAGTCTAGTTCATCTCACCTAACTGNCTTCCTCGTCAGTTAGCCTATTTTGGGTTAATTTCAGTTAACTGGAGTGATTAAAGACGCCTCCACCTAATTTTGGTGACTCAGTTAAGTGGCAGTCTAGTTCATCTCACCTAACTGAAGTCAGATAGGCTCCCTAACCTACTTGTTGGCATGCAGTTGAGTTCTATTCAGTTAGACTAAGTCTAAACTACCTCCAAGTCAGTTAGAGTCAATTAAGGTTGAGTTAAGTGGTTAACTGATGTGTTGAGTGGTGTTTAATTGACAAGTAAGCCACTCTCATGTAATCAATTCGAATGAAGTCTATGGGATTTGAATTTCACAACTCTTTATGCCATTGTATTGCATTGTATCACTACTTTTGTTAATGATAAGAAAATATACAGCTGCAACTCCTAATTGCACTATTTCATGTCATTTATGAGTAAATTTGATCTATGAAATATATTTTGAGTTTTTGTCTTGTTTCTTAGATTGTTGTGTCTCCAATTTTATATGGTATCAAATCCATGGAAGGACAAGGGAATTCTACTATAGGTTTCTTGTTGGATCTGTGAAGAAATTTGAGCAAAATTGCTCAAAAGCATTCTAACTTTTCACCAGAAGCGGAGAGTTTACCACATAATTCCTAGATAATCTAGCATCCAGTTGATCAAGATTTCTTGATTGACTAATCCAAGCGTGAAGCAAATTCCAAAAGTGTAGGTTGTCGACCTTATTTTGTTTGTTTTGTGTGATTGCAGGTATCTCAATCACTTCCATTGCATTCACTACAAATGCACAATGGACTCTTCTTCAAGAAACCTTCTCACCTCTTTCAACTATCATCAATGGAAAGATGATATTGAGATACAATTGTGCTCCTAAGGACTCTACAGAGCCACCATGGATACAGAGAAAGAGACGAATGCATTAGCGGAGAAAAAAAATATTGGAACAAACTTGATGAAGAATATGGATTTCTATGCCTCTCCATTTTGAAGGATCTTCTTCTCCACCTCATTGGATTGAAGACTCCCAGTGAAATATGGGAACAACTTGCTACTCTTTTTGACAAGTAAGATGATTTGAGAATCTATCAGTTGGAGAATGAACTGATATCTCTAAATATGGGAAATTTTGAGACCATGAATGACTTCTTTACTAAGTTTAAGCACCTTGTGCTCCAATTGAAGCAATGTGAAGTTGAGAAGGAAGATGATCAGCTCATCATTTCTATCCTTTCGAAGCTTGGACTAGACTACTCTATTTTTGTGTCTACCTTCCATACCAGAAAGCTTACAATTCCAAATTGGAAGATGCTGACCCTGAATGCATTCATTGAGTCTCTCACCAATGAGCATGATAAGATTGTGCAAATGGGAATCAGATCCTCTAAATATAAAGCTTTGTTTGTTGGAGGACCTAAATATTTGAATGCAAAAGGAAAGAAAAAGAAAGAGAAGACAAAGTTTGAACCTCTCAAGAAGAAGGAGAAAAATCAATAGTTTGATGAGTCCCCGAGATCAAGGAAGAACAAGCAAAAGGGAAAAGAAAAGACCAAGTGCTCTTACTGTGGAATAGGTTTTCATCCTAAAATATCTTGCATAAAGAGAACAATTGATCAAATGGACCTTCTCCTAGAGAAAAACACCATTACTCTTCTAGAAGGCGTAAGGCAGAAAGAAGGTGGAGATTGGAATAATCATCCTGAAAGAGAACATTCTCTCATGGCTATTTTGTCGAAGGCTAGAGCTCTATTCATTGAATCTAGTGCTTTGAATCATATGGTTGCATGGAAGTATTCTTTTACATCATTGGATTTCGACAACTGCATCTCCATTCACATGGGAGATGACTCTCAAATCTCATCAAAAGGAAAAGGTATTCTCCAACTAGAACATGGAAGCTTCAAAAATGTTATATATGTTCCCTCTTTAGCTTCAAAATTATTGTCTTTATATCAAATGACACACACTGGTTTTCCTAAAAAAATTACATTCAACCCCAATGATGTTGATATCTCAAAGATAGCATCCACAAAATGCATTGATGTAGGGAAAGCAAATCACACTGCTAAGACCTATGAGTTTTCTAACTTTGTGCTTGATTCAAAGCCATCCGCCCTTCTGACTCATGGGAATGAGGTAAGATATATGTGGCCATGAAAGTTTTGGACACCTAAACTACAATTATTTGTAGCTTCTACAAAAGGATTCCATGGTGGAAGGCCTTCTAGTAATCAAATCCTCAAAAGGTATCTGCAAGGGATGNTTTTTGGACACCTAAACTACAATTATTTGTAGCTTCTACAAAAGGATTCCATGGTGGAAGGCCTTCTAGTAATCAAATCCTCAAAAGGTATCTGCAAGGGATGCATAGTCGACAAGCATCCTGAGCATAAGTTTGATCAGGGAAAAGAAAGAAGGGTGACATGTATTTTGGGGATGATCCATTTTGATTTCAACAATCCAATTCCCACAACCTCCATGAGTGGTTCAATTTATTTTCTTACTTTTATAGATGACCTTTCAAGATTTACATGGGTCTATTTTCTCAAAAACAAGTTGGAAGTTCTTGAAAAGTTCATAGATTTCAAAGCTTCCGTTGAGAATGCTACTAGGAGAAAGATACAAGATATTAGATATGATAAAGGAGGTGAGTACATCAAATAAGAGCTACTGCAATTTTTTTCTCAAAGTGGAATCAAGATTCAGCACACCGTTCCTTACACACCTCAGCAGAATGGTGTAGCAGAAAGGAAAAATCAGGTACTGAAAAAAATGACAACATGTATGCTTGAGTTAAGGATTTGGCTACAAATATNTTTCTTACACACCTCAGCAGAATGGTGTAGCAGAAAGGAAAAATCAGGTACTGAAAAAAATGACAACATGTATGCTTGAGTTAAGGATTTGGCTACAAATATTTGGCCTGAATCCATGAATGTTTCTTCCTACATTCATAACATGGTTCCACATTCATCCGTGAAAGGAAAAACACCTTTCGAAGCATACTTTATTCACAAATCGGATATGTCCAATTTCAGATTTTTTGGGTCCACTGCTTGGGCTCGAATTCCACTAGATAAGAGAAAGTATTTGCAGCCTCAGAGTGTTGAGTGCATATTCATTGGGTATCCTTAGTAATAAAAGGGATAGAAACTCTTGAATATCATAACCAAAAATATACTCATAGAGACAAGTGTTTGCTTCGAAGAACCTCTCCAAGATTTGAAACTAGTAGAGGAAGAAACTGCTGAAATTCCCTCTCTTTCTGCAGAAGATTCTGGAGATGAAAATGAAAGTGTGACCTATGATATTTAAGATATTATGTCTGATATCAGTAAAAATGAAATATCAGGTTCTAAATCAGATCCAAATGAGCCTACTCATCTACCAAAATGGCCCGAAAAGACTCTCTTTTGCTGGGTTAAATGTTGGAAATCCTGCTGATCCAAGGAGAACTCGGTCAGATTTTCAAAGAGTAGGTATTTCTCTTCTTGTACTGATTCTTTTCTGTATGAGAAGTGATACATGATGATTGGATATGATCCTAATTAATATTATCATGCTTGGAACGATCCTCGATTGCAAGCTGCAATGGATGAAGGGTTCAACTCTCTCCGAAAAAATGCAACCTGGGAGCTAGTTTCCCTTCCACCTGGGAGGAAACTTGTTCAATGTAAATTGGTCTATCGGAAAAAGGTTGCTGAAAATGAATAAAACTGAAAATATAAATCATGTCTGGTAGAAAAACTCTTCTACCAATTCCAAGGAGTGGACTGCACTAAGACCTTTGCACCGGTAGCAAAAATGGATTCTATACGGCTAGTCTTAGCCATTTATGCATCCAAACACTGGGAGGTGCACCATATGGATGTAAAAAGTGATTTCCTTCATAGAGACATGAAAGAAGAGATCTACATGAAGCATCCCAAAGGATATAAATCAGATCCATCATTATTTTGTAAGCTACATAAATCCTTGTATGGCTTAAAACAAGCCCCAAGATCTTGCTACGCCAAAATGGATTCTTTTCTGCTCTCACAGAACTTTGAAAGATGTAAGTCTTATCCAAATGTGTAAATGCAGCAATATGAAGGTAATTTTATGATTATAGTTCTGTATGTTGATGATCTATTGATCACATGAATCATCCTTGCTTCAATTAGCTTTATAAAAATTGGTTTACATGAAGCTTTTGAGATGAGTGATCTAGGCCTGTTGAGGCAATTTCTCAGGCTAGAAATAACTCAAGATTTTGATGGAATTATGGAGACACATTCCAAATATAATTAATACCTATTAATTAATTTTAATATAGATGATTTTAAGGCAACACATTTCTCATTCCTCTCAGGAATCAGCCTTGAAGAGGGAAATACTACTCCATAGGTGGATTCTACTCTCTATCGCCAGTTGATTGGAAGCCTTCTCTACTTGACACATTAAAGGCTTGATATTTGTTATGCCATGAATGTTGTATCAAGATATATGAAGCAGCCTCATGCAATTCATTGAAGGGAAGCCAAGAATATTCTATAGTATGTGTAGGGTACTAGAACCTATGGCATTCACTATGTTGCTGATTTCGAAGTAGACTTGGTAGGATTCATAGATTCTGATTGGGCAGGAGATAGCATAGATCGGAAGTATACTTCCAGCTATGTTGTCATGTTTGGTGGTGGGCCTATTTGCTGGTCAAGCAAAAAGCAGGCTTCCATTTCCCTTTCTTTAGTAGAGGTAGAGTATAGGGGAGCGCTCAATGCATGCATATAGGCAATTTGGCTACATGGTATTTTGGTTGAGTTTAACATTGGTAGCACTTAATCTACTGTCATTTTTTGTGACAGTCAAAGTTCTATCAATATCTCAACAGATTCGGTTCATAGACATAGAACCAAACACATCGACATGCACTACATCAGAGAACTTGTGCATAATGGAACACTTGTTCTGCAATATTGCCCCACAGATGAGCAAATTGCAGACATTTTTACCAAGAGATTCACTGAGAAGAAGTTCACTTACCTCCATTCACTGTTGGGGGTGAGTTCCATGGTTAATTCAGATTAATTTTTTAGTGTTCATTTTGAGGGGGGTTTTCTTTCCCACAGTTGTTTTTCCTCTTTTCCTCACTTATAATTTTTTTGAGCATTTTAGAGTTGTTTTTTTGTAAAGGGTGACCTATGGTCTTTGTTGTCGGGGCCCTGTATTTTTTTTACTCTTCCACATGAGTTTATATTAAGTGTGGGGAGGGGGGAGGGTTGAAGTCATTATCCAACCACACATCATTATTTGGCTTATTTGGCCTAATTTACAACTTATCCTAAGTTCTTGACTTGAATATGTGACTGCATCATCAACTTGATCATCCCCTTCATTTAGGGAGCCTAACTGAGTCTTCTCCTTCAATCAGGGAGACAAACTGAGCCTCCTCCTTCAATTTAGGAGAAAATCTGGGTTGATCTGCATGACATATGTACCCCATTCAATTAAATGAAGGTTGTTTTAGCTACCTTTCAGTTAAACTGGAGCTGCAAAGGCGCCTTCCTCATCAATTAGCCTATTTTGGGTTAATTTTAGTTAAATGGAGTGATTAAAGGCACCTACACCTACTTTTTGGTGACTCATTTAAGTGCAGTTGAGTTCATCTCACCTAATTGAAGTCAGATAGGTGCCCTCGCCTACTTGTTAGGATGCGGCTGAGTTCTATTCAGTTAGACTTAGTCTAAATTGCCTATGAGTTAGTTAGAGTCAATTAAGGTTGAGTTAAGTGGTTAACGGATGTGTTGAGTGGTGTTTAACTAACAAGTAAGCCACTCTCTTGTTATCAATTCGAATGACCTCTCTGGGATTCGAATTTCATGCCTATTTATGCCATTGTATTGCATTGTATCACTACTTCTGTTAATGATAAGAAAATATACAACTACAACTCCTAATTGCACTGTTTCATATCATTTTTGAGTAAAATTGCTCTGTGAAATCTATTGTGAGTTTATGTCTTGTTTCTTATATTGTTGTGAATCCAATTTTATTAAAATTGTTTCTCCTAGTCATTTTGACCATAATGCTGGATTATATAAGTTTATGGATTTTTCAAGTAAAATGAACTTTTTTATTCCTATGTTTCTTATGCTCATGAATTAAGCAAATTATGGCATGAAAGAATAGGTCACTTGAATGATGGAAAAATGAAAAATGATGCCTAAAATGGTACATGGCTTCCTTTCAATTTCTTCCACTAAAGGTCTTTATGAAGGTTGTATTCTTGGTAAACATAATAAGGAAATGTTTGATAAAGGTAAAGTTTGGCATGCTAATGAACAATTGCAACTAATTCATAGTGACATTTGGGGTCCTATTGAAACTCTTTTGTATCATGTAGTCTATTTTTTTACTTTTATTGATGATTATAGTCATAAATCTTGGGTTTATTTTTGAAACATAAAATTGAAACCTTTGGTATTTAAAAAAAATTACATCCATAATTGAGAATGAATTTTCTAGAAGTATTAAGACTTTGAGAACTAATAATTGAGGGGAATTCATTAAAAACAAATTTAATGTATATTAATATAGGCATGGTATCCAACATCAAAACACTGTTCCTTATCCAAATCAACAAAATGGGGTAGCTGGAAGGAAGAAAAGAACGTTGGTTGAAATGACTAGATGTATGCTTTATTCTAAAGGATTACATACACTTTTTTTGGATGATGCTACTTGTTGTGCTAACTATATCTTGAGTAGAGTCTGTATTAAAGCAGTTTTGCAAGTTAACCCTGAAGAAAAATGGAATGGAATAAAACATGATATTAACAACTTTAAGGTATTTGGCAGTGAATGTTGGGATCATATCTTGGATAAAAAACATAAAAAGTTATAACCCAAGTATCAAAAATGTATTTTCATTAGTTATTGTGAGGATTCTAAAGTGTACAAGTTGTTTGATTCCTCTACCCAAGGTGTCATTATTAATAAAGATGTTCACTTTGATGAAGTCTCTCCTCCTGAGTCTTCTGAACCTCATGTTACATTTAATTTTCCTTCACCTTATGTTACTTCTAGCTCTGTTACTATGTCCTCTCCTTCTGTGCCTATTATTAATCCTAGTTCACTCTCTTCTTCAAGTGCTCCACCTAAATGTTCTAAAGAAATTAGTACGGATCCTACCACTACTTCTTTTCCTATTTGGGCTTGGAAAACTATTGAATCTACAAGTTCTGAGATTGGTCTTCCTTCTGATACTCGTCAAAGTAGATTTGAATTTGCTCTTATGACTAAATTTTTAACCACAAATCATCCCTCTATCTATGTGTAAGCCAAAGATAAACATGAATGGGGGAAATCCATGCAAATTGAGCATGACTCGTTAATGAAGAACAAGACTTGGAATCTTGTTCCCATTCCTCATGGAAATAATTTAGTTGGATGTAAGTGGATATATAAAACAAATTTTACCATAGATGGACAGATTGAAAAACACAAAGTTTGGTTAGTAGCAAAAGGATTCTCTCAATAAGAAGGTATAGATTATTCTAAAGCTTTTGCTTCAGTTTCTAAAAGGAACACAATAAGAACTATTATTTCACTTGGTGCATCATATCAATGGGAAATACACCAAATGGATATCAAGAGTGCATTTTTAAATGTTGATATTAGTGAAGACATGTATATGCAACAACCACCTAGTTTTATTACAGCTGAAATTTTAAGTTTAGTATGCAAATTGAACAAGTCTTTATATGGTATTAAGCAAGCACCTAGAGCTTGGTAACAAAAGATTGATGCTTATTTATTAAAGAATGGTTTTAAGCGATGTATATTTGATCCAAATATATATGTGAAGACCTTTGATGATGATGCTCTCGTAATTGTACTTTATGTGGATGATCTTCAGGGATAATTTTAGGGGCGAATTTTAGCCGAGTGGGCTATTTTTCGATGTTTTTCTCCCAAAAAAGATTTGCCATTTTACATTTTTTGAAGCCCCGTTTCGCCCAATTTTGATGGGGTAAAATTTTTTCACCCTAAAAATCGCCAAATTATTATATAAACAATATAAAATCCTTGGAAATTAAAATATTTTTTGAAAAATATCACCAATCATTTTATAGTTGGTGTTTTAAGAATTGGTAATATTCGCCAACATTTATACACTTTTAAATAAGTATGGTTCCTTAAAATCATCCCTGATGATTTTATTATCACTAGCATCCACCTTACACTTATATAGGAAATAAAGAATAATCTAAAGCATGAATTTGAAATGACCGATTTAGGCCTATTACATTATTTTTTGGGTCTACATATTTGGAATATGGAAGATGGTATTTTACTCAGCCTAAATATGAGGCATATTTTATTGCTCAATTTAATATGAGTGATTGTAAGCCATTAGCTACACCATTTCAATCTAGTGTAAAGTTAATTGTTGATTGTGACAGTCCTCTTGTTGAAATATGAGGCATATTTTATTGCTCAATTTAATATGAGTGATTGTAAGCCATTAGCTACACCATTTCAATCTAGTGTAAAGTTAATTGTTGATTGTGACAGTCCTCTTGTTGATTCCACATTGTATTCCTAGCTTGTGAGGAGTTAGTTATATTTTACACACAACAAATCATAAATTTCTTTTACAATCAACATGGTTTTAAGGTTTATGAAAAAACATCATGAAATTCATTGGACAACAATAAATGTGATTCTCATATATTGATAAGGGACATTGCACTATGGTGTGTTCTATTCAAATAGGGCTACAATTTCACTCCTTGGTTATATATATTATGATTGGGAAGGGGATGCTTCAAATTGAAGGCATACCATAGGGAACATCTTTTAGCTTGGTACTGGTCATATTTCATGGTCTAGTAAGAAGTTGAGAACTCTTTCTCTTTTTTCTTGTGAAATACATTACAGGGAAACTAAGGAAGTAGTGTGCCATCCAACATGTTTTAACAAATCTTGGGATAGTACAAAAGTTTCCTATCGAATTAAGATGTAACAATTAGAGTGCAATTCATCTTGTCTACAATTTAGTGTATCGCTCCAAAACTAAACACATTGACCTTAATACTCATTATATCATAGATATTGTTGTGTATATTTTTATTTGTTTAGGATATTGTCCCAAAAAAACCAAGCAACTAATATCTTCAACAAATCCATGACAGAGGAAAAATTTGTATATCTTCGTAGTTTGTTGGGAATACATGAAGTTTTCATCATGGGGCATAGTTGATGTAATTAAATCTTCCTCCTTTTATGTGTTGTTGTCCCAATGATCAATAAGGTGGAGTGATACAGTCTGTATTTTTAATAATTACATGTTTAATGATGTCTAGTTGATGTTGTGATATGTCATAACTAGCATTGGAAGGAAAAATCAGACAAAATAACTCTAATATTATAAAATCGAATTATCCCAATTGCATAATACTAAAACATATTCATTTTACTATTCATTATATAAAAGGTGTAAAATTATTTATCCCACATGTAAATGATAGGATGTTAGTCTTCCATACCTCTTGGTATAGAATAAAAGTGAGGGAGAGCCTTTGGGAAAGCATATAGGCATATCATTGTACATCAAGGATTATGTTGTGATTATCTTTGTAATACTCTCGGATATCATATGGGGAGTGGATATCAAGGTGTAATGCTAGAGATATTTTGAGGAATACAGATATTTTCCCTTCCTTTGGATGTTTCCGCATTTGGGGTTTTACTGCATGTATCTGGTGTTCTCTTGTTTGTTCTCTTATCTCCATTTTTTCCATGTTCCTTGTTTCTTTATTTGATAGAAGACTAGAATAAGAAATTTTTTGTATTGTTGTATAATTTTCTCATATTCTCAACACTCTAAAAACCCTAACCCTATATGACTATAGAACTATGTTAACTATTAGGCCACTAGGAAAAGAAGGGATTGTGTTGTTATTACATTGTTTACTGTTACATGGTTGGGGACCATAGAGGAGTGGGATATTGAAGCATAATAGAGTAAGCATAAGATATTGTAGCACCTATTTAGGTCAAAGTGTCCATGGTAATTCCATACTAAGTGCACTTTATATGTACTTGAATTTCATGGTCGGGAAGGAAAAAACAAGATTATAAGACCTGTCATTATCTAGTTGGGATTTTCGTGTGTGCATAGTTTTTCATTTTTAATGTGTTTTTTATTACTTCTTTCATTCCAATTTCAATTGATTTAAACATTAAGTGAGTAGTAATGAATTTTTCATCTAAATTAAAACACTTCATATAAGCGATTGTAAATTATTAACTCTTCTAGTGGAATATCCATGCAACGTCTCCATACCCAATAATGAGGATAAATTAAAATTTTTACTTCAAGAACCCTTGTTCTCCTTCTAAACACAGGGCACGGAAGTTAACAAACACTTCAACCTTCATTCTCAGTCTTAGAAACCCTTGTAACAGTTGTTCTGCCTTTGACAGATCCCTTATGTGACCAAAATGATCATTTATGTACTGGACCTTTCTTTTCGAATTCCGCTTTCTGCACTTCCACTTTCCACCCTTATGACCTCAGAAGTCAAAAATAGGAAACATAAATCCTGATGGGAATACTTAAACTCCCTTCCACCTTCCACCTCCCGCACTTCCTTTCTCCTCCTTCTGCCCTCAGAGATTAGAAATCGAAAGCATAATGTGCGATGAGAACATTGAAACTCTCTTCCGATTTCCGCACCTCGAAACTTGGAAATCAGAACTTAACATGCGATGGGAAAATTTAACATTTCTTCCTCCTTTCGCCTTCTGCACTTCCACTTTCCACCTTCCTCACATCTGAACTCAGAAATAAAAAACTCAATGTGCAACAAAACATTTAACGGGTTTTCAGCCTTCCGCCTTCCGCAGTTTCGCTTTTTTCCTTCCGCACTTTGAAACTTGGAAATGAAAAACTCAAAGTGCGATGGAGCACTTAACAACTCTTTTGGATTCCACCTTCCGCACTCCCACCTTCCTCCTTCCCCACTTTGGAACCCAGAAAATCTAATTGGGACGAAACACATAACGACTCTTCCTCCTTCCGCACTTCCGCTTTCTGCCTTCCAACCTCAGACTTCGGAAATTAGAAAGTTATTTTTTGCATTAGAATCCTTCTGCTGTTTCGAATTTCTCCTTCCTACTTCGGACTTTAGAAATAAAAAATCCCACTTTCTGCCTTGTTTTCAACTACCCTTTCCGCTTCCCATCTTTCGCCTTCCACAGGTGGATCTTGAGGTGCAGAAACACAACAATTCTTCCTTGTTCAAATTTTCTTGTTCTGGTTTTCATATTTCGTCTTCCATGGGAAGATTCCAAGGGGAAGAAACTCAACGATTATTACCTTGGCTACATTTTTTCCCCTGTAACAGGATTCTAGCCTCCATGAACTTAGGCAAATGCACCACAAAACACAAGGCATGTACAAAAGTAAAATGCAGGAAAACATAGAAGAAGTAAACTTCTACTTAGCCACCAATTAAGAATTAAACATGATCATAATAACTCATAAGCAATTACATGGCATAAACACGCATAATAGAGATACTTATCTTGATGATTAAGCTATCCAACAACTAACTTTGTGGCTGCAACGTTCCACCCAACCATACGCCAGTTGTGTTCATCAGTCTCTCAATACAACTGCCACCCCCGAGCTGGGCATGAATTCCACAATACACTAGGGAAAAACATACTTACACACAACTAGACCAAAGAACACACATATTCAATCCAACCTTAAGTTGGGTTTATCAGACCGTCCAGCCAAGCCAACACCAAGTTGTGTTTATCAGGATGCAAGCTTGCGAGCCAAACAATGTTGGGTTTACCACGTTTACTCAGCCAAGACAATAGAAAGTTGGTTTTTATCAAACTATTCACAGTCATTCCAAACTCCAAAATAAGGACCATCCAAGCTACAAATGCGTTTATTAGGCACCCAACCAAGCCATTATTCACAGTTGGTTTCTCAGGATGTCCAACCAAGGATTCCACATGGACAAAACACAACAAGACGCAACTAAGCCAATATCCAATTGGGTTTATCAGGCTGCTAAGGCAGTGGAAAGGTAGAATGACTAAGCTAGTGGCTCATTCAAGATCTAGGGACACCTTCAGAAGGTCTATCTAGTATAGGATCCACACTACCTACGTGTTACCTACATACCCAACACAAGTAAGCATCCCCTTCTCTACTCCATAGTCCCTCGGGCTATGCCTTCTCTTCAAGTTCTCTTTAGTGCATGCAATGAATATTTACCAACCACACTTACCATTTCCTGAGGTTCCTCTCTGAACTAGCTTTATCAATCCCATTCCTCTTCTCTTCCACTCCTCAATCTTGCATATAGTTCAGACCCAAAACAGGGTACACAGAACAACAAATTATAGTGTAACACATAAAAAATGGCTTACACTCACTCTGTGACAGAGGAGACCATTTAACAAAAACACTAGGGAAACCACAGATGACCACACTTTTTCATAAAATCGAGTGATATCCACTACTCATTCACTCAGCAAAACAAGGAGACCCGTGAAACTCTACACGGTTGAGGATGGAAAAAAACAGGTGAACAAACTAGAACAAATCACAGTTCTTCCAGCATGATGAACGCACAAAACACATGAACATAAAAACAACTCTCCCCGGCAGGCTCCATGAATAGTGCGAATGACCCAACGTTCAATGTGACTCAGGGATGAGGGAACATGCACACATTCCAACATGGGTTTACTTGTTGTAGAAGCAAGAATGCAACCTCCCAAGATGTAGACTTGTCGATTTGCAGGCTTTCTCAGTCAAGCCATCATACTGCCATGCCTTGCTCTTCCCAAGGCATTAACTGCCTCAACCAATTTTTGGAAGAAATTTATGATTGAGGACAGAGGAAAAAAGTAGCTAAGGGTTCATGGGTTTCCCCATTAACATATGGTCACACCCTATTGGTGGATTAGTTTGACTAACTTTCCTCCCTATCCATTGCGGAATCATGCCCCCATCTCTTTTAACGTTGCAGTTCTAGAGCTAGCTGTGGTATTTTATTAATTTGCATAGTTACATGATATATCAAAATATATACCGTGCTTGACTTAGCACTATCACCATAGGTATCAACCTTGATCACCTATACAAACACCAGATCAATGATAGGGCCTTGTCCTTGAGCTCCATGCCATGATCTCAATGCAATATATACATCATGTACAATTCAATACCAAGGGGACAAAACCAGGGTATTAAATTCCCCTCCCCCTTACAACATCACTGTCCTCAGTGCTTTACAAATTGAAAAAAAATGATACACTGGCACTATCTCAGTGCTATGCAAAAATTAACAAAAATGTATGTCCCAATCGCACGGCATCCTACAAATCCCATGTAGCCTATTCAAGGATGTAGTGCTCTCATTGCACCTTTACCTGTCATATGGCTCAATTCCAGAGCATGGTGACCTTCTTGTTGAGGATGCAAAATGGCTCGGTTTGGAACTCTCCCTCGGGTTCCACCTGAATCACATCCCAATCAATCACATGGTTGGGATCATGTACATATTTATTAAGAAAAGAAACATGAAAAACATTATGAGCTCTAGTGCTAGCGGGCGATGCAAGTCTATATGCAACTGACCCTATTCTTTCAAGCACTTCAAATGACCCACATTATCTAAGAGACAACTTGGCACAAATTCCAAGATTCAATGAACTCTTCCTTGCCCTCACTCTGAAGTAAAAATGATCCCCAACATCGAATTCTCTGTCCACCCTATGTCATCAACATAGCTTTTCTGTCTGTCCTGGGATGCTTTCATATTTTTCCCAATCTTTGCAACCTCTTGCTCCATTTCCTTGAGCAATTTTGGACCAAGCACAATCCTATTCGCTGGATTATCCCAAGTCACAGGTGTCCTACACCTTCTTCCATACAAAGCTTCATAAGGACTCATTCCCAAGGATGATTGCTGCCAATTATTATAATAAAACTCTACCAAGTGTAAATGATCTTCCCACTTGGATGGTTTGTCCATCACATACATGCGAAGCATGTCTTCTAGAACTTGATTCACTCTCTTTTTCTGTCCATTAGTCTAAGGATGGTAGCCAGTGATGAAGTTCAATTTTGTATGCAAATATGCAAACAAACCCTTCCAAAAATTATAAGTGAACTTAGGATCCCGGTCAAAGACTATTTCCTTAGGAAATCCATGCAATTTGAAAATATCCTTCATGAAGATTTTTGCAATGGCATCAGTCTTATAAGTGGAATTGACTGGTATAAAATTTGTTGTATTTTTCAACTTGTCCACCACAACCATGATGGAATCATGTTGTCTCCAAGTCATTGGAAATCCTGTAGTAAAATCCATAGAAATAACTTCCCATTTCCATTCTAGAACTGGAAAAGGCTGCAACAAACCTGCTAGGTGTTAATGCTCAACCTTCACCTGCTGACATTTCATGCACTTTGAAATATACTCAACAATGTCCTTCTTCATTGCTGGCCAAAAATACTGCTTCCTAGCTGTAGCAATTGTCTTCTGATAACCTAGGTGACTAGAATATGGAATCTGATGGATCTCATCCATAACAATCCTCCTCAAGTCTGCTAGACTTGGAATATAAACTATGCTTTTATAAGTAAGGAGTTCATCTTCTTCCAATTTATATCCTTCATACCTCTTCTCAATACTTTACTGCTGCAATTTGTCTTTTATCTGCACATACAATTCATCTTCTACAACATGATTAATAATCTGTTTTCTCAAATCTAATTGGAAAATACTAAGAGATGCCAAGTGCATTTCATGCATCGTCCTCCTGAGTGCATCGAACACTTTGTTTTATTTTCCCTTTATGTGTTTGATCTCAAAATCAAACTCACATAAAAACTCCAGCTATCTAGCTTTCTTAGAATTTAGAGTATGCTGATAAAACAAGTATTTCATACCACAGTGGTCTGTCCTTAACTCAAATTTTATACCCATTAAGTAATGCCTCCACATCTTGAGAGAATGTACTATGGCTGAAAGTTCCAAATCATGAGTGGCATAGTTGTTCTCATGATCCTTCAAATTTATTGACTCATAACATACCACGTGGTTGTCTTGCATAAGAACTCCTCTAAGTCCTTGACCACATGCATCAGTACACACCACAAAATATTTCCCTGGGTTTGCGATTTTCAGCACTGGTGCACTTATGAGAATATTCTTCAACTACTGGAAGATTTCTTCACACCTTGGTGTCCATTCAAAATTTATTCCCTTCCGTTGCAAGGAAGTGATGGAATGTGCAACCTTGGAGAATCCATAAATGAATCTCCTATAGTAACCTACAAGGCCCATGAAAGATCTTACATCTATCACATTCCTTGGAGTAGGCCAATTCATAATGGCCTCAATCTTTTCAGGGTCCACATATATACCCTCATCTGAGATAATGTGACCCAAATAGTGAATCCTATATTTATAGAAGTCACACACTCTCAATTTTGCATACATCTTATGCTCCGTAAGCAATTGCAATGTCAATCTCATATGTTCTTCATGCTCTTCCTCATTCTTAGAATAAATAAGAATTTCATCAAGGAAAACAAGAACAAACTTGTCTGAAAACCCACTGAGGAAACTGTTCATAAGGCACATAAATGTAGCTGGTACATTTATGAGACCAAAGGGCACCACTACAAACTCATAATGTCCATACCTTGTTCTGAAGGTTGTCTTATGAGTTCCTTCATCCTTGATTCTTACCTAATGGTAACCAGACCTCAAGTCAATATTGGAAAATAAATTTTCTTCTCTCATTTGATCAAAGAGGTCATCAATCCTAGGCAAAGGGTATTTGTTCTTCAAAGTGACTTTGTTATGTTGTCTGTAATCAATACACAACCTGAGGGTACCATATTTCTTCTTCACAAACAGAACTGGTGATCCCCAAGGAGACACACTCGACCTAATATACTTCTTTTCCAACAACTCTTGTAGCTGCATCTTCAGCTCTAGCATTTATGGTGTACTCATCCTGTAGGGTGTCTTAGACACTGGTGCTGCTCTTGGCACAAGTTCAATAGTGAAATCAATGTCTCTCTTTGGATGAAGCCCTGGAATCTCATCAGGAAAATCATCCCTTAATTCCTTCAAGACATGAAAGTCCTCCAACCTAGGAGTTCCATTCTCTATTGCCTCCAACACATGGGATGCATACACTCTGTAACCTTTCCTACATAACTTCTTCAGCTACATGGTTGAAATCTACCTAATAGAAGTCACCTTTGGAATTCCTTTCACAACCTTTAGGTTTCCTTCTTCATCCAAGCACTCAAAATCCTTGTTGTAACAATCAAGATTTACTTTGTGTGCTTCTATCCAATCCATTCCAATGAGAACATCATAGGAACCAAGTGGTAGAACATTCATATCTACACAAGTGACTAATCCATTCATGACCAATGGAGTTTGCTTTACTATTTCACTAACCTTTCTGTTAGTCCCAATGGCTAGATGAACTAACCATGATTTGCTATGCTTTAACTTCGTAAAGGAACAAATATCAACAAATCTAGGACTGATATAACTGTGAATAGATCTAGGGTCAATCAAAATAGAAACAGGTTGCTCAACAATCTTACCTGCAACTTCAAACATAGTTGACTGACGATCTTCCTGGAGGTCCTCCAGTGTTGCATAAATCCTAAGGATTGTCCTTGCTACTTGATCCATAGTTTCTGCTTCTTGAATGTTGTAAGCTTGTCCTTACATACCCCTCCTCATGAGGACAATTCTTGCATGTGTGGGGTCCTCCACATCTCCAGCATTGGAGAGGTTCTATGTTTTCTTTTGGATTTCTTGCCCCCCCCCCCATCACTTTAGTTGGCTGGTTCACAGCTTGTGATGGTTGCTTCCGCTGATTCCTGAAGCTAGAAGGTTTAAAACCTTTGTTCCTCTGATCAAAATTTTCATTCTTTTGTTCCTTCCATGTGTTATGGTAATCAGGCTTGCCTTTATTCTAATAATAACAATACTTAGCCTTTCTTATAGCTTCTTCTAAGGTTTTGGGTTCATCAAATTCAATTCTGTCTTTGTAAGAATGAGGCAACCCACTCAGAAAATGTTGCATTTTTACTTTATCATCCCTGATATACCTGGCATACCTCAATAGTTCCAATAACTTATTGGAATACTTTTCCATGGTCTGCTGCCCTAATATTGGCTCATGGTATTCTTTAATATTACCATCATAGTACCTATAAGAGAGGTACTTCTTCCTGAAAAACTTCTGGAACTGTTTCCACACAATCTTCCTTTCACTGATTTTCCTCACCTACCTGATGTGCTCCCACCATATGGATTCCCTTCCATTCAGATTGAAGATGGCTATCCTAGTCTTCATATTTTTTGAGTATTTTTGGACTTGGAAATATTTCTTCATCCCAAGAATCCAAGATTCATATTCTTGACCAGTCTTTATCTCACCATTAAAGGTAGACGGCCTTGTCTTCTTAAATTCATCACGTGAGTTGTTCCTGTAGCCCTTATTTCTCTTATCTCTGTGAGATGAAGAGATTGAACCCCCAGTAGATCCTTCAGAGTAAAATGACCCACTGGAAGATATATTTCTTCTTCTACCATTGCTTTTGCTTCCCTATGGGTGTACTACGAGACACCCATAACTCATCCGCCTTTGGATGTCTTTCAAACTTTGCAGCATGGCAGCATTCAGCTGATGCTTCTCTTCCTAATATTTAATAAGGCTTCTCATGGTGGTTGCAATGTCTGGTGGGGTTTCTTGAAATCATTTTCCATTAGACTCTGTCTCATAATTTCCCACTTGGACATTCCCCCCCATAGCATCTTCCCCGTGCTCATAGGGACTTCGCTCATCGTCCACATCTTAGTTTCTCATGCCTTAGTCAAAACCAGCTCTTTTTCCAATCTGCAATATGACTTTGCAAAATGTGTTAACACATCATTTGTTAGCTGCATAATAAAATAAGAAGTAAAAACCATTACCAACATCTCTATTAACTGTTCAACTTGGCCCATCAAGGCCCAATGCTGTAACCATAAGCTCTGATGCCAATCTGTAACGTCCCCATACCCAATAATGCAGATAAATTAATTTTTTTACTTCAAGAACCCTTGTTCTCCTTCGAAACACAGGGCATGGACTTTAAAACACATTTCAACATTCATTCTTAGGCTTAGGAACCAATATAACAGTCGTTCCACCCTTAACAGATCCCTTATGTGACCAGAATGATCATTTCTACACTGGACCTATCTTTTTGCAGTCCGCGTTTTGCACTTCCTCTTTTTTTCTTGCTGACCTCAGAAGTTAGAAATTAGAATCATAAATCCTGATGGAAATACTTAAACTCCCTTCCCCCTTTTTCCTCCCACAGTTCCCCTCTCCACCTTCCTCCCTCGGAGATCGAAAATCAGAAGCATAATGTGCGACAGGAACATTGAAACACTCTTCCACCTTTCGCAACTTCCTCTTTCTGCCTTCCGCACCTTGAAACTCATAAATCAAAACTTAATGTGCGACAAGAACACGGTTCTTCCAGCAAGATGAATGCACAATGTGCATTAAGAGAAATAATACTCTCCTCAGCATGGTCCATGAATAACGTGAATGACCCAACATTCAACATGAATAAGGTATGAGGGAACTATCACACATTCCCATGCATGTTTACTTGCTGCATAAGCAAGAACTTGACCTCCCAGGCTGCAGGCTTGTACATTTGTAGGCTTGCTCAGTCAAGCCATCAGACTGCCATGCCTTGCTCTTCTCAAGGAATTAACTGCCTCAACCAACTTCTGGAAGAAATTGATGATTGAGGACAGAGGAAAAAAGTATCTAAGTGTTCATGGGTTTCCCCATTGACATCTGATCACACCCTATTGGCTCAAGAGTTTGACTAACTCCCCTCCCTAGCTCTTGTGGAATCATGCCCCCATCTCTTTCACGTTGCAGTTCCATACCTAGCTATGCTATTTTATTAATTTGCATAGTTACATGATATATCAGAATATATATTGTGCTTAAATTAGCACTATCACCATAGGTATCAACCTTGATCACCTATACAAACACCAGATCAATGATAGGGCCTTAGCCTTGAGCTCCATGCCATGATCTCAATGCAATATATACATCATGTACAATTCAATACCAAGGAGTCAAAGCCGGGGTATTACAATCCACATGGTTGTTATACCATGAAATGGCACTTTTTCGTCCAAGTAATGACCCCAGTATGTCGTTATACAAAAGGACACTATGGGTTGAAGTGGCCTTAACATTATAGATGAGTTGGATCCTAGATACATAGTGAGTACATCAACATTACTATTTTTTATAGATTAACTTTCCTTGCACTTGAGGGTCCTCTTCTAGCAACTCGCGTGTCAATCACAAGTAATCCCATATGAAACCAGTGAGTCATCTCTAAAAGTTGTAATTGTGAAGAAAGTCACGAGTCACTTGCAAGTTATCTCAAATGAACTCACGAGTTTCATTAAGATAAGTTTAAAAATAAAAACATGATTAAGTCAGGGAAGTTGGGCTTGTTTTGGTAACTTCCCCAACTTCCCCAACCATCCTAGGCCTCGAATCCTCTCCTCACCAACAACTATAAAGAGAGGGGAGGGGTAGAGGATAAGGGAGGAAATTTGGAGAGAAATTTTATGTTGGGGGAATATATTGGAGAGAGGAGCAAGGAGGACTCAGGTCTTGGTGTGCAGAGGAGCTTGTCTCAAACAGGTTTGTAATGTTTCTTGAACTTCATTAATAAAGAGTGTTTTCCTTCCATCATTGTCTTGATTTGATTTTATTGTTATGAGTTATGATATATGTTTTTATTTATTTTGAATGCAATCATTGATATTCATATCTCTTTTATATAAAAAATAAAAGATACTTTGAAGAAAGGTAACCCTTTATTGCAAGTCTTGATGATCAGAAGGCTAAGGAGCATTTGAGGAGAATAGATAAATCTTGGAGAAACCATCTGAAATAAGGTGCATGTTCCATTATTTTTGTTTCTATTATATATGTTTCTAAAACCTTGATGTCTGCAAGTAATTTTCACAGTATGTTGGTGACCCTATTACCCAAGTCATAAGGTACATTTTCCTCACAACAGAACATGAGACTTCGCTAGGGAGTCTAGTTTGTGTTGGGGTCTATTCAATTTGGTTTTCTTTCCAGTTCTTGTTCTCTCTGTTTTGGTTCATGGTTTGCAATTTTTGATTTTTAGTCAGTTTTTATTGGATATTTAGAATTCGTGGCCTTTTATTTTTCTTTTTGAAAATTATAGGAGCCACTTGTGGGTTTCCTATACTTGTAGTCACGATTTATCTGTGAACTCATGGGTTTCCTTGAGTATAGTCGCGAGTGATTCACGGTTTTGTCAAAGAACAATCACATGCTTCTGTAGCTGGGTCTGCAAAGCTCTAGGGCTTGATTTCTCTGAGTGTTTTTTGATATCCCAACTGCGTATAAGGTTGTATCATGATTCTTAACTAACCTGTTGTCTATTGCAAATATTTTTTAACTTTATTTTGTAAGTCTTCTTTTGGGTAGGTTAGGTTGAATGTATGTGTAGGGTTTCTTTTAGGTCTTCCCTCTTGGCATATTTCGTTGAAGTAGTTTTTGAGTGTTCTAGTATCTGTCAGTACCTATATCTGCTCATACTTGTCTAATTATTTTAATAGTTGTTTTGACTTTTACTTCTTCCAATTTCTTTCATCTACCTTGTTTCCAACTTGAAGTAGTTCATCCCAAGTAATTTTTTGGCCCAACTTTGTAGATTCTTCAAGGTTGTGATTATGAGACCTGAATAGTGTTTCTTGCATTTACATATGTTTATATTTCTGACTTACTTAGGTGCATTAACTTGCATTTAGCTTTTTGTTTTTTGAAAAAAAAAAACAAAAACAAATAATTTAGTTGCATTGATTGTAACGTCCCCGACCCTCCGACCGGCGAAGTGGACGCTACTAACACCAAACAAATGGGCAGATAGCCCCATGAACATGAACAAGGATAAATGCTGATATTAAAAAGCTTAAACATAATACATAATACATAACCAAATGCATAATCCATCATACAAAGATACACAGTTATTCAACATTCAGCGGAAGCAAACATATACATTCCAGCATTCAACATGTTCATCATTTCTCATGAAACAATAGATATAATTGCAGAGATGAAACAATCAAAAGTACTTATCTTTTAATGAAGAACTCGCCCACAACTAGCTACGTCACTGTAACGTTCCACCCAACCATAGGCCAGCATGCTCATCAATCTCTCAGCAACACTGCCACCCCCGAGCTAGGCATGATTCCTCAAGGAGCAAGGGTCAATGCAGGCTTACACATAGCCAAGGTTTTCCAATCAGCCAAACCCACACAGTAGGGTTTTACTAGGTCATCAAGGAGCTAGGATAGGCTAAATGCCAAGCTAGTGGCCTCAACACCAGTATTCTCATGCATACCCAACCTCTAATCCCACTCACAACAGTCCGAAGACCAACCACTGCATACTGCAGCAAAACAACCCATTCACAACTCTGTGAAGAAGGCAAAGACAACAGGGTGACAACCCCAAAGAAAAGGTGAAACATAGCTCAGGTCCAACCACACTCTAGAGTTGTTCTTGGCCCTAGCGTGGCCAAAACAAATCAGCAACAACCCAAAACCAGGGTACATCAACAACCACAAACTCACAATGAAACCACGGCAACAATCCACAGTCTGCAACATAGAGGAGAAGGAAACACACACGCAGTACGAAATGGAGGAAGAAAATCGGACTCTCAACAGCATCCAAAATCATGGGAAGAACGACAGCAACCCAAATCACGGGTTAAACCAACAGCAAGCCTGAATCGTGGATGAAACCCATGGCTACTTCACATACACAGCCGAAATCGTTCCCCCTTCTACGTGAGGAAAACCAAGAGAGAATCTCGACCGGTGCATGAGGAAAAGGATGGGAAAACTGGTTCTCTGCATGAATGGAAGGAATGCCACTACAGACCGACAAACAGCGTGAGAGAGGGGAAGCAACCCACCCCTAAGCAAGAAATCAAACCCCCTTCTTACTCCACTCTGCGTGAGGAAGATGAACCAGCCTCCTCATGCACGCCCCTGCATGAGAGTGCCCAAACAAGGGAAAGAGTGGCGTCATGGAGAGAATGGTGGTGGAGGTTGCTTCCAACGTGAGGTCAACTTGCTGGTGGAGTGTACGCGTGGGCAAGGAATGACAGTCCTGCCACCCCCACTCCCAAAACAATAAATGCCTCAACTACTTAGCAGATATTTTAAAGAGGTTGGATAAGACAAGGAAAGATGGAAAATCAAACAAGGTGGTAACACATGGGTCCCCCCCCCCATAGACCAAGGTTTGAAATCCCCCACCCTTATCCTTTGGAATCATGTCCTTTTCATTTTAACGTTGCACTGACATATCTGGTTGTGGGTTTATTATTAATTGATGTGCGTGTTTACATGATGCCAAACTATAATGTGCCGGATAGCACGATATACCATCGGCAACTATCCCTATTGTCGAAACATACACAACCAAATCGATGGTGGGGATTTTGCCTTTAGCTCCTCACCACGATTAATTACATTATATACATCATGCAAACGGGGTCAAAACTGGGGTGTTACATTCCCCTCCCCCTTGGAATAACACCGTCCTCGGTGTTCCAATACATAGGAATACATATACAATACATATACAATTGCACATCAAAATTTCAAAATTTTTGCAGATTTGTCCCACGTTCAATTATTCACTTTGAACGTTCAGGACCAAGCCCCTCAACTTCCATGAACTTCTCTTGCTGGTTCTCATCTCTCATCTTATCCTGAATTCTAGGAACTTTGCAGCTATTTCCCTCATCATGTTCCCTCATTGGGCAGTCCCGGCATAAATGATGTCCTCCACATTTCCAACATTTCACTAGCTGCTTCATCTTTACCTGCTCAATTTCCTTTGAGTCTTCGTGCCTGGACCGTTTCTTAACGGGTTGCTTGGACGAATGTCCCATCACTGATCCACATTCCTTTCCTTTGCTGATTGCTCCCAGAAGGATTTTCACCTCCCTTTGCAAACCAATAGAGTCTTGCAAAATCTGGTGGTTCATTTCACTCTATCTTTTCTGTATCTTGAGCATCTCCCCAAGAATTTCTTGGGTCTTGGCAATCATTGGAAGGAGACTTCCAGCCAAGTCCAACAAATTTTGATCTGCTGCCATGATCAATGTGCACCACCGTGTTTCACTTTTCTCACCTGTGAAATGCACCATTGAAATTCTGTCAGACCAAGCATAATATAGACATCAAAATCAGTCAGTTAATTACCCAAATGGCATGACAGTCCAAGTCTCATCAAGGAGACTTTCATATTTTTCATGCCTTCCCAACAGGCACACAAGCTCATTCATGTCCATTCTTGGGCAGGGAATTAACTATTCCAGCATTCACAATTTACTTTCAGCAAATACACACATTCCATTTTCAATCATACATGCATTCAACAATCTTTTGTTTTTCACCATGCATAAATATATATATATATATATATATATATATAATTAAAAAGGCAATAGAGAGCAGCAAGAGTCTTTCCCCTCTTTGTTTTGTTCCATCCTGGAACCCACGCCACCATTGTGGCCTTTTCATGCTCTCAACCTCTTTCACTTCACCATGAATGCTGGACCAATCCTTCTTGGTCATGACACTTAGTGTCTTTGGTCTATTCCAGACCTCTAAACCATGGAGTCTCTCCACATGGTTTTCCTCGGCTGCTAGGAACTTCACGGTCTCACTAGCACCTTTTTCATTGCCGCTCATTCCGAGCTTTCTAGGACAGTCACATGTCCACCTGCATCTCTAGGATGCCCTCATATTCCTCGCTTCTAGCGATACCTATATTCAAACATTGAATAAATTCACATGTTTAGTTTATTCTCATCAGTTTTACCTCTAGAACAAGAGCTTAAAACATCATAACCAAATCATATACACATGTATATTCATACGCAAAATAATCCAATACTTATCTGTATTGTGCGTTTCCTCGTTGGGCCACAGGATCCTGCTTCGCTTTGCAAGCCTTGGGATCGCCTATGGACTTGGATGTTAGGTCAGCATGCATGCTGATCCACAACATCAAATAATTATTGTCCAGCCAGTACATCCTCATGTCGACTGGGCTTGGAACTTTAACACGACCATTTCTAGGTCAAGGATCTACTATGGATCCCCAGGCATGTAACAGCCCAACATACACTTATACCAACATACACTTATATCAACAATAACACATACACTTATACCAACATACACTTATATCAACAATAATCCTTACTCCGCAACCCCTCACAACAACCGTTTGCCTTTTCTCTTTAGGGTGCAACACCCAACTGCATCTATTTAGCCTGTCAACACAAGCAATATAAGCAAACTCATCAGCATTATTTCTCTAAAACTATAATCATATTTCATATCATTCACTATCAAGTATTGAGACACCGGGAGCGTGTCCAATTCCTAGGGTGTAATCAATATTGAAAACCCTTTCATGACTCGACATCGGAAAAGTGTGCACCCTTTCCCGGTGTGTGCCATGTAGGCCCTATTCATACTCAAGCAATCGATCATCAAGGAAATAAAATCAAAACATGTTTTGCATATGGAATTTTAATAATTTGACATAAATATTCTTAGCAAGGGTTACAGAACACTTATCCATTTGCCGACGCAGTATTCCTTCGTTAAGGAGGAATGGTGGCTCCCTTCTCTGAGTTGACAGTCCCTCAGTTAGCCATCCCAACTCCTTTTTACCTTTCATATCCACACATGTATTACCAACATAATCTATACCATCTCACTCATGTTGCTTACCAAACATGTAGTGCAAATGAGACATTTTCTAAAATGTCCAATGGAGTTTCACTCGAAACCCATTTCCGAGATAAGGGAAAACCTTCCCATGAAGTTTGGCTCCTGCAGGCCATCACACATGATATTCCTACAGTATGTACCCCTAGCACATTCATCAAATAGCCAAACAATCAATCATTATCTGATAATACAATCCAAACTGATTGTTCCATAACCAAGCAATGGCATTAGTAATCAAATTCAATAGGAATTTGCAATTCTGTCTACTACATAAATTAGTTTGCTTGGCAACGAGGTGATCCTCAATTGTTGGTCTCTTGTAAGCAGCACCACTATGCCCATTATAATTTTATGCTTACTAGCAAAATATGAATACCCACTTACAATGCGTCCTCCTGACACAATCTTATGCAAGCCAACAATGATTAGTAGTTGTCAGCAATTTCTTAAATCTGAAATTCACAATTCAAATTTAACAACCCATTGTGCATACCAACTATTTTCACAGCCATGAGACTCTTCTCATAAGGTTTGGATCTTTCACATGGTAGATTCTGGCATTTTTCATGGTCTTACTCTCATTGCCATGCTCTAAATAACCTACCTGAAACCTGAGTTTCAATCAACCAAACACTTGGTAAGTCTGGACGCATATAACCTTTTCATTGCTACAACCATCGCTGAAGCATTTTCAGAATTTATAAAATTCAAATACTTCCAGCTATTAATCACATCAATATTACCAAAACTCATTTACTTCACGCAATCATTATCATACTAATATTTGCAAGGTATAGTCACATCATTCATGCAATTAAATGAAATGTTTAGATACTCCTTACTTCACAAGCGTATCATTCATACCATCTTGCTCTTCCATAGAGCATTCCCAGCAGCCAATTGATCATGACTATCCTCTTTATGCACTTACTATCCTGCATTCATAACAACCTTTGAAATGGTTCCTGAATTGTCATCAATTCATCATTTCAGCCATTAGTTCTTCATAATATCACATACACTCATCTCAATGCATTCATGCAATGCATCACAACATTTGCACCTATACTTATGCAATCAGTCACTCACACCCTTCATATGCATCCATTCAATGCATGACTACAAGATTCATAAAATCTTTTTAATGCATATCCATTCAATGCTACCTTGTATTGATTCAGGAATACTATGCATTCAATACACCATGCATGGCCTAACCATGACTACTTCATATAGGATGCATTACTATAATCAAGATCATCAGTACTTCTTTCCTTGGGCTACCAAGCTATATACAGGCATGACACATTTCTATATGGATGTAGTATAACATTCAAATATCCATATGGTATGAGGCCTCTTACCTTTACCACTCCATGGAATTTTTCATAATCAAACTCTTACCTTCATGGGTCCTACTTACCACCTTGACATGACCAATTTGGTTGGTCCTTTGCAGGAGATTGCAGAATTTGCTCACCAACTTTTGTTTATGGACTTGTTTCCTCCTCCCTTTCTCCAGAGGGTTTCTAGTCACATTCATAAGCATCAACAACATATTCATCTAGGTCCATGTCGTCGTTGGTTTTTCCACTAATTCCAACACCAATGCAATGATTATCATTAGTGGCTCATTATAAATGTATAATCCTCAATATCCTATGTACGCAAAGCATGTCCTCATGCATTTTTATGTACAAAACTTATAAATATAATTATAATTAGTAAGATAGGGGTTAAGGAATTTTCCCTGTTAAAACTTTGATTTCGGCTCCCATATTGGGTTTCCTTCCGCCATTGTAGAAATCCTTTCAACATTGACCCGCCATGGCGGCCAGGTTTTCCTCTTCGTGCCACCGCCGCACCAGAAGATTGTTTGATTTCCGAACACCACTGTTGTATCCGAATATTCTTTCTCATTCCTCTACTGTAGCGGCTTAATCTTCCATCTCCGCCCGCCGTAGTGGCTTCGTTTTCTTCTTCCAGCCGCCGACATAGCGGCTCCTATCCTTTCTTTTCCTGCTGCCATTGCGGCTTGATGTTCGTCTTTCACCCATCATGGCTGCCCCCTTTACCTCTTCCTGTCGCTGTCGTGACGGCTCGAAGCCTGAGCTCTAACCGCAATGACAGAAGAACCTCGAACCTCTTTCTTGCCGCCGTATCGATGCCTCGAACAACTAACCCTTTCCGTTGTTCATCTGCGCTTCCGAACTTCATTGGCGATGCCAAAGGCTATCCCTCGGTGGTCAAATAGCTAACATTTTCACCGTTTCAGATCCCCATCCATCTAAGCTTCTAAGTCCTTTATCAGCGCTGCAAAAGCTATCATCGTCGATCGAATCCTCTACCTATCGGACGGCTAGTTCTCTAAGCTTCCGACACTTCGGCAGTCTGATCTTCATCTTTCATTCGACGCTCATCGATGGTCCAATCCTCTAAATTTTTTTGACGTTTTCTGTACTTAGAAAAATTTTCAGAAATTTTTCTTCTTCCTTCCTTCCGCCGACGCATCGGCTACTCGATCGTCTAAATTTCTCTAACGTTTCGGTGGTCTTCAGGAGATCCCTGCCGAAACCACGGCTCAGCCTTCAACTAATTTCTATCGAAACCTTCTCTTCTCCTCCGCCGCTGCATCAACAAACCCATCCTCTAATGATCGGTGATACAATCTTCTATACTTCGGAAGGATAGTCCATTAGACAGCCACAACGGCAAATGTTCAATTCTCTAACTTCACCCAACGTAGCTCATCGGCTGTCGGAAGCTCTATCCACTAACCATCGCCGATGGCCGATGATTCCTGGACTTAGAGAAATTTTTGAAATTTTCTCCCTTCAATCTTCCATTTCGCCGCTTGATCTTCTTTTCGTCGGTGAATTAGTTCCATCAGCAGCCGCAACGACGGCGCACCATCTTCGATCTTCTTCCAATCGGCGGCCCAATCTACTGAGGCATGACTTGATCGGTATCGGTAGTCTTTTCTCATCGGCAGGATAGTGCTTTTGGCTTCTGAAACGACGGCATGCAAAACACTATCTTCTTCCGATGGCCGATGTTTTCATTACTTAGAAATTTTTTTGAAAAATTCTTTACGACGTCGGCGGTCGGAGGCCTTAATCGTTGGACGTGTAGTTGTTTAGCCATCTGCAACGGCGGATGCTCACTCAACTATTTTCCGCCGATGATTTCACCACTTAAACCAATTTTTAAAACTTTCCTACTGTCGGCAATAGGATCCACTAACACTACTGCATCGGCGTTTTAGTCCTTTCGACAGCCGCAACAGCGGACTGTCAAACGCTAAATTCTTCCACGGTGTCGGAAAACCCAACATCTATTTTCTGCCGACGGATGTCAAACACTTAGAAAATTTCCATGATTTTCCTTCCCACTATCCTCCATCGGGTATGCTTCCGTCTAGCTCTTCCGCTGCATCAGAAGTCCGTTCCACTAAGTGTTTCGATGAACCGACAGTTCAAACACTTAGAAAAATTTGTCGAAGTTTTCTGTCATCAACTTCCTATCCCTGCTGGGCAGAAAGAAATCCTGCTTCTGTTACTGCATCTTTGTGGTCCATTCAGGCCCATGCTGCAACATGAGCTCTGATACCACTCTGTAACGTCCCCGACCCTTTGACCGGCGAAGTGGATGCTAGTAACACCAAACAAATGGGAAGACAACCCCATGAACATGAACAAGGATAAATGCTGATATTAAAAAGCTTAAACATAATACATAATACATAACCAGATGCATAATCCATCATACAAAGATACACAGTTATTCAACATTTAGCGAAAGCAAACATATACATTCCAGCATTCAACATGTTCATCATTTCTCATGAAACAATAGATATAATTGCAGAGATGAAACAATCAGAAGTACTTATCTTTTAATGAAGAAATCGCCCGCAACCAGCTACGTCGCTACAATGTTCCACCCAACCATAGGCCAGCGTGCTCATCAATCTCTCAGCAACACTGCCACCCCCGAGCTAGGCATGATTCCTCAAGGAGCAAGGGTCAATGCAGGCTTACACATAGCGAAGGTTTTCCAATCAGCCAAACCCACACAGTAGGGTTTTACTAGGTCATCAAGGAGCTAGGATAGGATAAATTCCAAGCTGGTGGCCTCAACACTAGTCTTCTCATGCATACCCAGCCTCTAATCCCACTCACAACAGTCTGAAGACCAACCACTACATACCGCAGCAAAACAACCCATTCACAGCTCTGTGAAGAAGGAAAAGACAATAGGGTGACAACCCCAAACAAAAGGTGAAGCACAGCTCAGGTCCAACCACACTCCAGAGTTGTTCTTGGCCCTAGCGTGGCCAAAACAACTCAGCAGCAACCCAAAACCAGGGTACATCAACATCCACAAACTCACAATGAAACCACGGCAACAATCCACAGTCTGCAACATAGAGGAGAAGGAAACACACACGCTGTCCAAAATGGAGGAAGAAAATCGAACTCTCAACAACATCCAAAATCATGGGAAGAACGACAGCTACCCAAATCGTGGGTTAAACCAACAGCAAGCCCGAATCATGGATGAAACCCATGGCTACTTCACATACACAGCCGAAATCGTGCCCCCTTCTGTGTGAGGAAAACCAAGAGAGAATCTCGACCGGTGCATGAGGAAAAGGATGGGAAAACTAGTTCTCTGCATGAATGGAAGGAATAACACTACAGACCGACAAACAGCGTGAGAGAGGGGAAGCAACCCACCCCTAAGCAAGAAATTGCACCCCCTTCTTACTCCGCTTTGCGTGAGGAAGATGAACCAGCCTCCTCCTACGCGCCCCTGCGAGGGAGTGCCCAGACAAGGGAAAGAGTGGCATCGTGGAGAGAATGGTGGTGGAGGTTGCTTCCAATGTGAGGTCAACTCACTGGTGGAGTGTACGCGTGGGCAAGGACTGACAGTCCTACCACCCCGACTCCCAAAACAATAAATGCCTCAACTACTTAGCAGATATTTTAAAGAGGTTGGATAAGACAAGGAAAGATGGCAAATCAAACAAGGTGGTAACACATGGGTCCCCCCCCCCATAGACCAAGGTTTGACATCCCCCACCCTTATCCTTTGGAATCATGCCCTTTCATTTTAACATTGCACTGTCATAGCTGGTTGTGGGTTTATTATTAATTGATGTGCGTGTTTACATGATGTCAAACTATAATGTGCCGGATAGCACGATATACCATCGGCAACTATCCCTATTGTCGAAACATACACAACCAAATCGATGGTGGGGCTTTTTCCTTTAGCTCCTCACCACGATTAATTACATTATATACATCATGCAAATGGGGTCAAAACCGGGGTGTTACATTGATAGTCTTAGATAGGCTCATTGTACATTTGTTTTTGAATTTTTTTCAAAAAGAAAAAGTAAAAAGGTCTATTGTTTTTCAAAGTTAATTAGGTAAATTTCATTTGTTTTGAAAAAGGAAAAAAGGAATTTGAATAGTTGTTGTAATTTGAAATTTTACATCATTTATGCTTTTTCTTTCAGTTGAGTCCTAACAACACAAGTCTCATTTCCTCTACCCCAAGAGTAAAAACAACCCTAAAAATAACACCATTTAATTAAAATTAACTAGTAACATTTTCTTTCTAGGGGCAACACCAACTAGCTTAGGGTAGGATATTGGAGTAGGTAATCTACAACTATCCAAAATCATTTAAAAATCAAACATAGTGACTTGTATTTCGGAAATCCAAGTTTACAGAAAGATCATCCATAAAGCTCCTCTAAGACGGGAGTTAAGAATGAGGTCGTGTGAGGACTTAGTTGGGGAGATTCCCCTCCAATACTTTGTTCAAGCATACACCAGGACTCTTGTGCGTTCGTAGTTTCATCAAGTACCACCTTTTGGCCCTGTGCGGTGCCAGTACTGTTTGGATTTTAGGCTTTTCTACCCTTCCCAAGCACATCATTAGGACCTACAATTGTACCACCATAATATTTTTGGAGGCTTGATAACCTTAGTGTATTGACTTGGGGATTTTTCACAGGTGACGGTGGAAGGTTATTTCCACTCTACCTAGGGAAGACTTGGGAGGAAACCCCAAACAACAATTTGGGAGGGAGGTTTGGTAATTCAAATGCTTTCACCCAAAAAACTTGTCATAGGATCCCAAGTAACCGTTCTTCGATCTTCACTAGTTTTTTCTAGGCCCAAATCATCCCAGATGCTCCTTTGGAAGGTATATATTTTACCTGCCTTGGTTTGTGATACTTAGGATATTTTTAGTGGTGTGCTCTGTGGATTCCTTGTGATCTAGTCTGACCTCTAGGTGTGTGTGAATAAAATATATAGCTGTGGAGGATCAACCTTCTCGTAGGTCTTGAATTTTGCAAAACCTTCCTCTACTTTCAATAGTAGAGCCTCCACTGCCACCCCAAAGGTGAAGACTTGACACCAACTGTTATTTTGAATCAAATGGTGTCAGTGAAACTCCAGGGCAACTTGAACTTAGATACAATCATTCTAATCCTTTTTAGTAGAAATTGAAGCTTTGCAAGATGAAGAGTTTGTGAGGAGCTACAACTCACCTCTTACTGACCTAAGAGATCCTATGTTGGTACAAGTATGTCAATTCGGTCTTCTTGGAATTGGCATTCCTTTGAGTTTTTTCATGTCTAGTTTAGGATAAGGTTTGGGGGATATGTCCACCCCCACATCAGCCATGGTTTCCATTGGATTTTCTCCTTCAACTGTGGGTGCACCATGACCACATGTATCTACCACACCATCACTATCTTTAACTTTTTCAAACCAGTTTCTCCGAGTGCTCGAGTGGCTAATCCCTTGGCACCTTCAAACACTATTGGTCCTTCTAATATGATTGTCACTGGGATACCTAGTGTACCATTTACATCTTCTCATTTTTTTGAAAATACTCAAAGTGGTCCTAGTGGTTCCACTTCCTTTATCCAAGTTTTTCCATGGTTTGGAGGGCAGATTACTCCATTTGCACCTTATATAGGCCCTTCACCTACCTATGCATGTGTGTCATCCATAACCCTTTTTAGGGTTCAAATTTCAAACTTCTAGTCAAGTTTCAACTACACCATTCACAATCTCTCAAGTTTCTCGCTTTTTCAGTGGAGGAATCACTGCTCTCATATCTATGACTCCAAATTCAACTGGAATCGGTCGAACATAGTATAACATGCCTCATGTCAGTAATCCTTTGGCCTTTGGACGGAACCTCTTTTGAAACATTGCTACTTCTTCACAATCGGTGGCTGGGGGAAACCCCAACCAACCTTTTGGGAACTTGGGTGCAGGACCTTCTTCATACCAAACTCCTCAATATCAATCTTTGGCTAGGCCTAGATTAACTTTTATGGCAATTTTAAACTTGCCAGACCTTTCAAAATTTATGAATGACTCTGTGCGCCATGATATTACCATGAGAGATTCACCTTGTTGAGAAATATATTATCACGTTCATTCATAAAGGGGGGGTTTTTAATTGTAAAAAATAAGGTCAATATATTGTAGGTATTGGGGGGTGAGGAATAAGGTACAAAAGGTTTATAGGTATTGGGGGGGGGGGGTAAAAAGGGGTNAGGAATATATTATAAAAATAGTTTTTTTTTAATTGGAAATATGTATTGGGACGGGGGCTCAACAAAATGATTTTTGTAAGTAATTATCAATATCTAGTGAAATTAGGGGTATTCTTTAATATCCCACGAACGAAGGTGCTATGAAATGGTTTCACTAAGTGAAGACCCCATAGATCCGACTTGGCAACTGGTACCCATCAAATTACCTTCTAACATTCCCAAGTTTGAAGGAAAAAATAGAGAGGATTCGACTGACCATGTCACGACATTTCACTTGTGGTGTTCCTCTAACCCGCTGAACGATGATTCGATTTGGCTAAGGATTTTTCAAGAACTCTAACTAGTGTTATGGCTAAATGGTATATTGAACTCCCACTATTCGCATATGACAATTTTCTCGAACTAACAACTGATGTTATTAACCACTTTCAACATCATGTCTGGTATGATGCCAATACAGAAATTATGTCGACCTTTCGACAGAACAAGGCCATTCATATATCTAACCACATTTAGGAGTGGAGAAGAATAAATAAGCTCATTAAATATAATATTTCTCCCAAATTCCTATTGGAATGATTTTTGAAATATCTATTGTCGTACATTTCAAAGGATATTTCAACTTCGGGAGTGACCTAGGAGGAGGAAGCCATACTCAGGGCCCAACAACTAGATTGTATATATTCCCAATATGGGATTATCTATGAGATTATTCCTCAGGTGTCAAGATCCAACATGAAATTTACAAAACCGAAGCCTGGACCACATGTCGATGGCATGGTGGGTTCACTTGAATCATTCATTGTAGAATCAATAGACAAACAGATACATGAATTTCTAGTGACACAATTTGCACCGGACACAGCCAAGGATTCCACTCCCTCACCCAAGAATGCAAATGTTTATTCCTCGCAATCTACCTAGAAGGGAAATCAATAGTCCGGTGGGAAAAAGAATAAGGCTAAGAAGGGTGAGGGAGGTCAGAATAAACAAAAACTTGCAAATAGTTACGAGGGAGGAAAAGAGGAAAATAAGAAATTCAAGTTTCCTTGCAATATTTTCTAGGAATATCATCTGACTTACCAATTCCCCTTAATGGATCAAGTACAAAAGTTGTTTAAAAAAAAGTGCAATCCTCAAGGTCCTATTCCCGCAAAGACAAAATATGACTTCTAGTGATCTGAACAATGCTGGGGGAACATAGAATGCTCCTTCTGCTGATCAGTCATATATAAAAATGGTTTGATCTCACACCTTAGTGTAGATCATAGCCAAGAATTATAAATCTGTGTCTTCGCATAAAGATAAATAGACTGCCGAAACATCAGCCCCACTGTCAATAAATAAACTGGTTAATCCTATGCCATAAATACCAAAAGGTGTTTTCAAAAAGACATTTCACAATCCTAATGCGAGGGATTCTTCCAACTAATCGGTAGTGGAAAACTTGGCCCAAAATCCTTGTGGAATGTCTACCTTAGAAGTGCTACAAAGTTGTCCTTCAAAGAGAGATGCACTTTTGGCAGCCATCGATAGTATGGAATCTATGAGATTGATGGCTAAGTTTAATCTTTTTGATGTCAAACCATGCCTACCTTACCATGTGGTATTTTTATTGATGTATTCCATGGCGGAAAAACCATTGGAAAAACCATAATAGATGAAGGCACATACACATGTGTAATGTCTATTTCATGTTGGAATGTTGTGGGTTCCCCTGAGTTAGTTTCGTTTAACAGTTTTCTGACCTGTTTCGGTGGAATATCTTTTCGCCCACATGGTATCTTGGCTAATTTTGATATAAAATTGGAAGGGAAAATAGTCTCAGTAGAAATTGAAGTTGTTGATGCCCCTATGGATTATAACTTACTCTTGGGAAGGAGTTTCACCTATGCTATGTGCACTATTCCATCATCCGTCTTTCGAATCCTCGCGTTTCCTCATGAGGGAAAGTTAGTAACTGTTGATCAACTTTCATATACATGTAAGGGTCATATGGAGACTTCAGAGTCTAACGTACCTTTGATTGACCAATCATTCCTGTTGAATGAGAGTTTGGGTGTCAGGATGTACACATCATTGATGGGAACTTTTGATATGCCTACTCCTATAAACTACCTAGGCATGACTAGTGTAGGGAAGAAAATTTGTACAATTGTAGATGAAACTGACCTGTGGGTTCTCCCTTTGCAAGAAGAACCTGATGTTACCTTATCAACAACATAAGTATGCTATAAAGCTATATTCATATGACTACTAATGGAAGGATTCATATGGAATCAACAAAAACATCGAATGTAGCTTGATAGGCTACTTCTGCTGTTGATAAGGGAACATTAGGCTCTTCTTGTGAAGGGAGAATCCATGGGTTAGTTCTATATACAACAGTACAAATGTTCTTCCCTACACTAGTCGTTCCTGGGTAGTTTAAATGAGTAGGCATATCGAAAGTGCCCATCAATGATGTGTACATCCCAACTCCCAAACTCTCATTCACTGGGCACGATTGATTAATCAAAGGTACATTAGAATCTAAAGTCTCCATATGACCCTTCTATGTATATAAAAGTTGATCAACAATTAATAACTCAAGGGATCCCAAACATTTCCAACATGAAGTAAAAATTATGCATGTGGATGCACCTTCATCTATTAGGGTTCATACAATGGTTTTTCTACGATGCACTACATCAATCGAAAATGCCACATGGTAAGGTAGGCATGGTTTGACTTCATAAAGATTAAACTTAGCCATCAATATCGCATATTCCATACAACCGATGGCCACCAAAAGTGCATCTCATTGCAAAGGACAACTTTGTAGCACTTATAAGGATGACATTACACAAGGAGTTTGGGCTTGGTATTCCACTATAGAGTAGTTGGAAGAAACCCTCACATTAGGATTGTGAAATCTCTTTTTGAAAACACCTTTCAGCATTTTTGGCATAGGATAAACCGGTTTATCTATTGATAGTGGGGTTGATGTTTCGACAGTCTGTTTATCTTTATGCGAAGACTCAGATTCATAATTCTTGGCTCTAGTCTATAGTAAGGTGTGAGATCAGACCATGTTGATATATGAATGATCAACAGAGGGAGCATTATATGTGCCCCCAACATTGTTCGGATCACTAGAAGTTGTATTTTGTCCTTGCAGGAATGGGTCCTTGAGGACAGTGGGTTGTTGTTTCAACAACTTCCGCGCTTGATCCATTAATGGGAATTGGTAATCCAAATGATCTTCTTGGAAAAAGATTGCAAGAAAAACTGACTTTCTTCTTTTCCTCCCCCCCATTATCATTATTTGTGGGTTTTTGTTTATGCTGACCACCCTCACCCTTCTTACCCATATTATTTTTCCCACCAGACTACTAAGTGCCCTTCTTGATAGATTGTAGAGCATAAACATTCATATTCTAGGGTGAGGGAGTGGCATCCTTGGATTCCTCCACTACATATTGTTTCACTGACAATTCATGTCTATGTTTGGAAGTGATTCTACAGTAGGTTACTCAACTGAACCCACCATTCCATCAACATGTGGTCCATGGTTCGATTTCACAAATTTCATGTTGGACCTTGGCGCCTCAAGAATAATCTCATAGAGAATCCCAGACTGGGCATAGATCAAGTCCAGGTTTTGGAACCTGAGTATTGATTCCTCCTCTGAGGTCACTCCCAAAGTTGAAACGTCCTTTGAAATGTACAACAATAGAGACTTCAAAAACCATTCCAACAGGAATTAGGGAGGAATATTAGCTTTAATGAGCCTCTTTCTTCTTCTCCACTCTTGAATGTGGTCAGATATATGAGTTGCCTTGTCCCGCCAGAAGGTCGACAGAAGGTCTATACTGGTATCATACCAGACATGAAGTTGAAAGTGGGTCAAAAAAATGGTAGCTAGATTGAGAAAATTGTCATAGGAGGCAGACAAGAGTTCAATATACCATTTAGCCACAACACTAGTCAGAGTTCTTTGAAAAATCCTTATCCGAATCGAATCATTGTTCAAAAAGTTAGAGGAACACCACAAGTGAAACATAGTGGCATGGTCACTCAGATCCTCTCTAAATTTTCCTTTAAACTTGGGAATGTTAGAAGGTAATTTGATGGGGACCGATGGCCAAGTTTGATTGTGACACACAGGGTCATTCATAAGTTTTGAAAGGTATGAAAATTTTAACATTGCCAGAAAAGGTAATCTAGGCCTAGCCAGAGATTGATATTGAGGAGTTTGCGATGAGGAAGGTCTTGCACCCAATTTCCCAAAAGGTTAGTTGGGGTTTCCCCTAGTCATTGGTTGTGAAGAAGTAGCAATGTTTCAAAAGGGATTCCATCCAAAGACAAAAGTATTTCTGACCTGAGGCATGTTATACTGTGTTCAACCGATTCCATTTGAAGCTGGAGTCATAGATACAAGAGCAACGATTCCTCCACTAAAAAAGTGAGAAAGGAGAGCTTCCGAATGGTGCAAACAAAACTTGAATAGAAGTTTGAATGCTGAACCCTAAAAAAGGGTTCTAGCTTCCGGATGACACACCTGCATAGGTAGGTGAAGGGCCTACATAAGGTGCAGATGGAGGAATGCATCCCCAAAACCATGGAAAAAATTAGACTAAGGAAGTGGAACCACTAGGACCACTTTGAGTATTTTGAAACAAAGGAGAAGATATAAAGGGTACACTAGGTATCGAAGTGACCATCATACTAGAAGGACCAACAGTGTTTGAAGGTACCGAGGGATTAACCACTCGAGCACTCGAAGAAACCGGAGTTGAAAAATTTAAAGACACTACTGGTGCGGTAGCTACTTTTGGCAGTGGTGCACTCACAAGTGAAGGAGAAAATCCACTAGAAACCTTGGATGATGTGGGGGTGGACATATCCCCTAAACCTTCTCCTGAACTACACATCGAAAAAATCAAAGGAACACCAATTTCAGGAGAGTTGTAGTTACTCGGAAACTATTCAATATGCAAATATTTGATTTAAACTGACAAAGGATCAGTCCGAGTGTATCTAAGTTCAGTTTCCCTTGGAATTTCACTAACACTAGTTGATTGAAAAGAACCATTTGTGTCAAGTGTTTTCCTTTGAGGCGGCGATGGAGGATCAACTATTGAAAGCAGTGGAATAATTTTACAACCTTCGAGACCTATGAGGAGGTTGATCCTCCACAACTATATATTTTATTCACATACAACTAGAGGTCATACTGGATCATAAGAAATCCATAGAGCACATCAGTAAAAATATCCTAAGTATCACAAACCAAGGCAGGTAAAATATATACCTTCCAAAGAAGCATCTGGGATGATTAGGTCCTTGAAAAAACTAGTGAAGATCGAAGAATAGTTACCTGGGGTCCCGTGGGTGCAAGCATTTGAATCACCAAACCGCCCTCCCAAATTGTTGTCCAGGATTTCCTCCCAATTCCACCCTAGGTACAGTGGAAATAACCTTCCACCATCACCTGTGAAAAATTCCTAAGTCAAGATACTAAGGTTACTGAGACTACAAAAAGATTCCAGTAGAATAGTCGCTGGCCTAACTGATGTGCATGGGAAGGGTAGCAAATTCTGAAATCCAAACAGTACCAGCACTGTACAAGGCCAAAAGGTGGTACCGAATGAATCCCTGAATGCACAACAATCCTGGTGTATGCTTGAATGAAGTATTGGAGGGGCATCTTCGTAACTAAGTCCTCACATGACCTTGTGCTGAAGTCTTGTGTTAGAGTAGCTTTTCAGATGATATTTCTGTAAACTTGAATTTCTTAAAGACAAGTCACTATGTTTGAGTTTTAAACGATATTGGATAGTTTTAGATTACCTACTCCAAGGTGCAACTATTCTTTGACAGAACTGTGAATCACTAACGACTTTACTCAAGGAAACCCATGAGTTCACAGACAAATCGTGACTAAAAGTATAGGAAACTTGCGAGTGGTTCCTAAAATTTTCAAAATGAAAAATAAAAAGCAAGGAATCCTGAAGATCCAATAAAAATGACTGAAAATAAAAAATTTCAAACCATGAACAAAAACAAAGAGAACAAAATCTGGAAAGAAAACCAAATTGAAGAGACCCCAACACAAACTAGACTCCCCAACGAAGTCACTAGTTCTATTGCGAGGGAAATATACCTTATGACTTGGCGTAATAAGGTCACCAACATATTGTTAAAATGACTTGCAAAAATCAAGGGTTTAGAAACATATATAAGAGAAACAAAGATAATGGAACATGCACCTTATTCCATATGGTTGCTTCAATATTTAACTCTCCTCATCAAATGCTCCTTAGCCTTCTGATCTTCAATACCTGCAACAAAGGTTTACCTTAAAGCATATTTTATTTGTTATATAAAAGAGATATAAATATCAATGTTTGCATTCAAAAGAAATAAAAACATATACCATAACTCACAACAATAAAAGCATATTGAGACAATGATGGAAGGAAAGCACTCTTTATTGATGAAGTTCAGGAAACATTATAACCTTGTCTGAGACAAGATCCTCTGCACACCAAGATATGAGTCCTCCTTGATCCTCTCTTCAATATATTCATCCATCATAACCTTGCTCTCCAATTGCCTCCATTATCCTCTATCCATCCCATCTCTTTATAGTTGCTGGTGAGGAGAGGATTTGAGGCCTAGGATGGTTGGGGAAGTTGGGGAAGTTACCAAAATGAGCCCAACTGCCTCAACTTAATCATGTTTTTATTTTTAAAATTATCTTAATGAAACTAGTGGGTTCATGTGAGACAAATTGCAAGTGACTTGTGCCTTTCTTCTCGATTACAACTTTTAGACATGACTCGTGGGTTGCATATGGATTACCCATGAGTGACACGTGAGTCGCTAGAAGAGGAACAGCGAGTGCAAGGCAAGTTCATTTATAAAATATAGTAATATTGAAGTACTTAGTATGTATCCAGGATCCAAATCATCTATAATGTTAATGTCACTTCAATTCATAGTGTCCTTTTGTGTAACAACATACTAGGGTCGTTACTCAGACGAAGAAGTGTCATTTCATGGTATAACAAATACCCCCTAATGTATGAGTTCAGAGGATAAGGATTGTCAAAATAATTTAAAATATTTTAACTCAGAGGAATAAGAATCATGGTCGTAGAGAAATACTTGAAACAGATAAATCAAGGTCATTTACAAAATCATTACTGAGGATGCCATGTTTAATAATGTAGAACAATAGCTCCTTTACAGAATACATTTACATCATATAGTATGGGAAACAAGGACACATATGTTTTACAAAGGTGGATCAAAGCCACATAAGTACAATGATAGATCTTCAATAGCTGGAAATAGTGTCACGAGGCATGGCACAATCTTGCGTAACTTAGGTTATATAGGATGTAACCCAATGTCTTCAGCCAAATCCATAGAAACCAGTATGAAGCCTACCATGTGAATACATTAGTTGAAGTATAACGTGGAAGGGCACCATCAGATTACCAGTTAAAGAGTTGCATTGACAACCAATGCATAGGAGTCCAACAATATGAGTAGTGTATCCTAAGGTAGTAACTTTGAAACTCTAGGTCTTGTTCTGTAGTAGGTACTGATCGGAAGCAATTTTGCGAAGAGGAAGGAAATGAATCCTTCAACATATCACATGAGTAACTGATAGGGATAAGGGAATATGTATGTAGGATGATATCAGAGATGAAGGTGATAGGGATCAAGATGAACATACAAGGGGTAACTATCCTTGAACAATGAGCACGACACATAGATGATCCAAGGAAACTTTAAACTTTCAAGGGAACAACTAGACCTATCTTCCATGTGTATTATGACAAGTGGAGGAGGAGTGACTCAAAGTGTTAGTTGAACTGACAATGAAAAACTGAGACATGAGTATCAAGAGACTCAAACTAATGCTTTGTTCAACGATGACTTGTTACCAAGAACTTATAATCAAAGAGTGTGTTTCCTTCCTTTATTTCTTGTTAATTTTTAACGAGCCTAAGAAATTCAACTTGAGTATTTCTTCATTTTTTAGCAAGCTTGAAGAAAAGAGAGAATAATGCTTGATATGACACCGATCTGTGGATTTTACAAGCCCAAATTAGTGAATGCTCATCGGTGTTTTAATAGTTTTGAGAGTCCAAAAACTCCAAAGAAGACTCTAGGCAGTGATTTTTCATAAATTTAGTCTCCTGAGTCCGAGAAAGTATAAACAAATACAAAGGAGAACTCTCTTAGCTTCTGAAGAACTAAGGTATACCTTTTTTGTACCTAGTCGGAAAGGTCCAAAAAAGGGGTAAACTATCACCCAACTGACACTCCTTCAAAATAAAGCATGTAGCCTTAGTTTAATGAGTGTGAAGGAAGGCAAGATCACTCAAAAAGTTCCATTTATTTATGAGAATGGGACAAACAATAGTAAACTTGATGCTTTGTACTGAATTTTAATGAGCTGCATGACAATGGAATAACATATGCTCAGAATCTTTTTCATGTTTTAGTTCAAATCATGAAAAAAGAGAAAATTAAGCTCAAACATGTTCCTTTTCCGTAACTTTAGTCCTCCAGGCTGAGAAAAGAGATAAATATATACCTGAAGATACTTTTCTAGATTCCGAAGAAAATAGAGTATTCATTTTTCGTAAGTAATCCACAGGGTCTAGAAAAGGGTTAAACTTACACCGTTATGGATGATCCTTTAATTCATTTAACAAGCTTGAAAGAACAAGTAACTCAAATATCTAGTCATGTTTAGGGATTCAGACCAGGGCTTGAAGATAACTACATATGGAGGGAACCTTATAATCAAGGGTATTTCAACAAAAGATACAAGATGAGGTTCATTTTGGTGTGAAAAACAACTATGAAGGCTCCCATAACCTAGAAATTTGCGGCATAGGTACCTGAATCGACAAGAAGTGTTCAAAATAGGGTACCCATGTGAGTTTGGCTCTAACCATGGAAGAAAAATGATGTTTGAAGGGTAAAAAATGGTTGCAGATCGCAGTCCATGGATAAAAAAGGAAATCCTAGGGGTCATAAGGGGACATGGTATATATGAAGAATGCAAAGGGACCGAACCTATCCTATATGTAAAGGAAATATGATCCAAATTCATCGATCACCTGGAAAGCTAGGTAAACACAATATAAATTAGTACAAATATAAATAAATTGACTAAAATTATATTAATGTCTGTAGATATTTTCAATTTTTTCCTATAAATAGTGAAAAATTGGTCAAAACACAATTCATTTGGTTTTTACCACAAATAATCCACAATTAAATTTGATCTTCAAATAGCTCGTGTGCTCAAACCAGTGGACAGATTTCCGAACCATAAGTTGCAGGTAACTCACATCAACATCATCTTTCATTTCATGCTTTCAATTTTTATTTTTTATGGCCATTTGAGGTCTTTTGGAAACTTTAAGGGAACCATGCAGGACTTGTGAGTATCCCATTACAAACTTGCGAGTTCGTGATGTAATCGTAGGTATGCAATGGGTACCCGCAAGTGACACGTGTTGTTACCACTAGGTAGTCACAAGTTCTGTGGATTAGGTATGGCTGAAAACTTCCTTTTGTAGGTAAAAATGGTTCTAGAATGGACGGAAAGGGAACATGAAAACATGGATAGGATAGCAATGGGGGATCTAATGACGTTAAATTCCCTCCGAAAGTGTGGGTTATTAAAATTTTACGGCACATAAAACATGTGGTCCGAAGTTCTACTTTTGGAGATTTTGGTATGGTTATGTGATATCGAGCTAGGTATGTTTGATATTTAGGGTGAGATATTAGAATTGATCTTCGAGGACATATATTTCCTCACTGGTTTATCTCATAGAGGGACAACAATTAAATTGGGTGGCACCGGCCGTGGGGTAGATCCCATTAGCGTCTAAGATTATGTAAATATTGTTTTCTAGGTACATAAAAGTTAGGGAAATAGATCCTGATTTCCAGTGAAAGTTCTTGTGATCACTATTATCTAAGTGGCGGGTTCATCTACACTGCATTTGGCCATGCGGAGCAACATGCGTATAATAGTGGAATGTCTGCGAGGTGTAGTGTTTGATTGGTGCTCTGGGCTAGTTGTAATTATGAAAAAATAATTGTTATTTTACAGATTGGGGAAGAAGAAGAACTTCAGATATGCTAGAATCTTGGTAGCCTTCTTCTTCTTCAATAGTTCCTAATCTGAGCCCTGTAGTGACACTTCAGCCTTCGCCTCCACATGAGCCTAGGTTCACATGGTGGGGGGATGTATTCCTCCGATAGAGAGGTGGTGAGATATCTAGGGTGGATATGGCGACAAATTTTATGCATGGTGGATCCACTAGGTGCCTGCTTTAGAGTAGTTCTCATATGCTGGTTTGGATTTTCATGGAAATATCGAGTTACGTCTCCCTCAAGGAGAAGCATGGGACGAGATGGGTGAGTATTTGTTTTTAAAATTTTCAATTTTTTATGAATTTTTGTTCATAAGTGTTATATACACTGTGTAGCATATTCGATTCTAAGTCATGTTTTAATGTCATGCATACATTGGGCTTGTTCGACCAGATGGACATCCCAGGACCTATGTACGCACCGTAGACGAATTTGGGGACTAAGCTATTCTTCGTGTCATAGAGGGAAAGCTGGCTAGGCTCACACATTATGTACCGACTCTAAGGATGAAGTGGATTCCTATCACCATGCAGGAGCATTTCATGGGTGTACCTCCATCATGGTTACACCTACTCTGAAAGTTATCCAGGGTTGTCTTATGCTATCAGGAGGCCATGGCAAAGGCAGAGGCATCTGATGAGGCCGACAACCCTCCATAGATTTTAGCGTGTTGAGGATTATGATCCTTTTTTTGTATTTTTGATGTACATATTGACTAGATCTTCAGAAAAGAACTTGATATATATGGACCTACTTATATATATATATATATATATATGGTTATTTACATGTGTTTCTTATGTATCTGTGTATTCGTTTTACAAAGTGTCTGAAAAATGTCAGTCTAAAATGTAGTTAGCAAATGTATCAGTAATTGTGTTTTGATTTCTTGAAATGTGTTGATATATAATATTCTCAAAATTTCTTTCAAGTTACGTAATCCTCAAAAAATGACGTCAAAGGGTAGGACGTCTCATGTAATAGAGTCCATTGGGCTGAGAGAACACTAAATGAGAGTTAAGTATGACTTTTAGGAAGGTGATACCATGCGATATAGCATTCCAAAGAAGCTCAATAACAACACTATATTCAGCTACATTGTTAGTTGCAGGACCTAAGCAAGTGCCACCTGAGGTAACTAGTTGTCATTTGGGTGCACAAATGACCCAAGCAATAGAATCTAGATTGCAAGTGTGATGTCTTGCGTCGTTAGCAAATCCTACGAATCACTCCAAATACATCTAAAACAACACGAGACTACGTTAGAAACACTAACCAAGAATGACCATTTACAAAAGTATACAACTATAATACAAGAAAAATCATATGCCTAAGCGTAATACTTCTTCAGGTAGAGCCCATTTTGGGGCTCAGTCAACTTATTACCATCATAATCAACTAATTCATACACACCCTTCTTTAGGACCTTGGACACAACATACGGGCCTAGCCACATATATTTGAACTTTCCTTATCCCAGGGGTTCCTTATCCTGATCATAGACCAAAACAAGTTCTCCTTTGGAGAAAATCCTAGGTTTAACAACTTTGTCATATTGGTTCTTTACCCTTTTCTTACGTGCTTTGTTCGATGTAAGCACATCTATGTGATGTTCATCCAGATGTTCCAGATGCAGCAAACGTTCCTCTATATCCAAATTATTGGGGAGTATATGAATTGTTATCTTTAAGGATGGTATTTAGCATTCCACCGGTGTGACTGCTTCCACTCCATGAATGAGTTGGAAGGGTGAAAACCCTATGGAATTCTAAAGATTTTTTTGATATGCCCAAAGTACAAGATACAACATGATATGCCATTTTGATCTACTTGTATTAATAGTTCGCTTGAGAATGGTTTTCAAAGTCTTGTTAACGGCTTCTACTTTCCCATTCGCCCATAGGTAAAAGGAAGATGAGTGGTCTTGCCTAAAGCCTAATATAGTAGTAAGCTCTATCATCATCTTGTTCTGAAAGTGACTGCCATGGTCAGTGACAATCTACTTTGGCATACCAAATCTCGTGATGATTTGATTAAAGAAAGAGTATTTTGTCATCTCACCATCGACTTTAAATATAGGCATTTCCTCTACCCACTTCGTAAAGTAGTCTACAATGACAATGATAAACTTATGCCCCAATCGAAACTGGGTTGCAAGTCATGAAATCTACCCCCCACTTGGTGAAGGTCCCTACCGCGTTGATGGAATAGAGAGGAGCAAGATGCGACTACATCTTTCTAGTGTATAGATGGCATAGATCATAATGTTTCATAGCTTCTACATAGTCTTTAAAGGTGGTAGGCCAGAATTAACCAGCACACAAGATATTCTGATACATTGCTAACTGTTGGGCTCTAAAATTACCCCTTTTTACCCTACTCTATTTTACCCTTTTCCCCCTATTCTTACCTCTTGATTATAGATGAATCCTTACTCTTTCCACAAAAAACAAGCATGAAGACCTAAGGTATCAATCATTATTATTTATCTCGTTTCATGTTTGATTTTACTTATAATTATGGACTTTACCTTTTATCTGTGCTGATATGTCATTGGTTTGAAAGAAGGATTCATAGTTTCCAGGTGTCTCCAATATAGCGGCTCGTTGCATTCAGAAATAAGTATTGCTTTGCATCATTTGAGTGCTCAATGATCTAGTCCAATCCGTTGACAAAGGAATATCAGACACTCTTCCACGCATATAGCTGAAACCCCCAAAGTATATTCCTAACTAGCTGGAACATGTTGGTTTGTAACAACTTGAATTAAAAGTTCATTCATATATCATTTGATGATATGCGATGTATTAATTGCTGTAACTGCTCTGATTTGATTTGATTCAGCAACCTGAAGATCATATATCTTCATGGATTCCCAATATTGATGTAGCTGAATGGTTTCATTCTTGTCTAAGTACGCGTAGGCAAGGAGAGTCAAGGGTTGGAAATTTGTAATAGATTATAAAAGAGGGACTATAACTGTATCTTGATAAAATTAATAAAGGAGTAACAATTCTTAGAAATTCTCTATTGTAGATTTCGTGAGCTTTCAACAGCATCTCTGTTCGAACGTCGAGGCCCGCCTTCTTATAAAGTTGTTGGTAGTATTAGATGTTTTCAGTTTAGTTATTTCTGTTCATTGTGGAATTTCAGTTTGATATATTTATAGTTGTCTACAACAACATTCATTAAGTAATTGCATGCCTTTTTTCTTTCTTTAGTGGTGTGGTGTGACAGTTAGATGTGTAGTTAATTCTTTCTTTTATGCAGAAGTGTGTTAATAACTCTTACAGACTTGCTCATATCCTGTGTTGTGGGTTATTTATATTTCTTAGAGTTTCCCCAAATTACATAGGTCATTTTCTTTGATTGATGATTGGTGATTGTTCTGGTTTGCTAATATAAAATTCCATTTTCTGCAAGAGTAATTCTAGGTTGATTTATCCTTATATTATAAAATATTAGGATTGATATGATAGGAAGCATAAGTTCTTTTCAATTCCTAGATTGGTAATTTCATTTGATTATTTACAGAGATATGAGTTGGATGAGTAGTGATTAGGATTGAGTGATTTTCATTTTATTCATCAACTACTGAAAATGTTTATGCATATATTTTGTTAATTTCCTTTGAAATAAACAGACTTTCCTGGGTTAACAATTAATATTGAACAAACTCCCTCTTAAGAAATTAATGATCATATAGAGCGCCCAAAATTTTTGCATTGTTGCTCGGGAAGGTAATTGATAGACATACTTAGTAGTTGAATTGGTTAATTTTCTTTAGCAATTCAGATTCTTGAGTGCATGAGTGATAAGACGCAGTGAAGAGATGCGCAACCTACAATAGACCGAACGGGATCCTTACACGAGGATTAGGTATGATTTATAAGCTTGCATGATTCATAAGTTTGCATGAATACGAGAAGAACACAATGGGAAATTTCCTAGAACCCCCCAAAATACTAACTTGGCAGGTGGAAGAGTTTGTGGTTGTAGCCCAGGATTAGGAAGAAAAACATTTGTGTTACGGAGAGAAATTCCTATGGCTTGGGGTACCACAACAGACAGCTAGACTCCAGAAATCAATCTTCCCCAATATGCAATAGAAATAAAAACATCTAACACTAAAGGATCGAACCTCATACCTTATTCCGGACGGTTGAAGTAGATCCCCGTTGAGATTTCCAATCTTCAGCTTGAATTGTTATAAGACGTCCTCAACAACAAGTAAACAATACAAGCATACTATATTTCATGGTGTTAGATCTATTCTAGCATACATAATAAATAATGTATAAGCATTTGACATATTCCAATGGATGCAACATTCATTCAAATACACATTACTGGACAGGAAAAGATATTTCTATTAATATGAATCAGAGATTACAAGTGACAACCTCTGACAGCACGTCTGCGAACCGGAGAAACTGAATCTCCCACTTGGGCCTCCACCACCTCAATCCTCCATCACTCCGATAGCAAGCTCACTAACAAAGGAAAGCTTGGGAAGAACACAACAGTGCTCCAAAGGGACAAAGGGATGCAGACTCAAGTATAGTTCTGGCAACAATGGACTATAATTTCGGTACTCTCAATTCTCTCTTATTGTTTTCAATGTCTCAATGGTTCCTTATATAGCTTTCCAAAGTGATACTGAAAGGTCGAATCCATGCGCTCTCAAGGCATATGGAAGGCCAGGAGTCATATGAGTCGGATTCAAGGCAAGGAACGGTCCAACCGTTTTGGATTATGCACACATCCCGATGTACGCGACTATAGAGGGAATATCCGCGTATGTACGTGGTTATCGGGGAAAAGGCCACGTATATCAACTTTCTAATGTTTTTAGGGATGGTCAATGATACATCAAAAGACAATAAATGGTCCATAGGGAATAATGAGTCTGCAGCGGGATAGGGGAAGGCCATACAATGTGTGATTCACCTAGTGTGGTGAAATCCGCTATAACAGATGCCCCCTAATGTATGAGATCAGAGGGGTTATACGATGGCCGAAATACATTATAAGTCCATCCCAGAAGTGAAGTGATGAAGGTACCCATTGGAAGACCAGCCACCCAATCAGCATAATACCATAATACAACTCTGCATATAACTGCAAGTACATAGAGCAGTCCCGGATACATAAGAGTACAATGGCCATGAATAGGCATGAAACAGGATAGAACATATGTGGTCATCGCCACATACAATATACATAGATCAGAATCTCCATGATGAAGATATACAAAGTACAATGATCTCCACATAGGCTGAAGATATATAACAGATCAAGATCTCCATAGTGGCTGGAAATATCTGACATATACTGGAACAAGTCACGAGAGTTGAAATCTCATGAACACTGGCACGATCAAGGAGGTAGCATATAGTGGATGCCACCAATCTGGAAGGTCTTCTACACAAACCTCTACGAGTACATGTCCTACTATGCGAATAGAGGTGTCGAGGTCGAACATAGTAGTCCATCGTCTGATTACCGGTCATTGATGTATACCGTTAACAGACGCGAGATCACCCACCAATAATGAAAATGGGAATCAAGGTACTAGAGTGCAAACTAACAAGTGTGAATAAATGTGTTGAGATCGAACACTTGAGAGAATCCATCGATCAGGGGACATTGATGTATTCCCAAACTGTCGATGGCGAGAGAACTTGCCACTGATGACTGCAAGTCTCAAGGCACTCAAAATGACTCTAGACTCCAATCCCAGAATAAATGATATGAAGTCGATGGGATGAAATCCGCTGGAAGGAGGGCATTAAGGCATCCCCCATCATCCAACACGAGGTACTCAGCAAGGCTGTATAATATGGAAGAACTTGATCATAAGGTGCACGAACCAGTAACTGTACCAGGAATGGCCGACATGCAAAGTCAAAATAACTGAGGAATGGCCGACTTAGGTTTCAACTTCCTTCGAACAAGAGCATAACGGCGTATGGTGACTGAATGAAGGCAGCATAGACTCGATATACAAACTGGGACATCTCTATGATGCAGGAGGCATCAATAGAGGCTCCATAGGGACTGGAAGCTTAACCAATCGGTGGAGATAAAACTCAGATAACGAGTACAGCTCCTAAAGTCAAACTATAAACCCAACCAACGGATGTGATATACAGTGCTCTGTTCTAAGGCAACATGACTCGGCAGCTGCCAAAAGATAACATCTTTCCTTGTCCGGCTTTTTGGTTTTTTAATTTTTTTGGACTTTTCAAATATAAAAAATCTTGAAAAAGAATAAAATTGTTTTATAGTAATAGAATAGGAGGAGACAAGTGTCATAATGGGCAAACAAACTAGTTCCAAGCAATGGAACATACCTATGCTCAATGGAAGGATACATGTGTAGGATAGGGACACTCGGGGGAAAGTCCCCTCCCGATAAAAATAGGGAATCAAGCTGCAAATGATATATAAAATGGCTCTGCATGGCTAGACATGAGACAAGCTCGGGCTATATGGATGAAACGCAATGTCAGGGGAGCCGACATAAAGCTCAATAAGACAGGCAAATCTCATGATAATGCATTCACAACTCGATATAAGGGGAGTCTGGGGGAATACAGGCCAACATAAGATCAAGAGGAGTATGAGTCTCTTGCTAAATGTCATGGCAATACTATACAACGGACTCCCACACCCTAAAGGGGGAAACATCGGCATGGGCACCAAATGCAAATGAGGCGCTATCTAGGGTACCCATGTAAGGTGAGTCTCTACCACTCACATCATGCCACTTCTATAGCAGCAAGAAGGTTCCGTGACATAATAAAGTGGGTTCGTACCTAAGGATATAGTGACATGGTCATAAGGTCATGCAAAATGAAAACGGTGGTGGACCTAACCTATATGCCAGTATAGACGTTATACCTGAGATCAGTACGAACGGGTCAATACAAAGGCTGAAACATCGCTAAAAACGGTCTTCTACATCACAAATTAGGTCAGAAACGATCCAAAAAAGGTTAGAAACGGTCAAAACTATAGGAAAGGGGGTAAAAATTTTCAAATATTTGAAAATTTTTCTATAAATAGTAAAAAATATAAATCATTTGAAAATTTTACCCATTGGAGCTCTGATATTCAACTGCAAATTCCAGGAGATTCAGCCGGCGGAATTCACAACCGATTCTTCCAGGTACTCACTCATGTTCTCAGCTTGCATTTCAATACAAATTTTATAATTTTTCATGGTCAAATGAATTTTTAATGGCCAAACTTACATGAGCGCCACGGCCCACGCGGATATCGAGGTTTTTTCCGCGTATAGGGCTGTCTATACGCGGAAAAGGGGCCTGAAACCGCGTACATACACGGCTGTTTTGAAAACAGCCGCGTATGACGCCGCGCACTAAGATTTTTATGAATCTAAAGGACATTTTGGTCAAATTCTCATGCAGGATGGTGCTAGAGTGGCGAGAACGCGAGCATGGTGATGTAGAGGATGCAATAAGGGCTGACATAATGGCTCAAGAGGCTCTAAGAAGATGCAGACTCTACAAGTTTTGGTGCCTAGGAGGCTTGAGGGCCAAACCAGGACTACTAAAAATGCTTGTAGACTATTGGGATCCGGACTCAGAGTCCTTTCGGCTAGACGGCATGTCCCTCACCATTGAGGTGGAGGATATCTATTTTATCACATGTCTATCACGGCGGGGTGAGATGGTGAACCTTCGTGCCCACGGAGGGCCAGGTCATGGGCTGACTATAGATGAGTACATCGCAGTATACTGCTATCCAGAGACAGAGAAGGTGGGGAGCCAAGTCCCCACCAACGCTATACAGGTACTGGGCCTAAAGGCCATCTTACTAACGCTGGGCAGGATAGCAGGCTTAGCATCACTCCATCAGGCCTCTCGGCCATTGATGTTCTATGCAGTGGAGTGCATGACACCGACCATCTATGACTGGAGCACATCACTGTTGAGCAACATGAAACATCAGCTCAGTGAGTGCAAGGCAGGTAGGATACGGAACTTCGGGTTCAGTAGTATCTTGAGCACGTTCTTCTTCGAGTGGGTTCCAGGATTGATCCCTAGAGTGGATGTTCCTCTCCACGGGGTTCGAGATCCGGCCCAACGACATTGGGCAGACGCGATGCGCAGACTGGGGGGTGGTAGGGTGGCCAACCCCTATCCAGCAGACTTTTTTCCTTGGTGGCGACGACAGATTATCGCCATAGAGGACTACCCTTATGCAGGGATAGACTTCTGGGGAGACCCGGACATGCCATTACCACCAGGGTCAGCATATGGAGACATAGGTAACGAATCTCGACCCTAACTCTTTTTTAAAATTTTGAAGTATTTAATTTTTTTGTGTTTTCTTGATTAATGGAATCAAAAAGACATGTTTTTGGGTGACAATACATAGTGACATCTACTATTGATGTGCAGATGTGGGACCACGGCGACTAGAGGGCTTCCCACGTCATAGGCGGAGGGGAAGAGGAGACGATATCACCGGTGTGGATGCGGAGCGAACGCTCCAAAGCATCCATACCAACTTTGTGCAACTGACTCACAGGATTCCCATGGTGCAAGTCGAGGACTTTCCTGAGGCTATGCAGAGACAGGTGGTTGGTGTACCACGCGCATGGGTGCGTTTACTCCGGTGGCTAGCTAGAGCCGTGGTGACATATCATGATCACAACCCTCATCCACCTCCACAGGAGTAGACACCTGGGAGTGTATCTATTTTGTACTACCGTGTATATGATGGTGGCTTTCAAAGCCCCAATTTTGTATTATGACACTATGTATTACCACATTTTTGATGTATATATAAAAAAGTTTTATGGTGATCGGTTTATTTATTTACATGTGTAAACATTGTGTTGATGATTAATTTATGATGAATGAAACAAATGCCAATCTAACACATAGTTAGCATATGAGTCAGCAATTTGATTAAAATTTCTTGGAATGTGTATATATGTTATGTTTTCAAATTGCCGTTCTAGCAATCTCACACGTAAGAATCTCCTCAATAACGTCAGATCTCTAACATGGTACAAACCATTTAGCTGTGACACTACTAACTCTGAATCAAGACGTACCTCAAGAGAGAGAACACCATGTGAAATGGCATCCCGTAGAAGATTGATAACGGCACTATATTCAACAACATTGTTGGAAGATGGCCGTAGACATACACCTCCTGAAGACAGTACATGACCCATAGGAGTAAAAATCACCCAAGCAGCTGAGGTTGAGTGTTGAGTGTGACGGCTTGCACCATCCGGGAATCCTACGAAGGTGGAAGATTCCACTGACATCTGCCACAAGAAATGGAAACTAATCACAAACCCGATCACGATAAACAAGCCTTAACTATGCAAAAAAGCTGTACAATAATATACAACAAACAACCTTGGCTAAAGATTATGCATATTATTTTTTAAGATAGAGCCCATTTCTAGGCTCCGCCAAGGCCGTCCCTTCATAATCCACTAACTCGTAGGCACCCTTCTCTAAGACTCGCTTGACCACGTAAGGACGACGCCACATAGGATTGAACTTTCCTGCCCCCAAGGGTTCTTTCGATTGATCCCAAAAAAGGACCAAGTCTCCCTCACTAAACACTCTCGGACGGACAGACTTATCGTATTGGGCCTTCACGCGATGCTTATTAACCTCTAGAGTCACCAAGGCATCTCTACGCTACTCATCGAGTTGCTCAAGGTGAACCAAACGCTCCTCCAAAGGTGAAGTGTCTGGTAAGAGTTCTACGGCTAACTTCAACGAAGGAATCTCGCATTCAACCGGCAATATTGAATCCACTCCATGAACAAGCTGATATGGAGAAAAACCAGTGGCAGTCTTTACCGCGGTTCGGTATGCCCACAAAGCAGGATACAACATAATATGCCAATTCGTCTTGCTTTGTGCGATGGTGCGTTGGAGAATGGACTTAAGTGATTTATTCACAGCTTCAACCTGCCCATTCGCTTGAGGATAGTAAGAAGAGGATTGCTCTTGCTTATATCCTAACTTGGAGGCCAATTCTTCCATCATACGATTCTGAAAGTGCGAGCCATGGTCAGTGACAAGCTCTCTTGGAATCCCGAACCTAGATATGATTTGGTTGAATACGAAGTGAGCGGCTGTCTCACCGTCGGATTTTACTGTAGGCATTGCCTCAGCCCATTTCATGAAGTAATCGACAGCCACAATGATATGATGGTGCCCCCCAGCCGAAGCTGGGTTGCAATCCATAAAATCTATCCCCCACTTGGTGAAGGGACCGGCGGTGATAATAGGGTGCAACGGGGCAGGCTTCGAGTGCATGTTACGTGCAAACACCTGGCAAGGGTGGCACCTCTTGACCGCTTCAATACAATTCTTGAAAATCGACGGCCAAAAATATCCTGCTCTCAAAATATTTTGGGCTGTAGCAAGCCTAGATAAATGACCACCACACGCCCCTCTGTGGCAATCATTAAGCACTATCTCAGCCTCATCGTGAGTTAAACAATGTCGTAAAAGGGAATCTACTCCATGGCGGTACAAAGTATTGTCCACTATGAGGTAGTTCTTGGAAACGTGACGTAATCGACGTCGCTCATCCCATGAGAGGTGAGTAGGGGTCCTCTGCGTTTGCAAATATACTATGATATCACCGTACCATGGGTCAGCCGTTGAGATTAAGAAAATGTGTTCATCAACGAACATATCTTCACATACCGACTCCTCATCCTCGCTCGGAAAATCTGATATGAGCTCTGCAAATATTAACGATTTCTTCAATTTTGCCGAAACAAACTCGAGATCAAACTCTTGCAGAATGACAATCCATTTATTATATTTTCCCCCAATCATCCTACGTGTGAGGACGAACTGAAATGGATTGACATGGGCAACCACCAAAGTTTGGCGAAGGAGAATATAATGTCTCAAACGTTGCACCGCATGTACAGTGGCCAAGGCAAGCTTCTCTACATGAGAATATCGAATCTCTGCGTCAATAAGGTTTTGGCTCAAATAGTATATGACATGCTCTTGGAGCTCCTCATCCTCTTGAACCAAAACCATCCCAATCGTCTCTAAAGACGCGGCCACATATAATAGGAAATCACGGCTATAATCCGGAGGACTAATCACCGGGGCCGATGCTAGAGCTCTCTTAAGGGCATCGAAGGACTCCTGGGCTCGCTCATCCCATTCAAAAGGAGTATCCTTCTTCAGGAGACGCATGAAACCTCTAGTCAAATTGGCGAAATTGACAACAAATCTTCGTAGGAAGTTTTCCATGCCCTGCAAACACTGAAGATGACGAATATTTCACGGGGGAGACAACTGAAGTATTGCCTCCACTTTCAAGGGGTCGACTCTTATACCCTCTTTCGAAACGATAAATCCTAATAAACGACCTGATTTCACACAAAAGATGCACTTATGAGGGTTTAATCTAACAGCATAGTGCTAGCATCTTTCGAACACCAATCTCAAGTGATAAGAATGACGCATCCTCATACGAGAATGAGCAGTGAGATCATCCAAAAATACTTCGATAATGGACTTGAGATCATGGAAAATCAAGGTCATGGCCCACTGAAAAGTAGCTCCGGCGTTTTTAAGGCCGAAAGGCATTTTTCGATACGCAAATGTTCCCCAAGGACAAATAAATGCGGTCTTATGTTGGTCCTGAGGTTTAATTTGAATCTGATTATATCCGGAAAAACCGTCCATAAAGGAGAACACCTCGCTACCCGCACACTCATCCAAAATCTGATCTATAAACAGTGTGGGGAATTTATCCTTAGGACAGGCACGATTTAAATCATGGAAATCAGTGCATATACGGATCGCTCCTTGCTTCTTATCTACCGGAATGGGATTTGAAACCCACTCCATCAAGGGAATGGGATAGATGAAACCCGCTTTCAATAGTTTCTCTATCTCTGCCTTTATGGCGGGTGCTTTCCTAGGATTTACCGCGCGTAAATGCTGTCGAACAGGCTTCGCGTTGGGGTAAGTTTTAATTTCATGTTCGACAATCTGAGGGTCAATCCCTTGCATCTCATCGTAAGACCAAGCAAAAACATCACGGAATTCCTTGAACAGCTCGGTATACTCACGAATCTCATCTTGGGAACAATCCGCCCCAATATACACATTTTCAACCGTACCAGGGTTGCGAGAAATGTTGATAGGCATAGTTGATGATATGTTTTCCATGTTTCCATCAGCCATCTGACCAGGAGAGCTTAATGGAATCATGGGCCTACCAGCTTTCTGTCTAAGAATCTCCCTGTAATCCTCATGCTCCAACAAGTCAAGCTCTGGAAGGAAATATGATCTATGATGGAGTTCCTCCCATGGTGGCTCAACTCCCGACATAGCCTCGATGATCGCTTCATCTGAAGGGAAAACCGTATTAAGGCAATCGTGGGCATGAGAAGACTGTACTGCCCATGCAGGCAGCACATATGGGTCTTCTTCCTCTGTCCATGAAGAAGAAGAACAAGGCTCTGCAGCAGATTGAAGATTAGCTTGGTAAGCAATCATGGCTGCAGGCAACGGCACACTCGTTTCAATGGAATCACTCGAAGGACTCGGTGAAGGAAGAATCCAAGGATCTCCCATATGACTTGTGTGAAAAGGCACCGATCTCGTAGACGTGGAAGCACCATTGAAACTAGCTCCTATCATGAGGACTGGTGCAGGACAACTAAAGGTTCCCATAAGGGAAGGATACATACCTACACCGACACTCCCAGTTGCCGGTTGGGAATGTTCAAATTTCGGAACCGAAGCTTTCGAAGATGCACTAACAGGCGGATTCTTGAATGACATCTGATCAATCGTCACAATCTTCCCATTATGAGGAAAGCATACAACGCGAAATACGGAATATGCGACGGCTTGCATACTATACATCCAATTCCTTCCCAGTAAGAGATTGTAGTCAAGGGGCGCATCAACCACCTCAACCTCTATCGCAACGGTCTTCCCCCCCAAACGGACTTTAAGAGAAGGAAGGATACCGTGTGGCCTAAACGATCTCCCATCAAAAGCAGTTAACATGGTCGTAGACTTTGACAACTCAGGAGAACCAAGACCCTTCCAACAAGACAAAGACATCACAGAAGCAGTAGCGCCCTCGTCAATCACAGTACGATTGACGATCATATTAAGACATTCTACATGCACCAAAAGGGACACATAGTAGGGTAAGCGAGGCTGATGTCCTGCGGTTTCAAACTTGATCACTGAGGAAGAATCATCACCATTCACACCAAGAGCGGAAAGCAAAGCCTTCCTTTGCGATAGACAACTCTGAAGCACCTCCAATGCAGACATCGCACAAGGAGTATGACCCAAGTCCTCGACAACTGAATAGTTCTGGGCGGCTCGGGCATTTGGATTATGCCCCGAATGCTTAAGTACCCCCTTAGGAATGCGAGGTGCAGCCTCAGGTTTTTCTGCAGGTTTCTCAATACGCAAAGGGGTTCCTGGTGGATCAGGTTCTTTACCTGGGCTGGGTTTTGACGAAGAATAATGTTTCGCACACGTCACGACTTTTGCGGCACGGACCATATTAATGCACCCACGACCACTAGTTTCAAGTGGATCTTCATCACTAGATTGATCATGGGACTTCGAGTTCATATTTTGGTTATGCGGTAAAGGGTTTGTTAACACAGCTGGGCCCTGTGCTATGAACTTCGAAGCTTCATCCATCCTAGGGCACAAGTAAGTGAGGTGATCTTCCTTACAAAGATTGCAAGGAAAATTAACCTTACGCTTATTCTGCTTGTCCCCCCAGCATTTTTATTGTTCTTGTCATTATTGTTGGCATTCTCATTTTTATTCCCACCCTTCTTATTATTGTTTTTACCCTTTTTTCTATTCCGTCCAAGTTGCTGGTTACCTTTCTGGTCGGACGATTGCACAGCAAGTACATTCGCTGTTTGGGCGGGCTGAGACGAAGCCGTAGCTTGTCCCGAGGCAGATTGGTTGATTGACTATTGAGAAACTTGTTTCACAACTGAACGTGCAGGTTTCTTACTTGCACTACCCACAATGCCATCGGCATGTGGTCCAGGTTTGACCTTGGGATCGAAACTAGAACGAGGGGCATTAGGTATAATCTCATATAACAAACCAGACTGAGCATAAATCAAGTCTAGTTCCTGCGCCCTAAATATGGCTTGTTCCTCATTTTGCACTCCGGATGTGGAGACATCCTTCGCGATATATGGTAATAATGATTTGAGGAACCACTCAAGGAGGAATTCCGACGGTATAAAGGCTTTGATTAATCTCTTATGTCTACGCCACTCCTGAATATGATCAGAAATATGGGTGGCTTTATCTTGCCGAAATGTTGACAAGAGTTCGGTACCGACATCATATCATACTGGTAGCTGGAAGTGATTAAGGAAAGTCATCGCAAGATTGTCGAACAAAGTAAAGGCACCCCTAGGTAACTCTATGTACCATTTCGCCGCAGGCCCTGTAAGGGTGCGTTGAAATAGTCTCAAGCGGACTGAGTCCTGATGCAATGAATTGGAAGAGCACCATAGGTGGAATGTCGTAACGTGTTCACTCGGATCCTCTCCTGGTTTTCCTTCGAACTTAGGTATGTCCGAAGGAAGCTTGGTAGGGACAGCCGGCCAAGCCGGGTCATGAGCCACAGGATTGTTCGTAAGTCTCGATAAGTCAGGTAAATTGAGTGTCGCGAGGAAAGGGAGCTTAGCATGATGAGGTTTAGGGACCGCTCCCTGGTTCACATAGGATTGATTACCACCATGACCTTGGCCATAGTGACCTCCTCCTGTATGACCCGTACAGGGTGGCATGGAAGTCGCATAATGAGGTGGACCTTGACTAGTAGGATCTACAAAGCCATAGTTGGGAGAGTAAGCAGGTTGTGAATACCCGCCTCCATAA
>LPNX011010243.1:418144-539693 GCA_001517045.1 Pseudotsuga menziesii
ATCCGCATATGTACGCGGTTATCGGGGAAAAGGCCGCGTATATCAACTTTCTAATGTTTTTAGGGATGGTCAATGATACATCAAAAGACAATAAATGGTCCATAGGGAATAATGAGTCTGCAGCGGGATAGGGGAAGGCCATACAATGTGTGATTCACCTAGTGTGGTGAAATCCGCTATAACAATTTGTTGATGAACTAATTGCCAGGGTTGATTCTTCTACTGGAGCTCGGTATCGAGGACCATCATCTGTGAGAAGAATCCTTGTTTCTCCTAGGCTGGAGGCATCAATGTAACTATGGAGAGATCAGTAGGGGCTGCAACACCATCTGGTGTCCCTATAGAAGGAACTCTAGGATATAGGGATAGTTCTGTGAGAGTAGGTGGACCAAAGGAGCTCTATCGAATCAACGATGAGGAAGTTACTAAAGAAGAGTGGTTGCAGTTTAGACATAAGTTTGAAGACCATAAGAAATGAGAAAATAAAGAGGAATAGATAATCATGAATAACAAGCGTCATCATGACGATCGTGAAGAAGAAGTGGGAAAAAATCATAACGATAATGGCGACCTCCAGCATGATGAGAAAGTTTCTACACTTCAGTTCCCTATTTGACAAACATCTGGATAGGCCCCTATGAAAAATATTTCATGTTCAGTATTACCTCACTTTCATGGGAAGTCCACAAAGGATCTAGATGAATTCCTCTTTGAGTTCAACATTCTATGTCGAATTCATGACTACACCTCGAGTGAGCAAAAATTGAAATTGTTTCCTGCCACCTTGAAAGATAATGCCTTGTGATGGTTTATGAGTTTGGGTGGTGAAACTATTGCAACGCGGGATAAGATGAAATAGGTATTTCTTGCAAAGTACCAAGAATATTGCAGAACGAAGGATAAGAGAGAATAATTATTTAAGATGGTGCAAAAAGACGATGAAAGTTTGGAGGATTTTGTATAATGTGTAGAGATCACGCCATACCACTATTGGAAGGGATGTTCTCAATATCATTTTGCTGCATTGAATAAGGGAATACTTCCTTGACATGCTTAATGTGTTAGGAAATAGGGACATATCCAAAGAACCCTTTGATCATGTTGTGGAATTATGTCGATGATACTCTAGAGGGTCTTCCAAGACCAATTCAAGGGACCAATACTTCTTCTCACGAGAAAAAAAGTCAGCTAGTGGAGGAGCTACTTGGGGAGATATAAGTAACCTTCTCGAGAATTTTAAAACTGACATGATCAGTTCCATTTCTTCGAAGTTGGATGTCATGAGAGAAAACAAGAAACAAGTGGATGAAGATCTGGTGCTTGGGATATTTTTCCCTAAGTGCAAGAAAAAGAACCCATTAAGAGAGTTTCTGTTTGATAAGGTAGAGGTATGTGGTCTGTGTGAACTGGAACATGACATTAAGGATTTCCCTTGACTATTGAAGGCCAAGGCAATATTTTAAGCATCCATAATAGACACAGAGCATGCCTGTTTCATTTCACAGAAGAAGCCATGGAAACCTCAGATTCCATGTATAAATTCTAAACCTACACCTTTCAATTCCTGGAATAATGTTAATAATCAATTTCCTCTGCAATATTAATATCCTAACACATAGTGGCACCAACCTTCACAACCCATGTAGTACAATATCCGAACCCTTGGACTTCATGGGCACCGTATCCAAACCAACTAGCCCCTTGGTCTCCAGAATGGAGAAACCCTTACCCAGGGAACCAATTTCCCCATAATTAGCCATCTTATCCGCAGTATCAACAACCACAGCTGCAACTCCCAAATAATGCTACACTAACGGGTGCACCAATACATCCTCAACTTCCTGCTCAACCTAACCCCAATCCTAACAATAAGGAGGTGCAACAATTTGAAACTTCTAGCATGCCAACTTATTCCATTTCCCCTCTCTCTTGCAATAATTTACACTTACGATTAGGGAGGGTAGTGGAACTAATCGTCATTGAGGATGTTAAATCCTCTATGACTGACGAATGAATGAATCCAGGATTTGAAAATTCATTTAGTTCAGTGATCCCCATTATTGAGGATGATGAAACACCATCTGAAACACCAACCGAAACATTGATTGGGATACATGATGAAACATCAACTGAAACACTTGTAGAGACACGTACTAAGACTCAACCTACATAGTCTTTGAGAGAATCACCATATCCCAAATGATTAACCTTGCAAAAGGATGTGGAACAACCTAGTTTCAACCTTTTGGGAGAGTTGAAAAATATTTATGTAAGAATTCCATTATTACAATCCCTACATGATGTACTTATCTATGCCAAAACTATTACAGACCTGGTTATGAAAAAACCAGGAAGGAAGCCTAAGGATCCTCCTACAGTGCATTAAGAGGGGAAGTTATCTGAACTAATGATGGGGAAAGCCCCACTGGCTAAATACGATGACCCAAGAACCCCACTGTTATAGTATATATTGGGAATATCTAAATCCCTAATGTTTTGGTCGATTTAGGTGCTTCAATAAACATTATGACCATTCAGACTGTAAAGAAACCGGGACTCGCTGATCTTAGGCCTACCCTAACCATACTAGAAATGGCTGTCAGATCCACTATCAAACCGGAAGGAATCTTGGATGACCTAGTAGTCTCTGTTTACTCATGTAAGTACCCTACATACTTTGTTTTTTTACAACCTAAGTCATAGCTGGAGGGACACCCATTAATCTTAGGAAGACCAAGGATGGCTACAACAGATTCATACATTAGCTGTAGATCAGGTTCCATGACGATTTCTGATGGAATTGCCATAAAAAACCTGACTTTATATCCTCCATCTAGGCCAAGCTTAGACACTGCAATTACATTATAGACGGATTTAGAGGAGGAGGAAGATATTCAGCCATTATTAGCAATTGGGAGAGCCTTGACTTTCAAAACATAAATTGAAGATGACACCATTTGTAATTTTATTAGCGAGCCTATGTCTGTTAGTAAACGAGCATATTAGATCCTGAATAGCACATTAAAAGAACAAGAACATGAAGAACTTAAAGAAGAATCCTTAGTCAGTAACACTGAAATAATCCCAGTAATTGATAATTCTAAGAGTGTTCTAGTATAAATCGAACCAGGGAAAACATTGAATGTTAATCCTAATATCAAAACTAATGAACCAGAACGTCTTGTTACACTGTTGAAACAACATAAGGGGGATTTTATGTGGGAATATACAGACATGAGGGGTATCCCCTTAGAACTGTGTACTTACCATATTTATATTAATAATGATTCAAAGCCTGTACGCTAACCTCAACGCAGAATGAACCCGAATTTGAGAGATGTCGTGAAGGAGGAAATCCAAAAACTTTAAGAAGCAAGTTTTAGCTACCCTATTTCAGATAGTGAGTGGGTTTCCCCTCTAGTGATCGTACCTAATAAAAATGGGAAATGGTGAGTCTATGTAGATTACAGAGAACTGAATAAAGCAACACAGAAAGACCACTTCCCTTTTCCTTTTATCGGCCAGGTTTTAGACACCTTGTATGGAAAACGATTCTTTTCTTTCTTGGATGGTTCTAGTGGATATAACTAGATCCATATTTCCCATAAATACCAAGAAAAAACAACCTTCACTTGTCCTTGGGGCACCTTTGCATACATGGTGCTTCCTTTTGGGTTGTGTAATGCGCTAGCTACATTTCTGTAGACTATAATCGAGGTTTTCTCAGAAATGGTAATTGATTGCATGGAATTTTTTATGGATGATTTCAATCCATATGGTAAAAGTTTTGATGAATCTCTAAATAACATGGAAAAAGTTTTGAAACATTGTGAGCATATAGATCTATCCTTAAGCACTGAAAAGTGTCATATGATGATGAGCGAAGGTGTTGTTCTGGGAAATTTTATCTCTACTGTAGGAATCTAGGTAGATCCAACCAAGATAAATGTAATTTAAAATATCCCTACTCCTCGGTCACAGAAAGAGGTAAGAAGTTTTCTTGGCCATTTTGGTTATTACAGGCGATTTATAGAAATTTTTCCCAAATTGGCATCCCCTTTATTTACTTTACTTATGAAAGATGCACAATTTTTTTGGAAAGATGCATGCCAGGAAACATTTTCAGAACTTAAGAAAATGATATCCACAACACCTATCTTGAGAGGGCCTAATTGGGCCCTGCCTTTTCATATCTCTTCCGATGCTTTAGATACAACCATTGGAGCAGTTTTGGGACAACAAGAAGGTCACATCCCGTACACTATCTACTATGTTAGTAAGAATCTGGCTCCTGTTGAACTGAACTATACGGTAACAAAAAAAGAGTTCATTTCCATTGTTTATGCCATAATAATTTTAGGCATTATATTATTGGATATTCTACTTTTGTACATACTAACCACTCAACTATTAGACATTTAATGAATAAACTATTGAAATACTAAGAGGGGGGTGAATCAATATTTGTACTATTTAAAATTTTAAGCAAAAGCAGGTTACTGATCACCAACTACAGTACATCATCAATGTGTATAAAAATAACAAGATGTACAGTACACAATAATTTTTTGACGTGGAAACCCAAGTTCTGGGTATAAAATCACATAATCATTTTAAAAAGATAGTTTTCCAGAAATAACTGGAAGGAGGCAACAACCTCCTTATTATTAAGACTTTAATTTTCCAGCTACAACTGGAAGGAGGCTACTAACCCCCTATTTTATGGGCTACAACCTGAAGGAAGCCTCAACTCCCTAGTTTTCCGACTCCAATCGGAAGGAGGCTACAACCTCCTTTCCTTGCCCCATCCTTCCACCCTGATAAGAAAGAGATTGTCGAATTTGTGGACATGTCACATACCAAACCCTGTTCTTTTTGCTGCTGATAATATCCACTCTTTGATCATTGCCAAATCATCCTTGTATATATATCACTGCCACACACACTGCTCGTCAAACCCAATCATTGAAGCATCTCGACTCGTCTAACACTGAGCTCCATCATAGGATGCACATCATCTTCATTAGGTATTTATCATCATCATAGGGTATTCACTATCATCATCATCTTGTACATCAATTGATCATCATCGTGCATGTACATCATAGAGTATAGAAGAGTATGTCATACATCACCATGGAACATTTTACTGCATACTAGTACATATATTGTACATATATAGCAAGCTACAACAAATCACCACAATATAGTTGTATGCATTGCTGAGTCTTAAATTGAATGCATAGTTGTAGACCTCGGGGTTTCCATAAGATGTTTAACCAAAAAAATTAAAAAAACTCTGTGAAAAATTTCGGATCTGCTGTTGCCCAAGGAAACTCGAATTATAACCCCAATAAAATATCTTTTATGTCTAGGAAAAAAACTGGGGCCTGCTTCCCCTTTTGCTGCTGCCAAAAACTCACGATGAGACCTCTGTTCCACTACTCTTTAAACACCCGAGAGACTCAATTCAATTTACTGCTGCTGATAAAAAAAAGAAATGAGTGTCTTCCTTTGCTGGTAATTCGGATTTGTCATACCACTTCTTTTTTTCCAGATGGAAAGATCCATGGGAAACCCAGCAATACTTCCCCACATTCGTGGATGGTAGAGGTGGTAAACCGCCGGCCATCCTAGCAGAAGGCCTAACCCCATAGGACTCAAGGCTTGAACCCGTGACCTCCCCCGAACCGAGAGAGTGTACGCACGTCTTACCAATTGAGCTAACCCTTGGGGCTATGTCATACCACTTCTTCTTAACTGTTCAGTCCACGAAAAATTTCAGCGAAATTCTTCAGTGCCAAATGTCACGTTTTTTTGTTGCATGTTAAATGATGGTAGTTGTCGTGCATAAATACATGTCGAGGTAAGGCATGAGGGTTTAAAATAATGTTTATTTTAAAACAATTGTTACCTTGGGATGACTTGTGAGAGGTAATATTTAAAAAATTAATTTTATCCTTCAAACTTGTTGGAACCGATTTTCTTGAGAGACATTTTGTATTCCATTAAATGGGGTTTGAATTTAATATTAAACTTGTTTAAAAAAAAAAAATTTAGCCTTGTTGGATTTAATATTAAACTTGTTTAAAAAAAAAAAAATTAGCCTTAAAACTTGTTGGAACCGATTTTCATGAGAGACATTTTGTATTTCATTAAATGAAGTTTGAATTTAATATCAAACTTGTTTTATTTGTTATACGTTTTAATATTACATTTAATATTACAAGAGCTCTTTTGTTAATGTTAAGATTTGTTTTAAATTTAAAAGTGCTCCAATGTTGAAGGGTTTTTACCAATTAAAAAATGTTTTATTATATTAAAAAGTGTTTTTGACTTGTTTTAATTTGGTGGAGTCGACTTTTAATGAGGGGTTCATACAATCACAATAGTTCAACGCTGGAGGAATCATGCGTTAATTTAAATTATATTTAAAATAATACTAGTTAATGTTAAGTCTTTAAAGTGTTAAGAGTCATTTTATTATGTTTTAATTTAATTTAAAATGTAATTAGTTAATGGTTAAGTTTTTTATTAAGAAAAAAAATGTTAAATATTTTTACTTTTTAATATTTAATCAAGGCAAGTTTTAATTAAAATTAAAGGGAGGTTATGGTTTTAAGTATATCTTGTTAGGTCATTAGAGTTACCACAATTGAAGACACATAACCATCAAGGTGTGGGGTGCCTAGGATTGTCCTAGGATACCATAACCTTTATCAAACACAAATGATCATTGAAAGAGTCATTTGGACTCTTGCAACTTCTTCAACCCACCAAAGAAACAACTGGGAATCATAAGACAATCTAGGGGTACTTGAACACTCTACAGAGTGTACAGGGATTTTGGAAATGTCCCAAGGGCTCCAAGGGCTTCATACTTGGGCTTGGACAAGGTCAAAAGGTCTCCTTTGACATTTACAACTACTTAACCTTCAGTGGCTCCTCAAGGGGCACCAAGACACATCGACACATACTTATTGGAATTAATGACAATTTAGTCAACAATCTCCCCCTTTGTCATTGATGACAACTCCAAAGATCCCCCTTCAAAAGAGTTTCTTTTGTCCACAAATCTTCCCCTTGAATCAGGCTTCCTTCCTTGTTCTTCTTCCCCCCCCTTTGACATCAATGGAAAAGGGTAAGTTTGTCATGCTCCCCCTATCATACTGTTTGTTCGAGATTAATTCAATTAGGAGAGAGTATGACTCCCAATTTTTCTCTGAGGTACTAAAAAGTCTCTCTTGGAAGAGGCTTGGTAAAAATGTCTGCAACCGTTTCTTTTGTCCCAATATATTCCAACTTGATATTATTTTATGTGACCTGTTCCTGGAGAAAGTGATACTTGATTGGAATGTGTTTAGTCTTGGAGTACATAACTAGATTCTTGACGATACTGATGGCACTTGTATTGTCACATAGAATTGGAATTGGCTCATCACATGTTACGTGTATGTCTTGCAGGGTTTGCTTCATCCAAAGAATCTGAGTGCAACAAGCTGCTGCTGCTATATATTCTACTTCTAGAGTTGATAAGGACATTGAAGACTGCTTTTTGCCTGACCAAGATACCAGACAACTTCCTAGAAAGAAATATGTTCCACTTGTACTCCTTCTATCGTAAACACATCATGCCCAATCTGCATTTGAATAAGTTATTAATATCATCTCATTCTTTTTTGGATACCAAAGTCCAAAATCCATAGTTCCTTTGAGATAACTGAAGATCCTTTTAATTGCTATAATGTGAGTTTTCTTTGGGGAAACTTGAAATCTTGCAACTTGTCCAATGGCCCGCATCACATCTAGTCTGGAGGCTATTATATATAACAAACTACCAATCATTGATCTATAGATCCTTTGATTAACTTCCTTACATTCATCGTCTTTGCTTAGCTTACAACCGTCGATCATAGGATTACTCATAGGTTTACAGTCTTCCATCTGGAATTTCTTTAACATCTCCTTGATGTATTTTGTTTGAGCAATAAAAATTCCTTTAGTTCTTTGAGATATCTGGCGTCTCGAGAAGAAGGTCAATTCGACGAGTAATGACATTTCAAACTCTTTCTACATGTCCTTAGCAAATTTTTGACTCAGTGAATTGTTATCACTTCCAAATATGATATCATCAACGCAGAATTCAATGATGAGTATGTTGTCGTTGTCCTGCTTGATGTTCAAATTTCTATCTGCACTTCCCCTCTTAAATTTTTGTTGCAGTAAGTACTTGTCCAATCTGGAGTACCAAGCTTTAGGAGCTTATTTCAGTCCATATAAGGCCCTTCTGAGTTTGCATACATAGTCTTTGTTTTCTGAAAGCTGAAATCCTTCAGGTTGTTCGATGTAGATTTCTTCTATTTCCCCATTCAGAAAATCTGATTTACGTCCATCTGATACACTTTGATGTCTTTGGAGTAAGAATAAGGCAATATCATTTTGATAGCTTCCATTTTGGCTAGTGGTGCATATGTTTCTTCAAAGTCTATTCCTTTGATCTGAGCATATCCTTTACAAGCCAATCAAGCCTTGTTTCTGATCACCTGTCCATCTTCATTCATTTTGTTTCTGAAAACCCAGTTTGTGCCAATTACATTCTTGTTACTTGGTCTAGGTACAAGTTCCTGAGTTTCATTCTTATCAATTTGATTTATTTCCTCTTCCATAGATTTGACCCATTGTTCATCTCTAATTGCATCTGCAAAAGTTCATGGTTCAATTATAGACAAGAGAGAGAAGTGTACCTACTCATTTCTTCTAGATTGTCTTCTTCTAGTTCCTATTCCAGCATCCTTATCACCAATAATATGATCTGATGGATTATTCTTATGGTACCAGTTCTTAGGTGTTGGTTGATCCTTTTTTTCTTCTTGTTCGACAGTTGGTTGATTATGTTCTTCATCTTCCATGAGTTATTCTTCATCCTCATTTGGTTGTTCTTCCATTTTAATTTTCTTCACTTCTTTTTGATTGGAAAATTCCTCTTCTTCATCGTCTGATTCTTCAGAGTCTTCTTTGGATGATGTAGTTCTCCTTCATCTATATTCACGTTGATACTTTCAATCACCTTGTATAATCTCAGATTATAGCATTTGTAAGCTTTTCTCTTGGATAAATATCCAACAAATATTCCTTCATCTACTCAAGAGTCAAATTTTCCAATCTTCTTATCTTCTCTTTTGATGTAGCACTTCCTTCCAAAAATTGTGATATGTCGTACATTTGTCTCTCTTCATGTCCATATATCATAGGGAGTTTTATCATTTTTGTTTCTGAGTAATCCTCTGTTTAAGATGTGTACTGCTATATGAACCGCGTGTCCCCAAAATTTGTCATTAAACTTGGATTCATTCACATGGTTGGAGCCATATCCATTACTAATGTATTATTTCTTTCAGCAACTCCATTTTGCTGAGGTGTTCTGGCTACTGAAAACTGTCTCTTTATTCCATGCTCTTCACAACACTTGCTGAATTCATCAGAAGTGAATTCTCCATCATTGTCATATCTGAGGCACTTGATTCGTGGCCCTATTTCATTCTTGACCAGTTCCTTGAACATTTTGAAACATCCAAATGCTTCTGAATTCTTGTTGAGAATACATACCCATGTCATCCTGGTATAGTCATCAATGAGTAGCATGAAGTATTTTTCACCATTCAGTCCTTTTCTTTTGGTTGGTCCACATAGGTCAGTGTGAACGAGCTCCAAATGTTTTGTAGAAGAATGCTCTTTCATATTAAAATGCACTCTTGTTTGTTTTGCATGTTGGAACTGTTCACATACAGAGTTAGCAAGCTTTGTGACTTTCGACATATTTCAAACTTCTTGGTTTTTTAAATTTTGGCCAAATTTCAAAATGTACATGCCCCATTCTTCTATGTCAAAGACAACTTTCATCTTATTTTCCCAAGTGAACTTTCTCGAGCTCAATCTCATCCAACACATATGTTGTTTGGAGTCCTAGTGGCTGTGGCTACTAAATTCCTTGATCCTTACTTCTTTATTTTGCATAATTTTGAGTTGAATATGAGTTCATGTCCTTGATCACACATATGAATGACGCTTAGCATATTATGTTTCATGTTATCTACAAGCAAGACATTTTCATCCAGGGAGTTTTTACTTCCGAGCTTTACTGTTCCCTTTCCCAATACTTTTGCTGAATTGTTATTCCCAAATGATATAGATCCTTTATCCTTTTCAATATTGAAAAAATCATATTTGTTACCTGTCATATGGTTGGAGCAACCGCTATCAACATACCATTTACCATAACTATTATTCTGAGCTTGAAGAGAAATTCCATATTCATAGTTGTTATTGTGTTTGATCAATACCTTGCGAGGAATGTCCTTATTTATCACTACTGGTATCTTCATTCTGCAATTTATGGCTATATGTCCAAACTTGTTGCACTTGTAACATTCTATTTTTGATCTCAAAGGACCAAATCTGTTATTGTACTGTGGTCGTCTGAGGCTTGCAAGGTTATTTTTTGTCTCAAAGTTTCTTCTTTGAAAACAATTTACAACTTTGTGTTGAAATCTTCCACATGTAAAGCAATGACCATAAAATAAGTATCCATACCTGGGAACATATGAAGGAGGTTGTTTTCTGAGATCTGGTGTTTCTGTTGGCCCTACTTTTGATAAGGGTTGTTCTGGCTGAAATTCGATCTCTTCTTCATTTGTGGAGTCCTTGACAACTTCTTCATAACATCTTGGCTTCTTTTTGTTATCTGTCTACTTGTATCCTATACCGGTCTTGTCGAAGAATGGCTTCTGATTGCTGATGATTTGTTCTAGAACCTTGGAGTTGTTTTCATAAACTTTTGCAATATATTTCATCTGCATCTTTTTCTTCAAAGATAGTATCTCAGCCACACGATTTTCCTTTTCTTTTATATTTGGAATTAGTGGTTCATTAAGAGAGTCTTCAACTCATTTGGCTTCTTCTAGTTTGGTATTCAGGTCAACGATGGTTTGTTCAAACCATTGTGCCTCTTCCTTAAGAATCCTATTATCCTTCCTGACTTTCTTCAGCTCTTTCAAGGCGCTTACAAGTTCTGCATCAAGATCTACTTCTCCTTCATCTTCATATTCTTCATTACTATTAGGATCCTTATCTGAGTTTATTTTCATAAAGAGTAATTTATCTGGTTCACCGTCATCATCAAAATGACTGTCACTGTCATTGTTGGAGTCACCACTGGATGAGCTATTGTCTCTTTTTATGTAGAGACTTTTCTTCTTTGCAAACTTTCTTTTGTTCTTATTCTTATAATTATTGTACTTCTTGTAGAGTTTAAAAATGTCATCCTCATCACTATCTGAGTTATTTGCATTTGGACATTTAGAAGAAAAATGAACTATCTTTCCACATGAAATAAATTTAAGATGTAGATTACCTTTGTATTTTCCAGTGCCTCTCTTCAATTTACGAACAAAGTTAGATATTTCTTCATCATTAGATTCATCACTTGTTGGCTTGTCCTTTGTTGATTTTTTATTCCCAACTTGTTTGGAGGAGACCTTGAATGTTGCTTCCTTTCTTGATGTGTCTTCGTCTTCAATTCTCATTTCGTAAGCTACTAGAGTCCCATGCAACTAATCCACTGTCATAGTATTCATATACGTTCTTTCTTATAGGGAGGATATATTGGGGTTGAACCTTTTGGGAAGAGTTCTTAGAATTTTTCGAACAACTATAGTCTCATCAACCTCTTCCCCCAAACTTCTGATGGTATTCACAAGCTGATCAAACCGAATAATATAGGCTGCTATGTCTTCGTCTTCATTCATCCTTATTTGTTCGAATTGTCCTCTGTATGTTTGAATTTTGACTTCATTGACTTTGTTGTCTCCTTCATATGTGGTTTGGAGTTTGTCCCACATTTTTTTTGTAGAAGGGAATTTCATCACTTTTTTGAAGATGAATTCGTCTATAGCACCTAGGAGATAATTTTTGGCCTTTGAATTGTTGTTGTATTGAATCAAATCGTCTGCATCTGTTGGCACGATCTTTGGTACTTTGTACCCATTCTCGATACTCTTCCATATTTCAATTCCTTGAGATTCTATTAAGGCTCTCATCCTTATGCTCTAGAATGCATAGTTGATCCCATCAAGCAAGGGTGTTCAAGATTTGATTTGTTTATCAAACTTCCCCATAATTATCTTCCAGCGGTTACTCTGTTCTGAAGGAACTTGCTTTGATACCAATTTTTGAAATATTGAGAGGGGGGTGAATCATTATTTATACTATTTAAAATTTTAATCAAAAAAAGGTTGCCGATCACCAATCAAAGCACTTCATCAATGTGTATAAAAATAACAAGCTACACAATATACAATAATTTTTTGACTTGGAAACCCAAGTTTTGGGGTAAAACCATGGAAGCATTTAAAAAAAATGGTTTTCCAGAAATAACTAGAAGGAGGAAACAACCCCCTTATTAGAAAGACTTCAATTTTCCAGCTGCAACTGGAAGGATGCTACAACCTTTTGTTTTATAGGCTACAACCTGAAGGAAGCTTCAACTCCCTAGTTTTCTGGATCTAACCAAAAGGAGGATACAACCTCATTTCCTTGCCACGTATTGCCACCATGAGAAGAAAGAGATTGTCGAACCTATGGCCCTGTCACATACCAAACCATGTTCTTTCTGCTATTGATAATCTATGCTCTCTGATCACTGCCAAATTATCTTGTATATACATCATTTCCACACACATTGCTCGTCAATCCCAATCACTAAAGCATCTAGACTCTTCTAATACTGAACATCATCATAGGTTGTCATCATAGTATGCGCATCATCTTCATTAGGTATTTATCATCATCATAGGGTATTCACTATCATCATCATCATCATGTATATCAATTGATTATCATCATGCATGTACATCATAGAGTATAGAAGAGCATGTCAAACATCACTATATTGTTCACACACTTATACACTTATTTACAACTGTGCACTCACATACCACTTACAGATAAACCACTATACACTTTACATTATATCCAAGTATACATATATGCACATCTTATTGTACACTAGTGATCGCATGCTTGTTTACTTCAAGAGATGTGCATTTACGTACATATACTTGTCTACTGCATTGATTTACTTCTCATACAACTTGTTTCAATATGTTTCTGTATATACAGTTTATGCATACCTTAATAATCTATTGTAGTAGATGAACCAAGGACTTTGACTGTGTACTGCACTGCAAAGGAAGGATCTGAATCTTGGACTGTATATCGCTGCCTTAAAGACTTGGAACTGATCCCACTACTGTTGTACCCATGAAAACATTGGAAAAAAAGTCAGCAATTTCTGAAATTTTGGGACTATCTAAAAGGTGAACTCTGTGGTGATCTATGCAGCCTGCTGTATATCCTCAGTCAAACCGAGGAGATCTTTACTCCCAGAACCTTGCACAATTCAATTCAAGACTCAGCAATACATTCACCTCAGATAGTTGTAAAACTCATGGTTGTCATAAGATGTTGAACCAAACAAAAAAAACTTTGTGAATAATTTCGGATCTGATGCTGCCTGAGGAAACTCGAATTTTAACCCCAATAAAATGTCTTTTATGTCTGGGAAGGAAACTCGATTCTGCTGCCCTTTTTTGCTGCTATAAAAAACTCACGATGAGACCTCTGTTCCACTACTCCTTAAACACCTGAGTGACACAATTCAATTTACTGCTGCTGATAAAAAAAGAAAGGAGTGTCCTTGCTCTGCTGGTCATACCACTTCTTCTTCACTGTTCAGTCCACAAAAATTTCAGCGAAATTCTTCAGTCCCAAAAGTCAGGTTTTTTGTTGTATGTTAAATGATGGTAGTTGTCCTGCATAAATACACGTTGAGGTAAGGCATGGGGGTTTAAGATAATCTTTATTTTAAAACAATTGTTACCTTGGGATGACTTGTGAGAGGTAATATTTAAAAAATTAATTTTAGCCTTAAAACTTGTTGGAACCGATTTTCATAAGAGACATTTTGTATTTCATTAAATGGAGTTTGAATTCAATATTAAACTTGTTTTGTTTGTTAAACTTTTTAATGTTTTATTTTAATTTTACATTTAAACATTATAAGAGCTCTTTTGTTAATGTTAAGAATTGTTTTAACTTTAAAATTGCTCCAATATTGAAGGGTTTAAACCAATTGAGAAATGTTTTATTGTATTAAAAAGTGTTTTGACTTGTCATCATTTGGTGGAGTCGACTTTTAATGAGGGGTTCATACAATCACAATAGTTCAACGTTGGAGGAATCATGTTTTAAAATTTAAATTATATTTAAAATATAACTAGTTAATGTTAAGTTTTTAAAGTGTTAAATCGTTTTATTATGTTTCAATTTAAATTTAAATTTTATTTAAAATGTAACTAGTTAATGGTTAAGTCTTTTTATTAAGGAAAAAATGTTAAATATCTTTATTTTTCAATATTTAATGGGTTTTAGATATTTAATTAAAGCAAGTTTTAATTAAAATTAAAGGGAGGTTAGGGTTTTAGGTATAGCTTGTTAGGTAATTAGAGTTACCACAAGTGAAGACACATAACCATGAAGGTGTGGGTTGCCTAGGCTTGTCCTAGGATACCATGACCTTTATCAAACACAAATGACCATGGAAAATGTCATTTGGACTCTTGCAACTTCTTCAACCCACCAAAGGCACAACTGGGGAATCATAAGACAACCTAGTGGTACTTGAACACTCTACAGGGTGTACAGGGATTTTGGCAATGTCCCAAGGGCTCCAAGGGCTTCAAACTTGGGCTTAGACAAGGTCAAACGATATCCTTTGACATTGACGACTAATTAAACCTCAGGGGCTCCTCAAGGGGCACCAAGGCACACCGACACATACTTGTTGGAATCAATGACAATTTAGTCAACATAAACCTATTACTAATGCTAGAGTGACTAGGTGGTTGTCGTTACTTCAAGAATTTGACATAACCATTGTTGACAGACCAGAGAAGGAGAATGCGGTTGCATATTTCCTTTCTCAATTGAACAATAATGATGATGATTCACTAATCAAAGAATCTTTTCTTAATGAACATTTTTTCGCAGTCTCAACTTATTCCCCATGGTACACTGACATTGCTAATTACTTGGCTGCAAGTAGACTTCTAACACACTTATCCAAATGAGAGAAGAGAAGGATCATACAACAGAGTGTGAGATACTGCTGGATCAGAGGCCACCTTTTCTACACATGGCTTGATTTGGAAATCAAGCGTTGTGTAAGGGAGGATGAGATCCATAACATTTTATAGGATTTCCATGATGAGCCCTGTGGGGGGCATTTTGTTTATAAAAGAACTGGCCATAAAGAATTAAGGATGGGGTATTTTTGGCCAACCATGTTTCAGGATGTGAGGAAGTATGTTCAAGCCTTTGATAGCTGCTAGAGAATGGGCCATCCAAAAAAAATGGATGAAATGCCGCTTCAACCACAGTTAGTGGTTGAACCATTTGATAGATGGGCTCTAGAATTTGTAGGGCCTATCAACCCTCCATCAAAATAGAAGATTTACATTTTGGTTTACATTGATTATATGACTAAGTGGGTGGAAGTTATGGCTTTGGTAAAATCCAATGATCAAGTTGTAATAGAGTTTTTTATATGCATAGATATTCACCCGCTTTGGAGTACCCAGAGAGATCGTAACATATGGGGGACCGCTGTTTATGTCTCATAAAATGGAGGCCTTATTTTAGAAGTATCATATTCAGCATCGAGTAACCTCCCCATGTCATCCACAATCCAATGACTAGATGGAAAGCATGAACAAGGTGATCAAGCCAATCCTTACAAAAACAATGAAGAGTCATCGTAGGGATTGCGCTGAAAGGCTTCCAGAAGCATTATGGGCATATCGTACTACATGGAACAACACTACAGGATTCTCCCCATATGAACTAGTGTATGAAAAGAGTGTTGTTTTCCCTATTCAGTTCGAAATCAAGACCTTGAGAACAACCACAGAGGAAAACCTGTACTTAACGGAGGCTCAGAAGAGCCAGCTGAATCAACTGAATGAACTAGATGAAAAGCGCACTACTACTGTACATCATTCATCATTAATTCAACAACAACGCTCCAAATGGCATGATAGATTTATAAAGAAGAAAGTATTTTGTGAAGGAGACTAGGATTTGGTATATGATTCACAGTTCAAAAGGGATTTTAAAGGAAAGATACGTACGAGATGGCTGGGACCCTACATAATAGATAAGTTATTTGACAATGGGACCATTCGTTTGACAACTATTGATGAAAATTGGACACCTCTATTTCCAAATGGCCATCGACTATGGATTTATCATAAACCTATCTCGAAGGATGCGTTTATATCTTAGGTTGTAGCTGATTGAGACTGTCAATTGGTATAGGAGCAGGGTTTTTCCCCTATTTTTGAACATTTTTAGATTTGCTGCAAATTCCACATAGAAATTGTATATAAATAAAATTGTTTAATTTTCAGTATTGTTTTTTTTGTTTTTAAGCTATGATTGAGTGTTGTTTTTGAGAATTGTGAACTGGAATTTGTGCGAAGGTTCAAGCAGAAGAAATAGTTGCGACGGGCCAGGTGATTGCAAAATTCTGAATGATTCTTCTTCATTGATATTACTCCTCGAAAGAGAAATTGAACTTGATTATAGACCTCTGACAGAAAATATATCATTTTCCCATATTTTTACCAAGTTTTATCAAAATTTTCTAAGTGGAAACTCCGTCAAATGCTTAATTTTATCCGCTGCAACTACGCTATTTTTCCTATTAAAATTGGCCATTTTCCGCTGCAAATCCGCTATTTTTCCTATTAAAATTGACCATTTTTCGTTGCAAGTCTGCTATTTTTGCCACTATTTTTGGCCATTTTTCCGCTGCAACTCCACTAGTTTTCCTACTAATATTGGCCATTTTTCGTCGCAACTACGCTATTTTCCCACTATTTTTGGTCATTTTTTTGCTACAATATCACGAGGCTACCTACTAAGATTGGTCATTTTCCGCCGCAACTCCGCTATTTTTCCCACTATTTGTTGCCATTGTTCACTATGACTCTACTAGGTTTCCTCTTAAGTTGTCCATTTCGCGTTGCAACTTTGCCATTTTCTGGCCAACTTTCGTTGTAACGCTGTCAGTATTGTTGTTTAAAATCTCAATGAAATTTTGCTGCATCTCGAATGGATTTCCAACTAAATCTTACTGTTTCATGATGAGATCTTATACACTCCCTCCACACGTTTGAGAAATCAATGCTAACAGAGATGTGATCAACTTGTTTAATGCATGACAACCGATTTGTTCCAAAATTGCACGTGCGGAATTATATCCCTCTTGATCATTTGACATCAAAAGGAAATCATATCGGGAAAATGATAGCTTGGGTGATGATGATCAGGTATGAGTTCTAATTATGAGTATGATCAAGTGTGAAATTATATAATAGTAATGATTATACCTTTTTAATCCTTGACAGTCCTCCCTAACCAGTTAATTTTCGTTTCAAAATTATTCCACTCGCACTTCTTAAACAACCGTCGTTCTCTCTATGATAATCTATTAAGATATCCTTTTCTTAATTTGCCAAATTTTCAAAATATCCATACGAACGTTTGCTATATTATTATTGTGTCTGATTGCTGCAACTTTAATGACTGATATTGCAAAGTACTACAATAAGAAGAATAGTATGGCTCCTCTAGTCAGGTATGGACCCAATAATATATACGCTTTGCATGCACACATAGAGGTATTTGCTATCTTTCAGGAAGCTGGATGGATTGAATACTTCCAAATATTAAATGGTTTCCACGAAGAAACAACATTCTGGTTCACCATGAACTTGATTGGAGAACACTCAGAGATCATAGGGTTAAGAATATATTTATCAAAAAAGGATTTAGCAGAATCCACAGGAATTCCTAGGACTGGGAATCGATGTTTCTGCCATAAAAGACACAATTTGACAGCATTTGAATATTTTCTAGTTGCAGGGGAGTAGGTGCATCCAAGGTCTAGAGGAGTAGCACCTGAGACATTACCAAGACCCTAGGATGAGGTCGCTATCTTCCTAAAAAGGTACATTACATGTGAGGGAATATATAGCGTTTTCTACATTTATGATTTTGTCCTACTTTCCAATTTACACCATGACATATTGATAAACATGACATTTTATCTTTCACACACTCTGCAAAATATGGCACATTATGTGTAACATCCCCATACCCCATAATGCAGATTATTAAAATTTTTGCTTCAAGAAGACTTGTTCTCTTTTCAAACACTAGGCATGGACGTTAACTCACTCTTCCACCTTCATTCTCAGGCTTAAAAACCCTTGTACATCAATTTAACATTCGTTATACCATTAATAGATTCATTCTGTGCACGAAAATCCTTCTTTTGCACTGAACCCGTTCTTTCTGCACTTCACCTTCTGCCTTCCACACTCCTGCTCTTCTGCTTTTTCGACCTCAGAACTCAGGAGTCGAAAAATCAAAAGTTCAACGGAGTGAATGGTCAGCCTTCCACCTTTGGCCTTTAGCGCTTCTGCTTTTTGCCCTTCCGACCTTAAAAATTAGAAATTGGAAAATAATGTGTGACAGGATCTTTTAATGACTCTTTCATATTCCCCCTCCCGCACTTATTCTTTCTGCTTTTTGCACCTAGGAACTCAAAAATCATAAATATAACTCTTGATGGAGTCCTTCAACCATCGTTCCGCCTTCCGCCTTTTTCCCTTCCTCCTTCCACATGAGAAACTCAAAAGTCGGAAAACTATCAAATGACGGAACCTATATCCTCATTTCTACCTTCCACATTGCTCCTTTTCTCCCTCCAGTGTGGAACTTAGGAACCAAAAGACCAACTCTTTATCTTAGCGTTTCTCCAGTTTTCCACCTCCCGTCATCCGCCTTCCACAGGAGGATCCCGGGGTGCAGAAAACCCACCTTCTGCCTTAAATTTTCTCTTGATTTCCACCTTCTTCCTTCCATAGGTGGATCTCAGAAGTTGAAAATCCCACATTCTGCTTTGATTAGACTTCTTTCTCCCACCTCCCGCATTCTGCCTTCCGCTGCGGATCCCAGGGTGCAGAAACAATTAGATCAACTGCAAATTGACTCTTTCACCATGCTTTTCTAGCCTTCAGGGACTTAAGAAAAATGCATTGAACATAAAAGGTAATGAAAAAGTAATATGTGGGGAAATATACATAATTAAACCACTACTTAGTCATCATCAAGCATCCAACATGCACATTATGATTCAAAGACAAATATATGGCATAAACAAGCATAACGATTATATTTATGCAACAATGAATCCTACTTAATTCATAACAAGAATTCCTATTTATCAATTCATCATATTCATTCACAAGAAAATTCAAGGCATAAACAAGAATAATAGAGAATACTTATATTAATGATTAAGCCATCCCGCAACTAGCTAAGTGACTGCAACATTCCACCCAACCATAGGCCAGTGTGTTCATCAATCCCTCAACACACTGCCACCCCCAAGTTGGGCATGATTTCCACAAGGAATTAGGGAACAATAGGCTTACACACAACCAACACACATCAAAACACAGTCAAACCAACCTACAGTTGGGTTTCTGATACTGTCCAAGGAAACAAGCCAAATCACAACAAGACACAACCAAACCAACTAACAGTTGGGCTTATTAGGATTCTAAGTCAATGGAAAGGTAGAATTGCTAGGCTAGTGAGATCAACCCTAGAGCTAAGGACACCTACACCAAATCTGTCTTGTCTTCCACAAATCCTACACCACCCAAGACAAGGAAGTACTCCTTTCACTGCTACACAGTCCTTCAGGCCATACCTTCCCTTCTAGTGTTCTCTAGGGTGTACAGGTTGGATTTACCTACCCCTCTTGATCTGTCTGTGAGGTTCCTCTCTTCACTAGGCTTATCAGCCAATTCTGGTCCTCCTCCACTCCTAAGCCTTCAAACCAAAAAAGGGATGCACAACACAACATTCCTCAAAAAAAACACAACCACATAGGCTTTATTGCGTAACAAAAAGAAAACAAGGTCTCATACCACAATGTCACTCAAACAAAACAATGCGGAACTACACTTCTACAAGCAGGATAGCCAGACCAGCACATTGCTCATCTCCAGAGAAAAAATGAATGATCCGAGAATGATCGAATGATAGATCCTCTCCAACCATGATGCTTAGGAAAAACAAAACCTTCTCGCGCATGGGAGAAAGGACAGACTAGCACGCATCACATGATTTCTTGCTACGAAAGCAAGAATGTGGCTTCCCAGACTATAAAATTGGAGGCTTGCTCAGTGAAGCCATCAGACTGCCATGCCTTGCTTTGCCCAAGGCATTAACTGCCTCACCAACTTCTGGAAGAAATTGATGATTGAGGATAGAGGAAAAAAAGGGTAGTTAAGGGTTCATGGGTTTCCCCATTGAAATATGGTCAAACCCTATTGGCTTAGGAGTTTGACTAACTACCCACCCTATCCCTTGTGGAATTATTCCCCCATCTCTTTAATGTTTGCAATCCCATAGCTAGTTGTGGTATTATATTAATTTGTACATTTACATGATATATCAAAATATATATACTGTGCTTGACGTAGCACCAAAACCATAGGTATCAACCTTTATCACCTATCCAAAAACATCAATCAATGGAAGGGCCTTGGCCTTGAGCTCCTCACCATGATTTTCATACAATATTTATATCATGTACAATTAAATATCATGGGGTCAAAACTGGGGTATTAAAATCCCCTCACCCTTACAACAACATTGTCCTCGGTTCTTTACCATCTTTAACAAAATGCTACATTGACACTGCCCTCAGTGCTCTGCAAAATTAAACAAAAATGGATGTGCCAATTACATGGCATCATCCAGCTCCCAAGTAGCCTCATGAGGACTGTAGTGCTCCCATTGCACCTTTGACTATCCAATGGCTTGATTCTGGAGCATGGTGACCTTCCTATCGAGGATACACAATGGCTCTATTTGGAACTCTCCCTCGGGTTCCACTTGAATCACATCCCAATCAATCACATGGTTAGGATCATGTACATATTTCTTAAGCAAAGAAACATGAAAAACATTATGAGCCTTAGTTCTAGCAGGAAATGCAAGTCTATATGCAACTAGACCTATTCTCTCAAGAACATCAAATGGCCCACAGTATCTAGGAGACAACTTGGCACAACTTCCAAGCTTCAAGGAACTCTTAGTTTCCCTGAGTTCTGAGACAAACATGATCCCCAACACTGAACTCTATGTCCACCCTATGTTTATTTGCATAGCTTTTCTGTCTGTCCTGGGATGCTTTCAGATTCTGCTCGATATTTGAAACCTTCTACTCCATCTTCTTGAGCAATTATGGACCAAGCACAATCTTGTTCATTGGATTATCCCAATTCATAGGTGTCCTACACCTTCTTCCATACAAAGCTTTATAAGGAATCATTCCCAAGGATGCTTATTGTCCATTATTATAAGAAAACTCTACCAAGTGTAAATAACTTCCCACTTGGATAGTTTGTCCATCACATACATATGAAGCATATTTTCAAGTACTGGATTCATTCTCTCAGTCATACCACTAGTATGAGGATGGTAGGCAGTGCTGAAGTTCAACTTGGTACCCAAATGTGCAAATGAACCCTTCCAAAAATTGGAAGTGAACTTAAGTTCTTTGTTAGAGACTACTGCCTTAGGAAATCCATGCAATCTAAAAATCTCCTTCATGAATATTATTGCAATGGAATCAGTCTTATAAGTATACTTGACTGGTATAAAATGTGATTCCTTTCTCAAATATTCCACCAAAACCATGATGGAATCATGTTGTCTCCAAGTCATTGACAACCCTGTAATGAAATCCATGGAAACAACTTCCCATTTCCATTCTGAAATTGGAAAAAGATGCAACAAACCTGCTAGGTGTTGATGCTCAACCTTCACTTGCTGACATTTCATGCACTTTGAAATATACTCAACAACATTCTTCTTCATTCCTGGCCAAAACTATTGCTTTCTGGTTGTAGCAATTCTCTTCTAATATCATGGGTGACTAGAATATGGAGTTTGATGGATCTCATCCATAACAATTCTCCTCAAATACGCTACAATTGGAATATCAATTCTGTTTTTATAGGTAAGAATCCCATCTTCTTCCAATTTATATCCCTCATACCTCTTCTTAAGACTTTGCTGCTATAATTTGTCCTTTATCTGCACATACAATTCATCTTCAACAACATGATTAACAATATGGTGTCTCAAATATGATTGGCAAATACTAAGAGATGCCAAGTGCATTTCATGCACCTTCTTACTAAGTGCATCAACCACTTTCTTTTATTTTCCCTTTATGTGTTTGATTTCAAAATCAAACTCACATAAAACTCCAGCCATCTAGCTTGCCTAGCATTTAGAGTTGGCTGATCAAACAAATATTTCAAACCACATTGGTCTGTCCTTAACTCAAACTTTCTTCCCATTAAGTAATGCCTGCACATCTTGAGAGCATGTACTATGGCTACAAGTTCTAAATTAGGAGTGGCATAGTTCTTCTCATGATCCTTCAACTTTCTTGACTCATAACATACCACGTGGTTGTATTGCATAAGAAATCCTTCCAGTCCTTGACCGTATGCATCAATACACACCACAAAATATTTCTCTGGGTATGCAATTTTCAAAACTGGTGCACTTGTGAGAAGATCCTTCAACTGCTGGAAGATTTCCTCACACATTGGTGTCTATTCAAATTTTATTCCCTTCCTTTGCAGGGAAGTGATTGGATGTGCAACCTTGGAGAATCCTTCAATGAATCTCTTGTAGTATCCTGCAAGGCTGATAAAATATCTTACATCTATCACATGTCTTGGGGTAGGCCAATTCATAATGGCCTCAATCTTTTTAGGGTCCACATATATACCCTCATATGAGATAACGTGACCCAAATAGTGAATCCTATCTTTATAGAAGCCACACTTGCTCAACTTTGCATACAACTTATGCTCCTCGAGAAATCGCAATGTCAATCTCAGATGTTTTCCATGCTCTTCGTCATTCTTAGAATAAATAAGAATGTCATCAATAAAAACAAGAACAAACTTGTCCAAATACCTGCATAAGACGATGTTCATAAGGCACATAAATGTAGCTGGTGCATTTGTGAGACCAAAGGGTACCCCTACAAACTCATAATGTCCATACCTTATTCTAAAGGCTGTCTTATGAATGTCTGCATCCTTCATTCTTACCTGATGGTAACCAGACCTTAATCCAATCTTGGAAAATACCTTTTCTCCTCTCATTTGATCAAGGAGGTCATCAATCCTAGGAAAAGGGTATTTATTATTCATAGTGACCTTATTCAATTGTCTGTAATAATTACACAGCATGAGTGTACCATATTTCTTCTTCACAAAAAACACAGGTGCTCCCCAAGGGGACACACTTGGTCTGATATACTTATTTTCCAACAATTATTGTAGCTGCATCTTCAGTTCGATCGTTTATGGTGTACTCATCCTATAGGGTGTTTTAGAAACTATTTTTTCTCCTGGCACAAGTTTAATTGTGAAATCAATGTCCCTCTTTGGAGGAAGCACTGGAATTTCATCAGGAAAAACATCCCTGAATTCTTGCAACACATGAAAGTCCTCCAACCTAGGAGTTTCATTCTTTGCTTCTGCCAACACATGGGATGCATAAAATCTGCAGCCTTTCCTATATAACTTCTTCAGCTGCATTGCTGAAATATGACTAACAGAAATCAGCTTTGGAATGCCTCTCACAACCCTTAAGCTACCTTCTTCATCCAAGCACTCAAAAGTCTTGTTGTAACAATCAATCTTTACTCTGTTTGCTTTTAACCAATCCATTCCAATGAACATCATAGGAACTAAGTGGTAGAACATTTATATCTGCACAAGTGACTAGCCCATTCATGACTAGTGGACATTGCTTTACCATTTCACTAACCTTTCTCTTGGTTCCAGTGGTTGGCTGGAATAGCCATGATTTTCTATGCTTTAAATTCTTAAAAGAACAAATCTCAACTATGAGTAGAACCAAGGTCAGTCAAAATAAAAACATATTGCTCAACAATATTACTTGCAACTTCAACCACAGTTGACTGATGATATGGTTGATGGTCCTCCAGTGTTGCATAAATCCTAGGGATTGTCCTTGCTACCTGATCCACGGTTTCTGCTTCTTGAATGTTGTAAGCTATGCTTACATACCCCTCCTCATGAGGATATTTCTTGCGCATGTGGGGTCCTCCACATCTCCAGCATTGGAGACGTTATATTTTTTCTTTTGGATTTCTTGTCTTTTCCCATATCACTTGAGCTGGCTGGTTCACAGCTTGTGATGGCTTCTTCTACTGATTCTTGAAGTTAGAAGGTTTTAAACCTTTCTTCCTTTGATCAAACTTTTCATTCTTATTTTCCTTCCACGTCTTATGGTAATCAATATTGTTAGATTTTTATCATACAAGCTAGAATTATGATCTTAGGATCTTTAACTGAGAGAATAACATGCACATCAATAAAACACAAGAGACAAGAGACAAAGAATTTTCCTTAGGGAAACTATAAAGGAGAAAACCCCACAACTTCCTCAGAGATAGAATCAACACCAAAAGTAAAACCCAAAAGCATAAAGATGATCTCCCGATAGCAGCAGTTCTCTCTTGTCCCAGTAACTTCTCCTCTCACTTATGCACTCCAATGAGTGAGTGTGTGTGTGTTAAATAGAGAGACTCACTCTCTATTTATATTCTTTCGTTCACTTGAAACCCACTCCAACATGTCGGCCTCACTTAACAATTACTTACTAGAGCCGACATCTCTATGAGTGTCTAATAACCCTAGTGCCCCACAACTTGTGGGGAATTTGCCTCCTCCGACCAATAAGGAGGTTTATCCTTAACACAATGGTGGGGACTATTTCCCTGACTTACAATGACTCACCTAGGGTCGAATTCGCAATAGAATACACAAATAACCATATAAAAAAATATGCAGCGGAAATAACACTTCATTTCATTAATCAATAACTAAAACTTGTTTACATACAGAATGGAAATAAACTAGCTAGAGTGCTGGTAGCTTATCTCTGAGAAGAGATGTGGTGGCTACATGCCTATGAACTTTGTGTTACAATGAGGCTCGAAGGCCTATATATTATTGAGAAACAATGGAAACCCTACACATCCAAAAACCTAACCCTAGGAGGTGAAAATCCTTAATGTAGGCCCGTTGGGTAACTTGGTACATCAATTTCCTGGGGTCGTAACTTTAGCATACTACCTCCGTTTGACGTGCACGATACATCGTTAGAAAGATCTATTTAAGGACTACATCTATAAACAACAAATATTGAGTCTAGAATAGATTCATATTTTCCCAACCATTCAATGCCAAAAAAACATCGTTTAGGGCCTCAAAATGGCTCCGAAAGTTTAGGACCTGAAAACTGCCAAAAATAGTAAATTGTGCTACAATTAAGGAAACTGGAAAACCGAAAGAAATAGTGGTGGGGGTCCAAGAGGAATAGGTGGGTGGACACCAATATCCTCCTGGATTAGACCAATAGGAGGGTTACCCACAATGACTTGACATGACTTTCACATTAGAGAAACTTCCCGATCGAAACATCGAGGCATGACATGACTCAAGTACATCCCTGAATAAACATCATGCTACAATAGATAGGAAATACAAGTGAATACATTTCAAAGTTACAATTACATCAACACTCCCTCTTAACTAGGAAGGTATTCTCTTGACACAATTTTCATCATTGGTCTTTTTCTCTGGATCATCTCGTCATCTGCATCTTCAAGTCATCTTCGTCTTCAAGTCGTCTTCATATTCAAATCATCTTCATCTTTGGATATGGATCATCACTGGATCTGGATCATCACGGGTCATCATCACTGGATCTGGATCATCACTCGATCTAGATCATCATTGAACATCATCACTGGATCTGGATCATCACTGGACATCATCACTGGATCTGGATCATCATTGGATCTGGATCATCACTGGATTTGTATCATCATTGGATCTAGATCATCACTGGACATCATCACTGGATTTGGATCATCACTAGATCTGGATCATCACTAGACATCATCACTGGATCTAGATCATCACTGGACATCATCATTGGATCCAGATCATCACTGGACATCATCATTGGATCTGGATCATCCCTTGATCTTGATCATCACTGGATTTGGATCATCACTCGATCTGGGTCATTGCTGCTGAATCATCATCACTAGATCTATATCCTCACTCGATCTGGATCAGTACCACGGGTACTATCTCATGATTCTTCTCGTCATGGGAAGTTCTACAGAGCTAGCCTTCTTTCATGCTGGTTGTAGGCCTAGCCATAATGTAGGTCTTCTTCAGTGCTTATATCTGACCTACTCGTCAGAATTTCCTGCCCAACACTTACATCTAACCTACTCGTTAGAAAGTCATGCCCAACACTCACATCTGATCATATAGTATCAATCCTATAATCACATCATAAAGACCCAACACTCACATTCACCAGCATGATAGGACATCACTATCATCTATGAAAAGGCTTCAACACTTACATCTGACCTGGTAGGAACCAAATCCTACACCCTCGTCAGAAAGGAATACACTCACATCTGACCTGGTAGGAACCAAATCCTACACCCTCGCTAGAATGGTCCCCAGTCCCAGATTGAGCTACCTAGTAACGGACCAGGTGCCTCCATTCTCCCAGAGAATGGCAGTTGCCCTTATATCTGACCTGGTAGGAACCAAATCCTACACCCTCGTCAGAATGGCCCCCAGTCCCAGACTCAGCTACCTGGTAACGAACCAGGTGCCTCCACTCTCCTGGAGAGTGGCAATTGCCCTTACATCTGACCTACTTGTTAGAATGGCTAGCACTCATATCTGACATGGGAGGAACCTAATCCTTTAACCATGACAAAATGGCTCATCCCTTACATCTGACCTACTCGTCAGAATGGATCTGTCAGTCTTGGATTGAGTGTTCCTAGTAACTGACCAGGTACCTCCATTCTCAGAATGGCATTTAGCACTCATATCTGACATGGAAGGAACCAAATCATCTCACCATGACAAAATGGCTCAGCCCTTATATCTGACCTGCTTGTTAGAATGGATTCCAGACTTGTCACTTCCCCTTGGAAGGGACCTCGATTTGGAGAACACCAAGCTTCTCCCTGAAGTACTCAAACTTCACTCTGGCCAATGGCTTCATCAACACATCAGCTATTTGATCATCCGTCGCAACATACTGGAGCTTCACTACTCCCCTCTACACCATATCCCTGATATAGTGATACTTCATCTCGATATGCTTCGACTTGTCATGGAACACTAGATTCTCTGACAACTTCACACAACTATGGTTGTCACAATGTATACAAGTAGCATCCAACTGGAGATCAAATAAATCAGACAGTAGCTTCCTCAGCCATACTGCCTCACAACTAGTTGAACAAGCTGCGACATTATCTGCTTGAGCTGTACTCAGTGCCACATAGGATTGCTTCATGCTAAACCAAGAGATCACACTTGATCCCATACTGAAGTAACACCCTGAAGTGCTCTTCTTATCGATGGCACTGCTTGCCCAATTTGAATCAACATAACCCTCCAGGTTAATCTTCTGATTCATATCATACTTGAGCCCATACTCTACTGTACCCTTGCATGATTTGCAACCATCAGGTGAACATGTCTCAATGTGTTAACAACAAAGAAAATATCTGGTCTCAGGTACATCAAGGACCCAATCATCTGGTGATACATCATAGCATCAACCGTATCCAATGAAGCATCACTCAATAGCTTCATGTTCGATGCCATAGGTGTGGTCATGGCCTTACAATCCATCATCCTGAAACTCTTCAGGATATTTACTGCATACTTGCTTTGCCCAAGGAAGATTCCATCCGCATTATTCCACACCTCCATGCCTAGAAAAATAGTGCATCGACACATAACAGGAGCATCACTGGTCTTTCGCCTTCAACCTTGAAGAAAAGGTTGGAATCTGCTTTACTCTCAGTAAATCCTAGAGTCATCAGTAATTTATCCATCCTATCGTACCATGTTGAACCTTAGATCTTCTATAGTCACTCCCTCTGAAGCGAAGCATCATACTCCCTCTTTTTTCTGTACTCTATGCACCGAAACATTCTGTACCGGAGTGACAAGTAGCTTCCTATGTTACTAGTATTCTATGTATCCATCTAGTGTATAGAATTTCATCTTCAACCTTGTAGCAAAGGTTAATATCTTCATCAATCTCATCATGTATGTGTTTCAATTTTTACTGGTTGCAAATGTCTCTTCGTAGTCTATGCCTTCTTTTCGTGAGAAGCCTTGTGCTACGAATATTGCTTTGTATCCCACGATGTTTCCATCTACTGCATGATGGAACTACGAAATTCCCTTCATGTATCGATACTGCATCCTAGACATCATTCTTCTTGAATTGGTCTTCCCTTCTTTCTTGGTTACTTCTTCATGGCTGGAAGGTCCTGCATCAATGATGTCACTGCACTCGTCATATTATTCTTCGTTTTTGAATTGTCATCACTTGTTCTTTGGAACAAGTCTTCATTCTTCTTTGCTTGTAGGCGATTATGTATGCGATCTTTCCCACAATTCAAATGCATTTGTATGGTTAGAAACATTTCATAAGGAATATTCATATTGGCAAATTATTATGCATAAATATATGATCATGCAACTAGTTTAGCCAACACAACATTTATCTATATCTCACGGAAACTTTCTAGATGCCTTCCATCTCTACCAGGACAACATTGAGATTATGCACTAATCCAATATGTTAGCAAAGAGGTTTCATTCTAGATAAGTAGCAATGGAGAGTTGTATAGCACCATGAGCTACTTACCCATTACATTCATATTAGTAGTATACTGTTGTTAATGCAGACATTCTATCATGCATAATACATCAACTGAATATAAACAAATGCATGAAAAAATAATATCATGAAATGACAGTTGAATACTTATCTTTATTTGTTTCGTGGGTATACTCCTTCTTGAGCCTTCAGCTTCATCATCTTCTTCATTCATAATAGCATCATTTCTTATCCAAATGCTAAGATGGATAAGGGGTTCTTCAAGAGTTGAGTTCTTCGTATTCCTCATCACTTGAGGGATCTTCTTTCGATGGTCAGAGTTTGATCTTCAGTTGCTCCCATCTTCTCTTCTCTTAATATGTGTCGAGCTTCTTCTTCTTTTGAGAGTTTGCTGAAAGTAATCACTTCCTTCTGGCACACATTCCTCGCATGAATGAATCCCATGATCCTGGGAGACCATTCAAGGTGGCTATCACCACTTCTGTATTCTCCACTTCTTCTTCTACTACTACAAGTTTTTCTTTGATTTGAGAGACCCTTGTAAAGTATGACTGTATGGTTTCTGCATTCTAGATATTCACATTCTTCAATTGGTTTCTTAAGGTCATGTTCCAGATTATGTTCTTCCCTTCAAATATCTTGGTCAAGCAATCCAACATCTTCTGTGTTTTTAGGGAAGTCACTTGTGGTACAAGTTGATTCGTGATTGAATCAATAATGATTTTCTTGGCCTTGACCAAGTTCTTCTTGTGTAAGGATTTTAGCCTCATCTCCCTCTGGAACTGGAACCTCTCTACTCATGTAGGTGTCCAATTCATTTTCTTCAGAGAGATCATATACTTCCATGCTTGGAAGTTATCAAATTCACCAATATTATCATCAAGCTAATGTGATATATCACTTTGAAATGATAACCTCAAATGAAAATAGCAAAAGATTATATCTTACTGATTTGAGGTGTCCGTCTTGGTTTCGGAGCTGGCTGATCTAGGGTTTATTAGAGAAACCCTAATTTTCAAAACTTGGAATCTTTCAGATCTGATTAGATAGAAATAAATATATATTCAAATGGAGCTGTATAATGTACTCCTTTTCTGAAAACAGTGGAGGGAAGCTCCCAGAACAGGAAGCCCTAGTTTTCCAATTTCTTTTGCAGAAACGCCTGTCATTGTTTCTATGGTATCTCCAACATTACTACTCCTCTATGTCTAAAATTTATCACTGAGGTAACCTCCCATGTCCTTGATCCAACACCACAAGTTTCATCAGAATTGGGTTCACCAATTAGGACCTTTTTTCCCAAGGTGACCTGTTACAGGACTGTTCAGAACAACGAAGTTGTACATAATACCACATGTCACTGGTTCATCTTCCAAGTATGAAAATAGTACCACATAAATTATAGTTCGTGAAATTTATGGAACATCTTCAGAAATATCATGTGGACCTGTGTAGCCCAAGAAATAGCAATTCTCCCCAGGTGTCCTATTTAGGGATGAATTTTGGAAGAGGCTGAAACCCTAACTTGGAAGGATGATATCTCCCAACATATAGTGAACCTGAGGCTGAATTCTGGAAACAGTCTGCATCAGGATTTTATATACGGCCTCTACAATTTTCAGCACTTGATCCATCACCAATCTTGGGATATAGCAAATGTATCACAACTTAGCAGTTTTAGTATTTAAGGTTTTTCTAGCTCGGGGTCAAACCAAGGTTTGACTTTCTCAGAGTTTTATCCAACCAAAAATATTGATCCATGTCTCTAAACTTCGATTTTGATGAGGAGAGAAATCCTATGCCGGGCTCACTCAAAAATTCATCTTCTGCAAGAAGCCCTAATTTCCCGCACCAAAACTGAAAATGCTCAGAATCGAATTTCGCTTCCACAGAAAGATGCGTCCTTCAATGGAGAGTCAGTCTAGCATACTTTTGTAGATGGATTGTGGAGAGAGACCCAAAAAGTAAGAATCCCTAGCTTCTGCAGCTACACAATGTCTTCTTCTTAGGTTAGCTTGATTCCATGTTATATTTTTATCATACAAGCTAGCATTATGATCTTAGGATCTTTAACTAAGAGAATAACATGCGCAACAATAAAACAGAAGAGACAAGAGACACAGAATTTGCCTTAGGAAAAAAATAAAGGAGAAAACCCCACAACTTTCTCAGAGATAGAATTAGCACCAAAAGTAAAACCCAAAAACATAAAGATGATCTCCCGACAGCAGCAGTCTCTCTCTTGTCCCAGTAACTTCTCCTCTCACTCATGCGCTCCAATGAGTGAGTGTGTGTGTGTTAAATAGAGAGACTCACTCTCTATTTATATTCTTTCATTCACTTGAAACCCACTCCAACATGTCGGCCTCACTTAAAAATTACTTACTAGAGCCGACATCTCTAGGAGTGTCTAATAACCCTAGTGCCCCACAACTTATGGGTACTTTGCCTCCTCCGACCACTAAGGAGGTTTATCCTTAACACAATGGTGGGGACTATTTCCCCGACTTACAATGACTCACCTAGGGATGAATTCACTAGGATAGTCTAATAACCCTAGGGTCCCACAACTGTGGGGACTTTAACCCTTGACCAATAGGAGGGTTACCCACAATGACTTGACATGACTTTCACATTATAGAAACTTCCCGATCGGAACATCGGGGAATGACATGAATCAAGTACATCTCGGAATAAACATCGGGTTACAATAGATAGGAAATACAAGTGAATACATTCCGAAGTTACAATTACATCAACAAAGATTAACTTTATTCTGATCATAAGAATACTTAGCCTTTCTTATAGCTACTTCTAAGGTTATGGGTTCATCAAATTCAATTCTGTCTTTGTAATACTGAGGCAACCCACTCTAAAAACACTGGATTTTTACTTTATCATCCATAATATACTTGAAAACCTTAATAGTTCCAAGAACTTATTGAAATACTCTTCCATGGTATGCTGCCCCAATCTTAGCTTATGGAATTATTTAATATTGCCATCATAGTACCTATCAGAGAGGTACTTCTTCATGAAAAACATTTGGAACTGTTTCCACACAATCTTCCTTTCACTGATATTCATCACTTGCTTGAAGTGCTCCCATCATATGGATTCTCTTCTAGTCAAATTTAAGATGGCTACCCTAGCCTTCATATTTCCAGAGAATTCTTGGATTTGAAAATATTTTCTCCTCTCAAGAAGCCAAGCTTCAACTTCTTGACACTTTTTTATCTCACCATTAAAAGTAGGCATCCTTTCGTTCCTCAATTCATCACGTGAATGGATTTGGTAACGCCTCTTTCTTCTGTTTCTATGAGAATAATAACTTGAATCCCTAGTGGGTCCTCCTGATCCAGACGATCCACTAGAAGACCTATTTCTTATTCTAGCTCCGCTCCTACTTCCTTCCAAATTTATCGTTTGATGCTCTGAGTTCATCCATCTCTGGATATATGTAAAACTATGCAACATGGCTACATTCAAATGATTTTTCTCTTCCTGATCCTTAACCAATATTTCATTATCTTCTTGGTAGCTTTGCATCTCCACCCTTAGGCTTCTCATGGTGGCTGCAAAATATGGCAGAGTCTCTTGGAATCTTCTCCCACTAGACTCCATCTCAGCATTTCCAACGCAAAAATCCCCCCCATAACATATTCCTCATTCTCAAAGGGATCTTGCACATCATTCATGCCGCTGGTTCAATTGGCCGAGCCAAAAACCCACTTTCCAGGTTGCGCTATGACTTTGCAAGATGTGATAGTCAAACACACTGTTAGCTGCATGAAAAAATCAGAATTAGGAAACCATTTTCTTACTATTACCAACATCTCTGTTTACTATTCAACTTGGGCCATCCAGTCCCATTACTGTAACCAACAACTTTGATACCAAACTGTAGTGTACTACTATTAGATTTTAACATTAAGCTAGCATTATATTAGGATCTTTAACTGAGAGAATAATAAGTATAGCAATCAAACACAAGAGACAATGAATACAGTGTTTTTCCTTTGGAAAACCATAAATGGAGAAAACCCCGCAAATTCCTCAGAGATAGAATCAACACCAAAAGTAAAACCCCAAAATAGTATGATGGTCTCTCGACAGCAGTAGCCTCTTTCTTCCTATCCCCAGTAGCTTGTTCTTCCTCAGCTATGCGCTACAACTGAGTGTGAGTGAGTGTGTTATAAATAGAGAGGCTCACTCTCTATTTATACTATTTCCTGACTTGACAATAACCTACTAGGGCTGACTTCTCTAGGAGAGTCTAATAATCCTATTGCCTTGGAACTATGGGGACTTTAACCCTTGATCAATAGGAGGGTTACCCACAATGACTTGACATGACTTGTTTACATTATAGAACCTCCCGATAGGAACATCAGGGCATGACATGACTCAATTAAATTACAGACACATCCTGGAATAAACATCGTGGTACAATACATAAGAAATACAAGTGAATACATTATGAAGTTACAATTACATTAACACTCCCTCTTAACTAGGAAGGTATTCTCTCGATAGAATTTACAACACAAGTCTTCTTCTCTGTATCATCTGGATCATCCTCGAGTCCTCTTTATCTTCAAGTCATCTTCATCTTCAAGTTATCTTCATCTTCAAGTCATCTTCATCATCGGATCTGGATCATCATTGGAACATCATTACTGGATCTGGATCATCACTGCTAGATCATCAATACTAGATCATCATAGGTGCTATCTCATGATTCTTCTCATCACAGGAAGTTCTATAGAGCCAGCCCTTTTTCATGTTGGTTGTAGGCCTAGCCTCCATGTAGGTCTAGTTTAGCCTTTATATATGACCCTAAGTCAGAATGGCCTGCCCAGCACTTACATATGAACATGAGAGGAACACATCCAACACCATGTTAGAAAGGCACGCCCAACACTCACATCTGACCATGTAAGAACACATCCCAAAACCCTGTAAAAAAGACCCAGCACTTACATTCACTAGCATGATAGGACACACCTACTATCATCTGTGAAAAGGCACAACACTCACATCCACCAGCATGATAGGACATACCTACTATCATCTGTGGAAAGGCTCAACACTTATATTCACCAGCATGGTAGGACACACCTACTACCATCTGTGGAAAGGCACAGCACTCACATCCACCAGCATGGTAGGACACACCTACTACCATCTATGGAAAGACACAACACTTACAATCACCAGCATGGTAGGACACACCGACTACCATCTGTGAAAAGGCATAGTACTCACATCCAATAGCATGATAGGACACACCTACTATCATTTGTGGAAATGCCAGCACTCACATCCAACAGCATGATAGGACACACCTACTATCATCTATGGAAAGGCTCTGCACTTACATCCGATCATGTGGGAACCAATCCCATAGTCACATCAGAATGGCTCTCAGTCCCAGACTGAGGATTCTTGGTAACTGACCAGGTGTCTCCATTCTCCCAGAGAATGGCAACAACCCTTATATCTGATCAAGTGGGAACACATCCCTCAATCACATCAGAATGGCCATGTACTCATATCTGATCATGTGAGAACACATCTCACAGTCATATCAGAATGGCCTCAGTCCCAGACTGAGTTTTCCTGGTAACTGACCAGGTACCTCCATTCAAAGAATGGCAATAGCCCTTATATCTGATCATGTAGGAACCAATCCGACAATCATATTAGAATGGATCAGCACTCATATTTGACATGGAAGGAACCAATCCTCTCACCATGACAGAATGGATCAACCCTTACATCTAACCATGGAAGGAACCAATCCTCTCACCATGTCAAAATGGCTCACGGACTCATCACTTCCACTTGGAAGGAACCTCGATCTGGAGAACACCAAGCTTCTCCCTGAAGTACTCAAACTTCACTCTGGCTAATGGCTTCATCAACACATCAGCTATTTGTTCATCCATCGAAACATACTGGAGCTTCACTGCTCCCCTCTACACCATATCCCTGATATAGTGATACTTGATCTCGATATGTTTCGACTTGTCATGGAACACTGAGTTCTCCGACAACTTCACACAACTATGGTTGTCACAATATATACAAGTAGCATCCAACTGGAGATCAAGTAAATCAGATAGTAGCTTCCTTAGCCATATTGCCTCATAACTAGCTGAACAAGCTGCGACATACTCTGCTTCAGTTGTACTCAGTGCCACACAAGATTGCGTCCTGCTAAACCAAGAGATCACACCTGATCCCATACTGAAGCAACACCTTGAAGTGCTCTTCCTATCAATGGAACTGCCTGCCCAATCTGAATCAACATAACCCTCTAGGTTAATATTTTGACTCACCTCATACTTGAGCCCATAATAAATTGTACCCCTCAGGTACCTCAGAATATGCTTTGCAACAATCAAGTGAACATGTCTCAGATCTATCAAGAACTGGCTCAAGGTGTTCACAGTAAAGCAAATAGCTGGTCTCATGTTCATCAGGTACATTAAGGACCCAATCATCTGACGATACATCATAGCATCAACCACTTTTGATGAAGCATCACTCAATAGCTTCAGGTTCGATGCCATAGGTGTGGTCATGGCCTTGTAGTCCATCATCCTGAATTCTCTTCAGGATCTCTACCATATATTTCCCTTGTCCTAGGGAAATTCCATTTGCATTCTGCCACACCTCCATGCCTAGAAAATAATGCATCATACCCAAGTCCTTCATTTTGAACTCGACAGCAAGCTTCATCTTCATATCAGCAATCAACCCATCCATACCTGTTACAAACATATCATCTACATATAGTAGGAGCATCACTAGGTTTCCATCTTCAACCTTGTAGTAAAGTTTGGAATCTACTTTACTCTTGGTAAAGCCAAAACTAGATAGAAAGCTGTCAATTCTGCCATACCATGTCCTGGGTGCCTGTTTCAAACCATACAAGGCTTTCTTCAATCTACACACACGAGACTCCTTGTCATGTGTCTCAAAACCGAGTGGCTGCTCCACATACACTTCCACTTCTACTACACCATTAAAGAAAGTAGTCTTGACATCCATTTGGTGTATCTTCCATCTCATCACTACAACCAGAGAAAGTACTGATCTGATGGAAGTGTATCTGGCTACAGGTGCAAAAGTTTCTTCATAGTCTATTCCTTCTTTCTGGGAGAAGCCATGAGCAACAAATATTTCTTTATATTTTTCTATGCTACCATCTGCAACATGCTTGATCTTGTAGATCCATTTGGAAGTTACAACCGACTTCCCTTCTGGTCTTGGGACAACATCCCAAACATCATTCTTTATGACTGATTGATACTCTTCGATCATAGGATCCTTCCACTCTTTCCTTTCCATTGCTTCTTCATAGTTGGAATGTTCTTTATTGATGAAATCACATAATAAGGCTACATAACCAGATCAGGACCTAGTTCTATTTCTTTCTTTGTGATTCTCTTCTGGAGCCCCATATCTTTCCGCACCTTGGATAGCTTTTTGTACCCAAGCAGGTTTCCTCTGATGATGATTCTTCTCCTGAGGTGGATCTATAGGTTCTTGAGGTTCTTCAAATTCTTGATCTTTTTCTTGAGTTTCTTCATTCATGGTTGTGTCATGAATTCTGGGTGCTTCCGATTCTTCAGGAACTTCAGCAGGTTTCTTTCTGGATTTGTTGTTGGCTGAGTCTTCGTCAAATGTTACATCCCTACTGATTTCGATATTCTTGAAGCCTGGGAAGTATATTCTATAAGCCTTCGAGCTTTCAGAGTATCCCACAAATATACCCTTCTTTTCCTGAAGGATCTAATTTTGTCCTCATTTCTTTTGGAATGTGTGTGTACACTAGACAGCCGAATATTTTGAGATGGCTGACTTCTGGTTTCTTGTTGGAAAAGACTTCTTCAGGTGTCTTGTTCTTGAGTACTCTGTGTGGAGTATGGTTCTGTACTTACATCGCTGTTCTAGCAGCTTCTACCCATAGATGCACGGGAAGATCTTGATCATGAAGCATAGCCCTTGCAGCTTCCATGATCATTCTATTCTTCCTTTCTGAAACCCCATTCTGTTGTGGATTATATGGAGTGGATAACTCCCTCTTAATCCCTAAGTATTTGCATAACTCTTTGAATTCATTTGATGTGAATTCTCCGCCATTATCTGATCGAAAGGTCTTGATCCTCTTTTCAGTGTGGTTCTCGATCAAGGCTTTGAATTCCTTGAACTTGCTGAAAACTTCATCTTTCTTCTTCATGAAGTAAATCCATGTCTTCCTAGAAAAGTCACCAATGAAAGAAACATAGTATACATACCCGCTTAGTGAGCTTGATGACATTGGACCACATACATCGGAGTGGATGATTTCCAAGATTCATTTTGCCTTGATTTCGCTACTTGGAAATGTCTTCTTTGTGTTCATTCCTTTCGTACATCCTTTGCAGACTCTATCATGTTTTGCTTGAATTTCTGGAAGACCTTCAATAACTTTGCTTGCAAGTGGTAGCATTCTATAATGCACATGTGCAAGATTTCTATGCCAAAGTTCATTTGGCTCTACTGTGTCATGTACCAAGGCTTGTTCTGGATGGCCCTTCAATTTGTATAGAACTCCCTCTTGTTCCCTAATCACTACTGCATCATTAAAAGTCTTTCCCTTTAGCCACATGATAACTTGGCCATCTATAAATGCAACCCTCATGCCTTTTGCATCTAATGTAGATATGGAAAGAAGGTTCTTCTTTAGTCCTAGTACAAACAATACTTCCTTCATTGTCATAGAATTTCCAGAGTCTAGCTTATAGGAGGATTCCCCACTACCTTTTATTGGATACTGGTAGTCATCTCCAAGTTTCACCTTGTGTGATGATTCATGTTTTGATAGTTTCATAAAAAATTCCTTGAATCATTTCATATGTTTGGAAGACCCACTGTCTATAAGCCAATAATTGCTTCCATGTGTAATGTTTCTCATGAGAGAAGAAATCAAAACATATTCTTCATCACTTGAGGAATCATCACTTTCATGTCTGGTTCTCTTTGTGGAAGGTTCATCATCCTCTGCAACATGAGCATGATGTCTTCTCTTGTTTCGCTTCTTCTTGTGAGAGACATTTTTATTTCTAGGGCATTCTCTAGCATAATGTCCTTTCTCATCACATGTATAACACTTGATTCTAGACATATCTTTTCTAGTGTTATATTTGTGAGAGTGATTACCTCTGGGTGATGAGAACTTCTTCTGGTTTTCTTGGAGTGTATCATGAGAGCTTGATCTTCACTTCCCATCTTTTCTTCTTGAGCTGCTATTCGAACTTCTTCTTGAGAGAATTCTTCCCATAGTCTGCTGAACTTGACTAACTTCTTTCTGGCACATATTCCTTGAATAAAGGAGTCCCATGATCTAGGGAGACCTTTCAAGGTGGTCATTACAACCTTTGCATTCTCCACTTCTTCATCTACTGCTTCCAGATGTTCCTTGATCTGAGAGACCCTTGTAAAGTAAGACTGGATGGTCTCTATATTCTGGATATTTACATTCTTCAGTTGGTTTCTCAGAGTCATCTTTCGGTTTATGTTCTTCCCTTCAAAAAATGGTTAGGGCATCAAACATAGATTTAGGTGTCTTTAGGGAGGACACCTATGGTATGAGGTGATCCTTGATTGAATCAGCAATAATCCTCTTAGCCATAACCAACTTCTTCTTATGTAAGGCCTTATCCTCATCTCCCTCTAGAACTGGAACCTCCTCATTGATATAGGAGTCCAACTCATTTTATTCCAGGACCAGGGAGATCCTATACTTCCAGGATCAAAAGTTATCAGCTCCCTCAAGATTTTCATTAAGCTTGCTATGATGAGACATATTAACTAAGAACCTCAAATGGAAATACAAAAGATTTAGATCTTAACAGGTCAAGATGTCGGATCTGGATTTGGAGCTAAATTTCTACAGTGCTGGTTCAGGAGCAGATTAGGGTTTGGATTTTACGGAGTTCTGTCCAACCAAATGCTTTGATCTTGATCTCTAAACTTTGATTTTGAGGAGGAGATCAATCCAAGCCTAGGCTCAATGAAAAATTCCACTTATGTGGAAAGCCCTAATTTTTGGCAGTAGTGTCGGGTCCAAAACTGAAAAAGCTTAGAATTGGATTCTGCTTCGACAGAAAGATGCGCCCTAGGGAGGAGAGTTAGTTCAAACTTCTTTTGATGAAATTATGTGGAGAGATATCCCAAAAGTAGGAAGCCCTAGTTCTTGCAGCTGCATAGTGTCTTCTTCGCAGGTTAGCTCTGATACCATGTTAGATTTTAAAATTAAGCTAGCATTATATTAATATATTTAAATGAGAGAATAACAAGTACAACAATAAAACACAAGAGACAATGAACACAGTGTTTTTCCTCGCGGAAACCATAAATGGAGAAAACCCCGCAACTTCCTTAGAGATAGAATCAGCACCAAAAGTAAAACCCCAAAACAGTATGATGATCTCCCGATAGCAGTAGCCTCTTTCTTCCTAGCACTAGTAGCTTCTTCTTCCTCAGCTATGTGCTACAACTGAGTGTGAGTGAGTGTGTTAAAAATAGAGGGGCTCACTCTTTATTTATACTAATTCACGACTTGATAATAGCCTACTAGGGACGAATTCTCTAGGAGAGTCTAATAACCCTAGTGCCTCGGAACTGTGGGGACTTTAACCCTTGATCAATAGGAGGGTTAACCAAAATGACTTGACATGACTTGTTTACATTATAGAACCTCCCAATAGGAACATCATGGCATGACATGACTCAATTACATTACAAACACATCCCATAATAAACATCGGGGTACAATACATAAGAAATACAAGTGAATACATTTCGAAGTTACAATTACATTAACAACTACAATGTTGGTATAAGAGGGTACTCTTATCTCTTTCACTATCCATTCTATCCCACCCAGGCCCAATGCTACAACCAACATTTTTGATACCAAACTGTAATGTCCACATACCCCATAATACGGATTATTAAATTTTTTGCTTCAAGAACAGTTGTTCTCTTTTCAAACACTAGGAATGGACGTTAAATCACTCTTCCACCTTCATTTTTAGGGTTAAAAACCCCTGTACATCACTATAACAGTTGTTCCGCCATTAACAAATTCATTCTATGCACAGAAATCCTTCTTTCGTACTAAACTTGTTCTTTTCGCACTTCACCTTCCTCCTTTTGCACTTTCGCTTCACCTTCCTCCGTTTGCACTTCCGCTCTTACGATTTTTCGACCTCAGAACTCAGGATCCAAAAGCTCAAAGGTTCAATGAAGTGAATGGTCGGCCTTCCTCCTTCCGCCTTCCACACTTTAGCTTTATGCCCTTTCGACCTCAGAAATAAGAAATCGGAAACATAATGTGTGACGGGAACATTTAATGACTCTTCAGTATTCCGTTTCCTGCACTTCCGCTTTCCACTTTCCACACCTTGGAACTCAGAAATCAGAAAGATAACTCTTGATAGAGTCCTTCAACCATCGTTCCTCCTTCCTCCTTACACCTTTTCTCCTTCCTCCCTTGGAACTCGAAAGTTGAAAAAACTATTAAATGGTGAAATCTATATTCTCATTTTTTGCCTTCCACATTCCACCTTTTCTCTCTCTAGTGTGAAACTTGGGAATCGGAAGACCAACTCTTTATCTTATCCTTTCTTAGGTTTTCCACCTCCTGCCTTCCGCCTTCCACAAGTGGATCCCGGGGTGCAGAAAACCCACCTTCTGCCTTAAATTTTCACCTGATTTCCACCTTCAGCCTTTCACATTCCGTAGGAGGATCCCCGAAGTTGGAAATCCCACATTCTTCTTTGATTAAACTTCTTTCTCCTGCCTCCTACATTCCTCCTTCCGCTGCAGCTCCCGGGGTGTGGAAACACTTAGATCAGCTGCAAATTGACTCTTTCACCATAATTTTCTATCCTTCAGGGACTTAAGAAAAATTCATCAAACATACATGGAAATATAGAAGTAATATGCGGGGACATATACATAAGTAAACCACTACTTATTCATCATCAAGAATCCAACATGAACATAATGATTCACAGACAAATATATGACATAAACAAGAATAACAGAGATATTTATGCAGCAGTGAATCCTACTTTATTCATAACAAGCATTCAATCTTTATTAATTCATCATATTCATTCACAAGAAACTTCAAGGCATAAACAAGAATAATAGAGAATACTTATCTTGATGATTAAGCTGTCCCGCAACTAGCTAGGTGACGCAACATTCCACCCAACCATATCCCAACATGTTCATTAATTTCTTAACAAACTGCCACCCCTGAGCTGCTCATGATTTCCACAAAGAACTAGGGAAAAACATGCTTACACACAACCAACACACATCAAAACATAGTCAAACCAACCTACAATTGGGTTTCTCAGGATTTCTAAGGAAACAAGCCAAAACACAACAAGACATAACCAAACCAACCAATAGTTGGGATTATCAGGCTGCTAAAGCAATGGAAAGGTATAATTTCTAGGCTAGTGAGCTCAACCCCAAAGCTAAGGACACCTACACCAGATTTGGCTTGGCCTCCACAACCCCTACACCACCCAACACAAGGAAGTATTCCTTTCATAGCTACATAGTCCTTCAGGCCATACCTTCCCTTCTAGTGTTCTCCCATGTGTGCAGGCCATATTTACCAACCCCTCTTGATCTGTCTGTGAGTTTCCTCTCTTTACTAGGATTATTAGCTAATTCTAGCCCTCCTCCACTCCTAATCCTTCAAACCAAAATAGGGATGCAAAACACAACAATCTTCAAAGAAAACGCAGACACACGGGCTTCAGTATGTAACATAGAGAAAATAGGGTCTCATACCACAACGTCACTCAGACAAAACACTGTGGAACTACACTTCCACACGTAGGATAGTCAAAGCACCACACTGCATGTCTCCAGAGAAAATACAAATGATCTAGGAATGATCAAATATCCTCTCCAACCATGATGCTTAGGAACAACAAAACCTTGTCGCACCAGGGAGAAAGGAAGGAATGGCACAAATCACATGCTTTCTTGCTGTAAAATCAAGAATGCAGATTCCTAGACTGCAAAATTGCAGGCTTGATTAGTTAAGCCATTAGACTTCCTTGCCTTGCTCTTCCCAAGGAATTTAACTGCCTCACCAAATTCTAAAAGAAATTGATGATTGAGGATAGAGGACAAAAAAGGTAATTGAGGGTTCATGGGTTTCCCCACTGACAGCTAGTCACACCCTATTGGATCAGGAGTTTTACTAACTCCCCACCCTATCACTTGTGGAATCATGACCCCATCTCTTTAATGTTTGCAGTTCCATAGCTAGATGTGGCACTATATTTATTTGTACATTTACATGATATATCAAAATATATATACTATGCTTGACTTAGCACCAAAACCATAGGCATCAACCTTGATCACCTATCCACGGACATCAATCGATGGTAGGGCCTTGGCCTTGATATCCTTTCCATGATATTCATACAATATTTACATCATGTACAATTAAATATCATGGGGTCAAAACTATGGTATTACATTATGTTAAGAAATCTAGGAACCCACTGTCTTCTATCACAAACCAAGGGTTTTTTTTTTTTGGCAAAGTGGTGGAACCCCCCTGACTAGTAGGGTTGCCATTGGCTAAGTAGCCGCAAACCAGGGGCATCTAATATGTCAAAATCACCCGGGGATTGCACCCGGCCTGGACCGCACCAACCCTTAACATGGTTGGATTCTTGGTATCCGACGGGATTAGAACCAATGACCTTCCAGCTTAGGGGGCGTCTTAACCATACCTCGCCACCAACTATTCTACATCTCATGGATATATCACAAACCATGGGTTAATCAAGCTTTTGGTGCACAAATATTTGGCACAAAATAACCTAACATGGGAACAATTTCTTGTGGGAGCTTGGGTGCATTGGGCACCTGTAGTAGTACATTTTGGAGACAGAGAGGTCGAATAGATCTCCTCAAGTTCAGCTAGGGGTAGGGGTGAAGAGTTGGAAGAAGGTAGAGATGACCAGGAGGAAGATTCAGGGGGAGCTGCTGCAACAAAAAATCCCATTGAGGAAATGGTTATAGCAATGGTATGGAAGAAGTTGTTCCATTAGAAACTGCTGGAGAAACAACAATATAAAAAAAAGTGGGAATAGTTGCAGAAGCAACAACAATGGAAGTTGGAGCTGTGAATACGGTAGTAGAAGGATGAGAAGTTGCAGAAATTGGGGAAATAATATGTCAAATTGTTGATACTAAAATTTCCTTTGAGATAAGAAGAAACATAATTGAGGAAGAGAAACCATTGGCAGAAACTGGAGAAGTCTCTTCCTTTCTCACACCACAGAGAAAGAGGAAAAGATCAAGTATCAAAGGAAAATCATCTAGGAGAAGAAGAACCAGGGATTCTTGGGTAGAAGAAGTGGTGAGTATTGAAATTCCTATTTTAAGACCTAGGTTAAGAACTAAAACATAATAACTAGTGGGAAATTTACCTATGGAAGCCACTGTTACACAAGAACCTGCTGAAGGCCAGCCCTAGTTAGAAAATTTGTAGTATGAAAATGAATTGTTGAAGGAGGATGTGCGAGTAGTTAGAGAAGAATTGGAAAATTGGATGGAAGTGAGTAAAAAAAAACCAACATAAAGGCTATAAACCTTGGCATAAGCTACTAATCAGTTCAAAAACCCACTTTCCACCTCGGAGAAAGAAGAATTGTTTGTCCCAAATGTAGGGATTTATTCAAATTGTCAAGATATAAGTTTGAGAAGATGGAGATAGAAGCCTGGAAACTGGCACATTTAGGTTAAATAAGAGATGAAACAAAGAATGTGGAATCAATATTGGAAGTGGAATTGAGTCCAGAGCAGGAATTAGAGGAAAATGAGGCACTGCAGCCTCAACACTCAGGAAATACTGAATCGCTTCCTTCTAAAACAAGTTCTAAGGAATTCAATTCACTTTCAGATCAGGAGCAACAATCGGGTGGGTGATACATAGATAATCTAGGAAAGATCACAGCATCCCAAACATATGGAGACAAAACAAGACGCTAAAACACAAGAACCGGTGTCCTTCAATTATGTTGTTGAAGCTGTTACATTAGAGTTGAAGGAATTAGACACTGTTACACAAGAGACAATGTTTCTAAAAAGAGTTGTTGAAACAACAGTACAAACCGAAACTGCTAAAACTCAAGAGGTAGCAGTTCAAACTGAAACCACTGAAACTTAGGAAAAAACAACCCACATTATACATTTTCAAACCCAGGAAGCAACGACGCAGGTGGAGGTTGCAGAATTTTAGGAGTTAGTAACAGGCGAAAACAAGCAAGAATTGGGAAAAGAGTTTCCATTATTTAAGCTTGAGGTGAGTAAGTGGAAGTATCAGGCGAGTCAATATGATCAAGGAACAATTTCTTTGACTGAGCATAAAAATACTATCCAGGAACTAAGGGAGAAATGGATTGAATAGATATTCTTCCAGAAAATTCGTTGGGAGAAAATGCAGGAGGAAATGAAAGAGTTAAATTAATTTAAGTCTATGTAGAAAGACAAGAATTATTGAGCTGTAGAGATCTATCTCCTTCCTACCCTGTATTTATTTCTGAATAAATGACTCTCTTCAAAATAAAGGATTTAAAAGAAGAAAGATCATGGAAAATAGTGACACCTTCCCAGTTCCTAGAGACTTTCACTCAGAGTGATTTTTCTGAGCAAAATATACTATGTGAATTATATATACATAGATTTCCTTCCCAATGAACTCCCAATCCAATCCATTTCCCCATATTGTGGATATTCATATAAGAGCCTTTACCTCTTTTGTCACTAACCATATGCATTGGTGGGTTTCCTCTCAAACCATTCACAGGAATGAGGACAACTCCACTTTATGGATTTGGAGTGAACCTCAAGATCCCGTGCCTTTGATTGCAAGACATAAGAGATTTATTTCATTTCCTAAGAAGGTTAGTCAGTTGGATTCATTCCAGCAGAATTTCACCTCTACTTGTCTCAGTTTGATCTCTCAGTAGGAGGACTATGCCCTGAAGGGGAGCAGTCAACGATGGGAGGTTTCTCCCATATATCTAAGGGAAAAGGACCCATATTTTTTTGAAAACTTTAAGTATGCTTTGTGCAGAGTTCTAGGGTATGTCAAGTGCATGGAAACATGTGGTACAAGATGGCTAGGTTTGAAATTTAGATTTCCTCTTATCTAGTGGCCAGATAGGAATTACAAGACCACTTACAGGATGACAAAGAAGGCCAAAAGAGATTGCTGGGTTAAGTTGACCATAAGAAATGGGTTCTTGCAAACATGGGAGAGGCCATAGTCTTCATTCAACCTCACAAAATTTCAGAGAAAGAGTCTTGGGACTGATTCGTATCTAGACTAGTTGGATTGTTGCATGAGGACATGCAATCGAATAGCTGGGGGGAGATGTTGGGCTCTGAAATTACCCCTTTTTACCCTACTCTGTCTGACCCTTTTTCCCTATTCTTTCCTCTTGATTACATCTGAATCCTTACTCTTTCCATGAAAAAAAAGCATGAAGACTTAAGGTATCAATCATTATTATTTATCTTGTTTCATGTTTGATTTTACTTATAATTATGGACTTTACCTTTTATCTGTGCTGATCTATCATTGGTTTGAAAGAAGGATTCATAATTTCCAAGTGTCTCCAATATAGCGGTTCGCTACATTCAGAAATAACTACTACCTGGTGTTCGTTTCCTCCTCGATGTTCCAGTCCAAGTTGTTGATGAAGGAATCTAGGACACTCTTCCACACATATAGCTGAAACTCCTTGAGTATCCTCCTCATTATCCATAACACATCGGTTTGTAACATCTCAAATTAAAAGTTCATTCATCTATGAGATGATTCTATGTGATTTATTAATTGTTGTAACAATTTTGATTTGATTCGGTATCTTGAAGATCATGGATTTTCATGGCTTCTCGATATTGATGTAATTGAATGTGTCCATTCTTGTATAAGTACGCATAAGAAAGGAGATCAAAGGGTTAGCAAATTGTAAGATATTATAACAGAGGGATTGTAACTGTATCTTAATGAAATTAATAAAGGAGTAACAATTCTTAGCACTTCTCTGTTGTAAATTTTGTGAGCTTTTAGCAGCATCTCTATTCGAAGGCCAAGACACACCTTCTTACAGAGTTGCTGGTAGTATTAGATGTTTTCAGTTTAGTTATTTTTGTTCAGTGTGGAATTTTAGTTTGATATATTTATAGTTAGCTACAACAGCATTAATTAAGTAATTCCATTATCAGGTTTCCTTTTGGCTTGATGTAGTGGTGTGGTGTTCCATTCGACTATGTAGTTAATTATTTCTTTTATGTAGAAGTGTGTTAATAATTGTTACAGACTTGCTCAACTCCTGTGTTATGTGTTATTTATCTTTCTTACAGTTTCCCCAAATTAGATAGGTCATTTTCTTTGATGATTTTGCTACTATTATTGATGATTGGTGATCATTCTGGTTTGGTAATATAGACTTCCATTTTATGCAAGAGTAATTCCAGGTTGATTTATCCTTAGACTATAAATATTAAGATTGATATGATAGGAAGCAAAATTTATTTTCAATTTCTAGATTGGTAATTTCATTTGATTCTTTACATAGAGTTGAGTTAGCTGAGTAGTGGTTAGGATTGAGTGATTTGCATTTTATTCATCAAGTATTGAAAAATTTTATGCATATATTTTTCTAATTTCCTTTGAAATAAACAAACTTCCATGGGTTGACAATTAATATTGAACACTATGCTTATTAATAAATTAATGAGTATATAGAGTTCTCAACCCTAACCCAAATAAATGACCCCCACACGATCCACCATGGGAATCATTAAGGATAAACTCGAATTCCTCATGGGTAAGACATCGATGTAATATGGAATCTACCCCTCTTCGATATAATGTATTTCCAATAATGAGATAGTTCTTAGCGTTCAATTTTAAATTTTGTCGATATTCCTGTGAGAAGGTCATGGCATACTTCAGATTCTAAATATATACTAATATATCTCCATACCAAGGATCAGAGGTTGATATCAAGAAAATTATCTAATATTCTACCCCTATGCTTTCATCACTCGGGAACTCTGAGATAATCTACACGAATCCTAGGGACTTTTTTGACTTAGCGGACTGAAATTCTAAGTCAAAAAAATCCTGGAGTATGTTGATACACTTATTAAACTCTCCCCTGATTATTCATCAGGATAAGACATACTGAAATGGATTCACGTCTGCAACCACAATAGTTGTCCTTAGAAAAATTTAATGTATCAGTCTCTAAATGACATAAACTGTCGCAAGAGCCAACTTCTCCATGTGTGAATATCTAAGCTCAGGACCAGTCAAATCATGACTAAGGTAGTATATGATATTTTATTGGAACTTTTTTCCTCCTAAACTAGCACTACACCAATCCTAGGCTTAGATATAGCCATATACAATATAAAGTCCTTTGTGTAGTTAGGTGGACACACGAGAGGATATGATACTAGTGTTTTATTTAATCCCTTGAAATATTGTTGTATAGATTCATCCCACGGGAATGGGGTTTCCTACTTGAGAAAGAACATGAAGCCCTTAGTGATATTGACATGCTTCATAATAAATCGGCTCAAAAAGTTTGAATTTCCTTATAGACTCTATAGCTGTCTAATGGTTCGAGGAGGAGGCAAATTAATAATCATCTCGACTTTCAATGGATCAACCCTTATACCCTTGTTAGATACTATGAATCCTAGAAGTTGCCTTGATTCGACACAAAAGACTCATTTATGGGTATTTAAGCGAATCTTATAGTGCCTCCATCTTTCAAAAACTAAACGAAGATGATCTAGGTGATCCTTTCTCTTTCGAGAATGAGTTGGAAGGTAATCTAGAGGGCTCGACAATGTGCTTGTTGGTTGTATTTAGGATTTCATAGGTGGTATTCATTAACAGAGAGTTTTGGAACCTGTGTGGAGTTTTTTTGTCTTGACACATTCTAGACTTCATATTTGAGTCCGTCTTCACGAGAAGGATTGTCTCTTGAGGGAACATCTAGGTTTATTAAATGCCATAAATATTTGTTTTTATTATTGGTGAATGTGTTGACTTGTTTTTCAATAATTAATTATTTAGTTAAGCTTTATTAAGTATTTAGTTTTTATTATTAACTATTTAGTCTTTATTATCTATTTTGATTATTATTTATGTTTTTAAATTTTATTATGTTTGTCTATTATTATTATTATTATTATTATCATCATTTATTATTAAATGTTTATTTATTATTATATTATTATTATAAATTTTTATCAAATTTTATTATTATCATTATTATTATTATGATCCTTATTTAACCTTATGGAATGAATAATTGGTTTCCAGGCCTTGCACACAATTAGTCCATCATCTCTGTTGAAATTTCTTGGATGTTTCTCTATCTCAATTGCTTCACGTATACGTCGCTTGAGGAAGCAATTGATATAGAGAGACATCTAATAAATTTCAACAGAGATGACGAACTAATCTTGTGTGAGGCTTGGAAACCAATTATTCATTCCATAAAGTTAAATAACGAGCATACTAATAATAATGATAATAACAATAATTGAAAAAAAATGATAGTAATAATAATAATAATAATAAATGATGATAATAATAATAATAAAATTAGAAAATATAAATAATAATCTAAATATATAATAAATGCTAAATAGTTAATAAGAAAAACTAAATAGTTAATAAAGCTTAACTAAATAATTAATTATTAAAAAACAAGCCGAAACATTCACCAATAATAAAAACAAATATTTATGACATTTAATAAACCTAGATGTTCCTTCGAGAGACAAATCCTTCTCCTGAAGACGAACTCAACTCTGAAGTCTGAAACACATTGAGACAAAAAACTCCACATAGATTCCAAAACTCTCCATTAATGTGCTTGATATCATGAAAAGAAAAATTCATTGCTCGTTGAAAGGTTTCCCCAACATTCTTCAATCCAAACAATATCTTATTTCATGTGAATGTGCCCCAGGGGTAGATAAAGGAAGTTTTATGTTGGTCCTTGGGTTTGATTTGAATATGATTATATCATGAGAATCCATCCATAAACAAAAAAACTTCAGTACCTGCACACACATCAATAATCTGATATATGAACAGTGTGGGGTAGTTGTCCTTAGGACATGCCTTGTTTAAATCCCTGAAGTCAGAAAAAAAACATATGGTCCCCTATTTCTTATCAAACGAAACAAGGTTGGATACCCATTCCGTGAGAGAGATAGGGTATATGAAACCAACCTTCAATAAGTTTTCTACTTCATTCTTGATGGCTGCCGCTTTCTATGGATTCACAGGTCGAAGCCTTTACTGAATGGGTTTAACATTAGGGTAAGTTCTAATCTCATGCTCTACAATGGATGGGTCGATTCCTGACATATCATCATAACACTGGGAAAAGACATCACGAAACTCCTTAAATAAGGAAGTATAAATGGAAATCTCCTCAGGTGAAGAGTTTTCTCCAATATAAAAATTCTCGATGACATAAAGTTTGACAGAGATATTGATCGGTATAGTGGAATAAATGTTTTCCATATTCCCCTTGGTAAACACTACTTCCTTAGGAAAAGGCTTAACAGGGTGACCAACACCTTCAATTAGTCTCACGTGAAACCCAGAGTTTCTATCCTGCTTAGGTATGGTAGGAAATAAGACTTGTTATGTAGGTGTTCACAAAGTTTCTATGGTCCTATCATAGCCTCTAGATGGCTTCATTAGATGGTAAAATCATATCTATGCAATCATACAAATAAGCTGAGTTCATTGCCCAAGCGAGAAAGTAGGATTCATCTGACTCCTCTGAGGTAGAATGAGTCAATATTGAATAAACAGTAGAATAGAATATAGATAGCATTGAATATAGCTTTATAGGTTATTTCTGCTACTCATAAGGGAACATCAGACTCTTCTTGCCAAGGGAGAACCCACGGATCAGTTCTATCTACAATTGTACAAATGCTATTCCCTACACTAGTCGTGACTAGGTAGTGTATAGGAGTAGACATATCAAAATCTCCCATCAATGATGTGTGCCTCTTGAATACCAAACTCTCATTCACTGGGACTGATTGATCAATAAAAGGTACATTAGTATCTGAAGTCTCCATGCGACCCTTCCGTGTATATGAAAGATGATCAACATTTACTAACTTTCCCTTATGAGGAAACATGAGGACTTGAAAGAAATAAAATTAATAACACACATAGAATAGGTCCAAAACCTTCCCAAGAGTAAGGTATAATCCAGAGGGGCATCAAGAACCTTGATTTCTACTCAGACCATTTCCCCTAAAAATTTTATATCTAAAGAAGGAAGGATACCGTGCGGGTGGAAAAATATTCCATTGAAAGAGGTCAGCAAAGTGTTAGAAATAACTAACTCAGGGGATCCCATATTTTTCCAACATGAAATAGACATTATGCATGTGGATGCACCTTCATCTATTACTGTTCATCCAATGGTTTTTCCACCATGGACTACATCAATCGAAAATTCCACAAGGTAGATCAAATAAATTGGAAGAAGTAAAAGTAAAAACAACTATTAAAGTAATTAGACAAATATGAGCAGATACAGGTACTGACAGATACCATAAAACATAGAAACTACTCAGAATTCAACCAAATATGCCAAGAGGAAAGAACTAAAATAAACCCTACACATACATTCAACCTAACCTACCCAATATAATACTTACAAAAGAAAGTCAACAAATATTTGAAACAGACAACACACTGGTAAAGACTTAGGATACCGCCTTATACACAGTTGGGATATCAACAAATGCTCAGAGAAAGAAAACATTAGAGCTTTGTAGACCCCACTACAAGAACACATGACTGTAATTTAATAGAACCATGAATCACTCACTTCTGTAATCCAGGAAACCTGCGAGTTAACATATAAATCATGACTACAAGTATAGTAAACCCGCGAGTGGTTCCTAAAATTTTCAAAATAAAAATAAAAGGCTAGGAATACTAAAGATCCAATAAAAACTGACTGAAAATAAAAGATTGCAAACCATGAATAGAAACCGAGAGAAAAAAAACTGGAAAGAAAACCAAATTGAACAGACCCCAACACAAAATAGACTCCCAAGCGGAGTCGCCAGTTCGATTGTGAGGGAAATATATCTTATGAATTGGGGTAATAGGGTCACCAACATACTTTGAAAATGAATTGCAGGCATCAATGGTTTAGAAACATATATAAGAGAAACAAAGATAATGGAACATGCACCTTAATCCAGATGGTTTCTCCAAGACTTAAATCTCCTCCTCAAATTATCCTTAGCCTTTTGATCTTCAACACCTGCAACAAAGGGTTATCTTTCTTCAAAGTATCTTTTATTTGTTATATGAAATAAATATGAATATCAATTATTGCATTCAAAATAAATAACAACATATATAATAACTCATAACAATAAAAGCATATCAAGATAATGATGGAAGGAAAACACTCTTTATTGATGAAGTTTAGGAAACACTACAACCCTGTCTCAGACAAGCTCCTTTGCACACCCAGACTTGAGTCCTCCTTGCTCCTATCTCCAATAGATTCATCCAGCATAACTTTGCTCTCCAAATTTCCTCGCTTATCCTCTACCCCTCCCCTCTTTTTATAGTTGCTGCTGAGGAGGGGATTCGAGGCCTAGGGTGGTTGGGGAAGTTGGGGAAGTTACCAAAACAAGCCTAAATTCTCTGAATTAATCATGTTTTTATTTTTAAACTTATCTTAATGAAACTTGTGGGGTTCATGTGTAACAACTTGCAAGTGACTCACGACTTTCTTTGTGATTAAAACTTTTTGAGATGACTCGCGGGTTTCATATGGGCTTACCCGCGAGTGACACATGAGTTTCTAGAACATGAATTGCGAGTCCAAGACAAGTTCATATATAAAAAATATAAATGTTGAATTACTCAATATGTATCCATGATCCAAATCATCTATAATGTGAAGTGACATCAATCCATAGTTTCATTTTGAGTAACGACATATTGGGGTCATTACTCAGATGAAGAAGTGCCATTTCATGGTATAACAGATGCCTCCTAATGTATGAGGTCAAAGGGTAGCCATGGCTAAAATACATTACAATATTTTAACTCAGAGGACCTAGAATCAAGGTCGCAAAGAATGATCCAACCAACATCCGACAGGTTCACCATCAACAGGTCCACCTTGACATGTTAATTCAATAGGTTCGCCTTCGATAGGTCCACCTCGACATGTTCATTCAACAGGTCTTCCTCAACATGTTCATTCGATAGGTTTTCCTCGATAGGTCCACCTCGACATACAACATACCAACATGTTCTGTGACTGTTGAAATTATGAACCATTATAAGTTCTTTGTTACTGAACGTAAAGGGTAGTCACCCAAGTGTCTCAGCATTCTATATAAGCATGTACACTAATGTAATATAGACAATTTGATTCCTCCATATTTCATGGAGAAGAAGTAATAGATTGGATCAAATTCTTGCATATTTTCTGTGTGTATATTTCTTGTCAACCTAGTGTGTTTCCTGCTTTGTTGATTCTTCTTATGTGCTTCTGCCATAACAGTACTCGACTCATTCAGTTGACTCTTGTCCCCAACGTGCACCTGGGCTTGGCCTAGATCATTGGTATCAAAGAAAGATCTTGTTCAGAGATTAAGTTACATAAGCACTTTTATCGAAGTTATTTAACTTATGCTTATTCAAACACGCTCGCAAACTCAACAACACAAGCAGGCACTTCCTTCAACTTTAGAAAAGATGGTCGAAGAAGTAGACAATAGACATGCAACTGATGAGACAAAAAAACTCATAGAAAAAACATTGTCTCCCCAGTGAACCGAAATGTTTGCCCAGTTCAGAGAAATTCTCATGAGAGTCACTTTGAACTCTGGGGAATCCTTGATGCGACCTCCAATAAAATAATCCCCTTCAAATTGCAAATGAATCTGGACATACTGAACCTTGAATTCAATATTGATGCAGAATTCGTCGACAATTGGGTACAACAACTGGAATCTTACTACACGCTAAATCAACTCTCCAAAGCAGAAAATATCACCATTGCATCCTTAAAAATGTCAACCTATGTACACTGCTAGTGGGAGAATCTATCAACAAATATGGAAAAAGAAGAAGACCCCACAGACACATCGGTAAAATTTGTCAAATATGTACGAAAGGATTTCTACCCGCCTAAGTATCTTGAACAACATTATATTAAGTGGTAGCAGCTAAGGAAATGGAAAGACCAGTCCGTATAGAGTTACACCGACGAGTTCTATTGACTCATGGCTAGACTTGGAATCCAAGAAGAAGAGAAATTGCTTTTCCTGAAGCACATCAGTGGTTTATCCCCATAGATTCAGCAAGAGATGGAGTGTCTGACTGTCAGTATGCTTGTGGATTCATTTCATTACGTTATCAAGATTGAATCTAAATAGAAAGGAAAAGCATGTTTCGTGAACAAGAGAATAGGTTGAAGATCCAACAAGAAGTCACCAGCCGAGTCTAAAAAGTTCAAGAACCCTTCTTAGCCAACTCCACCAAAGCACGATCATAAAAAGAAGAAATTTCAGAAATACAAGAGGGATCACAACAGATAAGATCCTACTAGGAAATGGTGTGATTATCACAATTCAGCATGGCATGATATGTCAAAATTCAAACTCGAAAGACATTTTTGGAAAATTGTCGTCATCTGACTTGTCCAACAAAAACTTGGTAGAATCCGTTCCAGATGCATCAACTCTCTTTGATTCAACCTGGACGACTCCAGCAGCCTCAAACATCATCTATGAGGAGGAACGAGAGCTCCTATTCCATACATGGATATGGATTTAGAAAAATCCATTACATCTGATTATGGATAATGGTAGCCAAAAGAACTTCATTTCTGAAGATCTTGTGCAGAAATTAGGTCTTGCACCACTCCACATCCTCAACATTACAATATTGGTTGGATGAAGGATGGGTAGGAACTAAGGATCACATGACAATGAAAACTCTCCTACTTCACTAATCCTTTTGAAGATGAAGTACTTTGTGATGTGGAACCTCTCTCCATATTCGACACTCTGTTTGGTAAACCTTACCTATGGTATCGACACAGTACATATCAGTCACAACCTTAAAAGTTGATTTTCAAAATTCGGAATCAATGGTATGGAATACAAGAGAGACAACCCACATCAATGGTTTCTATGATATCTGCCAAAAAAACAAAGAATCCTATCAATCATGCTCAAAATTTCACATTAATCATGATAAATCCTCAACATTCCAGGAGGACTACAACAATGAGTCGAATCACTGACCAACATAGCTCCCGACAACAAGAATAGATCGACCACATTCTTGAAGAATACCAGAACATATTTCAAGCACCAGACATGGTACCTATGCATTGTCAGGTAAAACACTCCATTGAACTTGCTCCTGGTTCTTCATTACCTAACGAATTTGTTTACAGAAGATCCATTCACAGGAAAATCCAGGATTTGATCGACAAGGGTCATATCCGCCCCAACTCTTCTCCTTGTGGAATTCTAGTCATCTTAGTTCCACATAAATATGGGACTTGGCACATGTGCATCGACTATCAGGCTCTCAACAAAATTTCAGTGAACAACATGTACCCTCTTCCACAGATTGATGAAATCATTGAAAATCTGAAAGGTGCTAAGTTCTTTACAAAACTCGACCTCAAGTTTTGATACCACCAGATTCCAATCGAGTCCACTGATGTATGGAAAACAAATTTCAAAACTAGGGAAGGATTGTTTGAATGGTTAGTCATGCCTTTTGGCTTAACCAATGCACCTGCAACCTTCATGAGATATATGGATGACTTTCTACGACCTTTCATTAGTAAAGGTGTCATTGTCTATCTCGATGATATCTTGATTTTCAGTCGATCATGGGAAGAACATGTCAAATAGATTCAACAAGTCTTTGACACTCTCCAACAACATCGACTATATCTGAACATGGATAAATGCTCATTTGCAATGACTAACATCAAATATTTTGGGTATGTAATTGACTCTACAAGCATTCATGTTGACCCAGAAAAAGTACATATCCTCAAAGATTGGCACATTCCTCAAAACATTCATGAACTAAGAAGTTTTCTTGGTTTGGTGAATTTCTATCGATGATTCATACTTGGCTTCTGTCACATCGCATGGCCTTTGAATTGGTTTACCAAAGGAAATGGTAAAACTGTCTTCAAATGTACATTGGCACAACAAAAATCTTTTGAAAAAATAAAAACTAGTTTTGTACTACACCAGTACTTTTGTTACCTAATGTGAATCAACCCCTTGAGATTGAGACATATGCATTAGACTATGCCCTCAGTGCAGTGATCACTCAGTCAGGTCACCCAGTCACATTTCATTCTGAGACTTTCAATGAAACAGTTAGTAGGTACTCGACATATTAAAAAGAACTATACGCCATTATGCAAGCTCTCAAGCAATGGAGACACTACATTCTTGTCAAGGAAACATTCATCCTCACTAACCATAAAACTTTGTAGTTCGCTCCGTCCCAGTCGAAACTATAGATAACTCGACAACTCAAGTGGATTAATTACCTGCAACAATTTTAGTTGGTAATTAATTATCAGAAAGGAAAATCCAATGCCGCAACCGATTGTCTCAACATACTACCCATTACTCTACTATCTATAGTGATGAGTATGCAGGGTTATGGATCCACTACTTGGCCACAATTGTATTTGGTAGACTGTGATTTCTCTGCAATTTATTGACATCTTCAAACTGACAAGTTGTCGACTAGCGACTACTTCCTAAAGGACACCTTTCTATACAAGCTTGGACATTTTTTTGTATCGAACAATGAGCACTGATAGAAGCTCATTTGGGACGTGCACTACAACAATACTACATGACATTTTGGAGTCACAAAAACACTTGGTATCCTCCAAAAGTATTTTTACTGGCCTTCCCTTAAATTTGACATCAATAAGTATATCCAATCGTGCATGGTTTGTGCCATTGCTAAGCCACCGAATCGATGACAAGGACTGTATAGACCCCTTCAAGTTCCTATTCAACAATGGGAATCTATTTATATGGAATACTTGATGGGATATCCTACTACCAAACATCATCATGACTTGATATTAGTAGTAGTCGACATATTTTCCAAGATGGATATACTCATACCATGCAAGAAGACTATGAAAGCACATCAAACTGCTCAACTCTTCTTTGAACATGTGTGGAAACATTATGGCCTCCCGACGACCATTATTTTCGACAGAGATGTTATATTTTTCAGCACCTTTTGGAGAAACCTATGGAAATAGCTCGACACGAGACTTTCTTTGTCGACAACCTACCATCCGTAGATAGACGGACAAGCAGAAGTTGTAAATTGCTTAGTAATAGAATTGCTTCACATGTACAACCACAAGCATCGTCGAACATGGCATGCCAAAATTCCATACATACAAAAAAACTACAATCATGCTCAATACAACTCTACAAGAAAGAGTCCATTTGATATTTGTTACAGATTTCAACCATCAATGCTTATCGACTTAATCAGTTCCTCGACATAGTTGAATGACACTGACTTCGAAGGATGAGAAGTGGAGAAAGAATTGAACTTCAGAGATCAAATATACAACATCCAGAAGAAAGCACATGAGATGTTAAACTGAGCTAATGCAAAAGCTAAGGCTCAACACAACAAGCATCGTATTCCTCAATCTTTCCAAATTGGGGATCAGGTCTGGTTACATCTAAAAAAGGAGCGCTTCACTGGTCCATACAGAAATATGGAACGTTTGTGATATGGTCCATACAATATCCTTAAGCAGATTGGAGAAAACAATTTTCATCTCGACATTCTTGCATGCCTTGTCCTACATTCATTTTTCAAAGTAGATATTCTTTGACCATATCATGCACCATTGTTGGAACATAACGACTTGCAGATAGTAGAACCCGAAGAAATCCATCTGGATTTTTAGGAACCTCTTCTTTGCGACACCATTATGGGATGATGCATATTCCATACAAGGACGAAGTCCATTCCCTTGTTTCAAGTGGCTAAAGCTGGACAACTCCCTGCGTAAGGAAAATGGTACTCTATTACTAAAGTAGCCAACAAGTTTCATCACCTGAATGAATACACAATGGAGACTATTGTTTCTTAAGGAATGAGGAATGATCCAACCAAAAACTGATAGGTTCACCTTTGACGATTCCACCTCGACATGTTCATTCGATAGGTTCACCTTCACCAGATCCACCTCGACATGTTCATTCGACAGGTTCGCCTTCGATAGGTCTACCTCAACATGTTCATTCGATAGGTTCGCCTTAGCATGCTTGCCTTGACACACAACATACCAACATGCTATGTGACAGTTGAAATTCTGAATCGTTATAATTTCTTTGTAACTGAACGTAATGGGTAGTCACCCAAGCATCTCGGCATTCTATATAAGCATGTACACTAATGTAATATAGACAATTTGATTCCTCCATATTTCAAGGAGGAAACATAATAAATTGGTTCGAATTCTTCCATATTGTTTGTGTGTATATTTCTTGTCGATCTAGTGTGTTTCCTGCTTTGCTGATTCTTCTTATGTGCTTCCTCCATAACAGTACTCGACTCATTCAGTTAACTTTTGTCCCCAATGTGCACCTGGTCTCGACTTGGATCACAAAAGTACCTAAAATGGACAAATTGAGGTCATTTACACAATCATCACTAAGGATGCCATGTTCAATAATGTGGAACACTCTCTCCTATACAAGATACATTTACATCATATAGTATAGGAAACAAGGCTACATATGTCTTACAAAGGTGGGTCAAAGCCACATAAGTATAATGATAGAACTTCAATAGTTGGAAATAGTGTCAGGATACATGGCATAATCTTCTGCAACTTAGGTTATATAGGCTTTAACCCAAGTTCTTCATCCAAATCCATAGAAACCAGTATGAATCCTACCATCTAAATACATGAGTAGAAGATGAACATGGAAGGACACCATCGGATTACCAGTTAAAGAGTTGTACTGACAACTAATGCAGAGGAGTCCACCAATATGAGTAGTGGATCCTAAGGTTTGAACTTTGAAACTCTAGGTCTTCTTCTGCAGGAGGTATTGATCGGAATCCATTTTATGAACAGGAGGTTAATGAATCCTTCAACATATCATATGAGTAACTGGTAGAATCGATAAGGGAATATGTATGTAGTATGATGTTATAGATGAAAGTGATAGGGATTAGGTTGAACAGACAGGGGGTAATGATCCTTGAGCAGTGAGCATGACATAGATACGACCCAAGGAAGCTTTAAACTTTCAAGGGAACAGCTAGACCTATCTTCCAAGTAGGAGACATGGACAGATTCCAAGTGTATTATGACAAGTGGAGTAGTAGTGACTCAAAGTGTTAGTTGAATTGAAAATGAAAAACTAAGACATGAGTATTGGGAGACTCAAACTAGTGCTTTGTTCAAGTCGATGACTTGCTTCCAAGAACTTATAATCAAAGAGTGTGTTTCCTTCCTTTCTTTCTTTTTAAGTTTTAACAAGTCCAAGAAAGACAAATCGAGTCTTTCTTCATTTTTGAGGAAGCTTTAAGAAAAGAGAGAATTGTGCTTGATATGAAACTGATCCATGGATTTTACGAGACCGAATTAGTGAATTCTCATCGATGTTTTCATAGTTTTGAGAGTCTAGGTCGATGTCTTTTTTGTAAATTTAGTCTCTTGAGTCCGAAAAAGTATAAAACAATCAAAAGGAGAACTCTCTAAGCTTCCATAGAACTAAGGTATATCTTTTTCGTACTTAGTAGGAAATGTCCAAAACGGGGTAAACTACCACCCAACCAGCACTGCTTCAAAAGAAAGCATGCAGCCTTAGTTTAACGAATGTGAAGGAAGGAAATATCACTCGTAAATTTCCATTTATTTACGAGAAAAGGGACAAACAATAGTAAACTCAATGCTTTGTGTTAGCACTCAAAATGTACCTTCAGTTGTAAAAAGGTAATCTCAAGGTAACCACATAACCAAGATTTAGGAAAGAAAGTTGGATTCTTTCTCTGCAGAGAGGGATCTCTCAATGATTGTTTTAACAAGGCTAGATATATGAATAAGAAATAAAATTCAGATTGTTGTTGTTGGTTGAAACAAGGAATGTGCACATTGGGAAATGGATTCAATATATATATATATATATATATATATATATATATATATATATATATATNGAACAATCCATCAACATGGGAATCTAACAAGGATGAATCCAATGTTAACTTTAGTGGAATAGGTTTTGTGAATATCTGAAATCCATAGACAGAGCATATATGTATGAATTCTGTACTATCAAACACTTAATTCAGACATGAAAAGAAAGCATTATGGAAGTAATAACAGGAAATAGATTCACATGAGAAAGGGAAAAGTAGACTGTAACATAAACAACACATGAATCTTTGCAAAATGCCAGCTTCAGCTCTGTGATTTTATTAAAGATAAGTATCAAAATACAATGCTTCAACTCTCACGGTTTTCAACTCTTTTTTCATTGCAATAATTGGTTCTTATAAAAATTTCTCCATGAGATAAAATAACAAACTGCTAAAAATAGGCATAAAAACCCTTACATCTGTCAATTACAATTATAACTACTAACTATTTTCTGAAAAGTAAATTAAATTCCTCGCTCACTAATTCTTCAGAAATAACTCTTCCATGATCTTTGAACATATTCAAGCATGTAGTGTATACTTGGATCTTCCATATTTTTTGATTGTTTTTCATTGATCCACAGATGGTAAATCCAAGATGAACATTTCCTTTGATAACAAACACAACTCCACATGGTCCCTCCAAGAATAGTATGGAAAACATGCACACATGGACTTGAAAGAAAATACCATCTCAAAGTCATATTCCAGCTTGTCCACAACTATTTTCCCTGATAATGATTGTTGCATGTCTAGAAATTTAGTGTGTTCTGATCTGCATTCAATTAACTTGTCTTAATACTCTTTCCGTGACAACATGCTACCTTTTTCTTCCCAAAATAAAGATAGTCCCTTCTTAAACAAAGGATCAAACATGGCCCTGAACAACTTCACCTGATGTTCCATGATCCCAATATTTTCCTCAACGTTTCCTAAGTAATGGTATTTATTGACAACCTTTATAGCCCAAGTTATAATAGAGATTCTATCTTTAATATTGGATGTCTTCAATTCCTCCTCTATCAACCCATTCAAAAAATATATAGATTTTTTGGCATAATCTATGGGATTTTTATTCAGTTTTTCCTTCACTGCTGTCACACTTTGCTTAGCTAATCGAATCATCATTTCCTTGTCTAAAATGTGGTCCAGATAGGGCCTCAATTTAGTTTTTTCTGATATGAGTGCATCCCAAATTATGTGATGGGCTTCTTGTATTGGAAACTTCCCTGTAACTTGTTTTGTCAACTTGTCAATTTTATTTTGCAATTCCTGACACTTTGCTTCCCACGCTTTTATTTATGGTTCTCTCTTCAAAGCTAGACTCTCCAAATTTTTGTTCTGGTTCCTTAGCCCCACAATATCCAACTCCTTAATACTAACTTGTGACATTTCCTGTATAAGATATTGTTCACTAGATTCTACAGGAGGGGGAATTATTCTTCTTTCAAGGATCTTTTTTTTTCTTATGCAACTTCTTTTCTAGTTTTTCATATTTTCTCTTGAGATCATTTTCACTTTCAACTAGAAGAGACATGTCTCTTTCCCACTAGTTTTCCTTCTATACAAATTTCAGTAGTTTTTCTTTGCAGTCAGTTAACTCACCAGTAAAAGTTTCTTTCTCTTTCTTAAGCTCTATTAGCCTAGAAGCTTGTATCAGCTGGGTGGATGGAATATTTGAATTCTTCTTCAATAATTGGATGGTTCTTTCTTTTTCATTCAACAATTTTAGTGTTTCATCCCCTTTGTCTGCTTGAATCTCAGCAGCCAGCAAGTTTTCTTATAACTTTTTCATTTGTTGTTGATGGTCATTGTTTTCCACTTTTTTCCTTCCTGAGATGATTTTCAATTTTAATTTTCTGGACTACAATCTAGATACCTTCAATGTTTCCTTCAATAGATTAGTGTATATAATATCCACAGTTTGTTTGTAGAAATGAATCATGTCAGGAATGGGAATATTTTTCAAGGTCATCACAATTTATATCACTGGTAGAGAATACCTGTTCTTTACGATTAATGTGCCTACAACCACTGGGAACTTGATCTTTGATGACTTATTGAAGTTAAGAAAGTGTTCATTTTCCACTATTAGCTTCTGCCTAATTAACTCCAAGGAAAATACTCTAACAACCAAGAATGCATGCAAAATATAGGTTTGATGAACAAACCCATACAATCTGATTATTGTACCATGTTCCAACATAAACCATTCTCGATTTCGCTTTTCAGGAGAGAACTGCAAAATTTCCTTCATATGTGGTAAAACCATGAGCAATTCTTCTGAAAAAAATGCATTATAAACTTCTGACATGAGAAAATTTATATATCTGCTGCAATCCCTGTTCATCTCATCTGTAAGCACCAGTTTAGGGAGTTGCAATTTTTCTTCATTAAATGATAGGAACATTTTAAGCATATACGACTAGAACTTGAAACATCTCGTTTTGTGGAAGTCAACTAAATGAGAATGAATATTCAGCTAGAAACTCATCAAATTTAAGGAAATATGACTGAACTGACTGACTCGATCCTTCTGACTCAATCTGACTAGTGATGAGGGTAAACAATAGACTCATTAAAGGTTTCATTCCATATTTATCTGTATATAACCCTAAAAATTGACTTATTAACACATTAGTTTTATTCAGTGAATAAGTTGGAGTCAACAGGGAAAGGCTGGTTCTGCAATAGGATGTCAGATTTAAAACAGGTATTGAAGAAAGCATATTTTTGTTCAATGGTAGACTCTCTAAAATACTAGATTACGATTTCTTCATTAAACTCTTTGAACGTTTGAGTAAACTCAACAAGAATAGAGAAAATTTTTCTGATAACAAGAGGGCTGATTGGACACATGATCTTCGACTTGGTTGAATCCATAATTACCCTCTCAAAAGAGGAGTAATTACAATCACATGAGTGAAAAACTCAGGAAAGTTTAGGGTTTTCTCTGTGGTAAAATAATGAAAATATGACATGAAAATACTATGAACCTCTGTCCCCTGGTCTTTGAGGATTTTTAATTTAGTTTTAACAACATCTATTGGTCCATTCAGCAGTATAGTGTCAAAAATATCTAAGTCTTTATCCTCAAATAACTCTTCAATCCTCTGATATTCATGGTTCTGGGCCTCTACCTCTTTTACCTGAGCCATTTAATACTTTCTTAGTGAGAATAAAATATCTTACTGGTTCATTGACAAGTGGTCCAAAGATTTTGTCTAAGCTAGATTCTTCTACATAGTCCTGGGGTGTCTCTTTCCAATGCACAAATAAAAAAATGACCTAAATCCATGTGCCCATACTTTTATATTATTTTTTCTTTCCTATCAACCCTACATATTTTTTAGCGGAAACATTTCCCATCCGTCCATCTTGTACCCTTCATTTTGTGCCATTGATCCTTTTTCCTGTTTAAATCACTTATCCTTATTATGTGCAATACTTCCCTCCCTATTCTTCTTGCAAATTCTGGCAACAGATTGAATTCTAACCACGATATATCCTTTGATTCATCTTCACCGTCAATTATTTTCACCTTTACTCACCTCTTTAACTTTTCCGCCCAGCCTTAGTTTCTTAAGAAACATGCCTTTTTCCTTTGCAGAAAGGTTATCTATCGTAAATATGAATCCACATTGATATGAACCATTCAATTATGCTCTTGCCTACCCAATTCTGCTGATATTCCTTTCAACTTTGAGTGTGCATGTTCTATTAGCAGAATTCTTTCAAGGCATAGATCTATTCCTTCGTCAGATATGCGCCATTGATTTCATATTCCCTTTAGCTCATTTCGTAATCTCTCCAAGTTTCTTTTTCCCTGCACCTTTTATTAGCAGAAAATATATCAGTCGTCGATCTAGATCATTTCTACATCTGGACCATTGAGTGACATGTTACCTACCACATTCCACTGAGTCCCAAGATTTTATTTATCCATGCACTTTTTAGCTGCAAAATTAATACCGACCATTGATCTGGATCGAGATTTGACATGAGCCATTGAAACAATATGCCTCTACATGATTCCCATGATTTGCAACTTAACTTACCTCATGCTTTTTCACACAGTGAAATCCATTTGAACCATATATCAAAAACATCTTTAAAATCTCTGCCGTTCATTATTGATGGTCCTACCAAATTCCGCAAATATTTAAAGTTTATTTCTTCGCACATGTTCTTGTAGCAGAATTGATACCCATCGTAGATCTCTTTTATCTTCATATCTCCATTGTTCAAAAGTGAAGGATTTACAGAATTCCACTGATTTTGAAATTTTATTTCCTCATGCATGTTTAACCAGCATAACTCTTGATGACCATAGATATTCCTCCATTTGTTGATCTGACGATTGATTTTATCAGCAAGTTAAAACCATTCCGCAAGTAATAATAATTATTTAAACCATGCAACTCACCTCTGTGTATTTATTTGTAACTGTCGATCTACACCATTAATCCTTGCCGCAACATAACACTTAAGAAGATTTCTCGTATGCATCTTATCTCCAAGGTCGCACTCAAGATTTTTTTCATATTTTTGATTTCAAATCTAGGAGTAAATCCTTCAAAGCATTAAAAATCCCTTATGCACACCTCTAGTTCATATGATACAAACTCTTTAGACCTAACCTTTCATTTTCTTTGGTGTAACCCCTCCCAACTTCTTAGCCCAAAAATGGTGCTAACAACTAGCTCCAATTGGGGATGCTATCCTCGCTGCGAGGTAGCAAAGAACCCGCAGACCAAATCCTTACTTACAAAACCTCAAACCTCATACATTGTTTTTTCTTTTTCTGTATTTAAAAATATAATTAAAGAAATAGGGGTACCCCTCAATATCTTAGGGCCTTCTGTTCGAACTTCAAATCTCTTGGCTCACCATCTGTATTGATTCAATTTTAAATAAATACATACAATCTATGGTACAAAAATTACCTTCTATCCTCAAGACATGTAATGTTTTAGAAATATTCCATTTACAGGGACTCCTTTCAGCTGAGACCCATCCTGATGCTGCAAAATGAATGAATTATCCCCTCTGTATGCTACAATGATGTATGGAACTACCCACATATGATCAAATTTTCCATGCTTGTCTTCTCTAGGAGCATTCCACTTCAAGACCAAATCATAAATCTTGAACTACTCTTCTTTAACTTTCCTGTCAAAAGTATTCTTCATCTTTTCTTGATGTATTTGTACTTTGTCATAGGATTTGTTTCTCATTTCATTAAGCTCTATTATTTTATCTATCCATATTTGCATATTATTTTTCTCATCCCCCTTGTTCTTGAAATAACTTCATGACAGGAAAACCCAAATATGGTGGGAAAACTACTTCATCCCCATAAAATAATTGAAATGGTGGCATTCCAATTTCTCTTTTGGGTACTGATCCTGTCTTGCCACAAAGCATATTTCAACTTTGTATGCCAAGCTCTTTTCTTTTGTTCCAGGAGCTTCCTAATTATCCTTACCAAAATTTTCTTAGAAGATTCTGCCAGTCTATTTCCCTATGGATAATAAGCAATAGAATGGTTTAAATAGATGTGGTACTTATAACACAACCTTATCAAATTTTTTGATTTGAAGTTGGGTGCATTATCTGTAACAATTCTCCTGGGACAACCAAACTTGGCCAAAATGTTATTCTATAGAACGTCTATGATCACAACATCGGTGGCTCTCCTTGAGGGTATAGCTTCAATCCATTTTGTAAAGTAATCTGTTGCTGTCAGAAAGCATCTATGTTTACCTGACTAATTTGGGTTGATTTCCCCAATGAAATCTAACCCCCACTGCTGAAAGGGTTCCTTTACTGAAATTGGATTAAGAGGGAGTGGAAGCATATTTCTCTTACCATAAAAAATATAATATCGATGACATGTAGTGATCTCCTTATAGATGTATGAAAACATAAAAGGCTAGTAAAAACCATCCCTTTGAATCTTATTAGCTGCCACCTTCCAAGAGTGATTCCTGTTGGTTGTGGAGCTTGATCTACTAGATCCAGAGATATTATTTAGTTGTGTTTGTACCCCATGTGTATTGTACACGCATTCCCCTTCCTTGGGGTTTGGGGGACCCATGGTATTGGGTTGTGTGTTGGCCAACAGTTTTGCAGACCCATGGTATTGGGTTAACTGTAGTATTTTCCCATGGTATTTCCCCTATAAAAGAAAGGATTGTAACATGACTGTGTATGGTATGATTTTGTATTGGAAGAGAGACTGCAAAACATGAAGAGGAAGTGCAATGGATTTGTTGCAGGTTGTATCCCTTCATCTTTCTGGACTGTAATAAAAAGAATGGAAATTTCTTTGTGGACGTAGCCCATCATTTGGGTGAACCACATTATATCTATGTCTCTTTGTAATGTTTTAATGTGGTTTGCATCTTGCTTAATTATTTAACTGTATATGTGTTATTTCTCTGCGGTCCTGTTTTTTAACAATTGGTATCAGAGCCAAAAGGTCTATTTGGTTGGTAAAATTGCAAGAAAGAAGGGTTCATGGTTCGAGTGGGAGCAATGGTGAAAGAAGGAAATTTTAGGGTTGAGAAATTTAACAGCCAAAAATATCAGTTATGGAAGATGCAAATGGAGGACTATCTTTACCAGAAGGATCTGTACCTGCCATTGGGCAGAAAAGAAAAACAATCGACAGCTATGAAGGATGAAGAATGGGAGGTTCTTGACAGAAAGGCAATGGGAACAATACGACTGTTCTTGGCTTCGTTAGTGGCCTTCAAAATTTCGAAAGAAAAAACAATAGAGGGTGTGATTAGCGCATTGAGTAAGCTCTATGAAAAACCCTCGACTTCTAACAAGGTATTTTTAATGAAGCGTTTATTTAATATGAAGATGTCGAAAGGTGGATATGTTGCTGACCATTTAAATGAGTTTAATACACTTACCAGTCAGTTAAGTTCTATAAAAGTGAACTTTAATGATGAGGTTAGGGCTCTTCTAATCTTGTGCTCATTGCCAGAAAGCTGGAATAGCTTGCTCATGGTTGTATGTAACTCTGTCCCTAGTTCAAACACTCTTAAGTTAGATGATGTTGTTGGTGTTATTCTTAGCGAGGAAATGTGAAGAAAAAGCACACATGAGACATCAGGTAATGTGTTGACCATGGAGAGCAGAGGGAGACAAAACAAGAGAGGAAGGAGCCCAAGAAATCGCAGCAAGTCTATAAAGGGAAGATCCAAGTCTAGATTCAGAAAATAGAGTGCTGGAACTATGGTAAGAAAGGACATCTGAAGAAAGACTGTCGAGCACCAAAGAAGAAAGGTGAGAGGTAGCAAGAGACTACTTAGGAAGTGAATGTAGTAGGTGATGTGTTACAAGATGATTTGATTCTTGCATTAGATAATACTAGCGATTACTGGGTAGTAGATTTAGGGGCTTCATGTCATGCTACACCCCATAGGAAATTCTTTCATGATTATGTTCAAGGTGATTTTGAACATGTTTTATTGGGGGATGATGAACCATGTAAAATTCTTGGAAAGGGTAAGGTACGGATTAAGTTAAATAATGGAAGTGAATGGCTGCTAAAGGATGTAAGCCACATTCCTGCTATGAAAAGAAATATGATCTCAACAGGGCAGTTGGGAGATAGCAGCTGTTTGTCTACGTTTGGAGAAACGTGGTGGAAGATCACTAAGGGATTACTGGTAATAGAAAAAGGATATAGGTTAGGTACGTTATATTTATGTCCTCATAATACTGAGTATTCTATCTTTGTAGCTTCTACAGAAATAGGTGCAATGTTGTGGCATCATAGGCTTGGCCACATGAGGGAGAAGGGGATGCAAATTCTCTACTCAAGGAAACTGCTTCTAGATCTGAAGCAGGTAAGTTTGGAATTCTGTGAGAACTATGTTTATGGAAAACATAAGAGATTTAGATTTCTTAGGGTTGGGAAACAAAAGAAGAGTGAAAATTTAGAGCTTGTCCATACATATGTATAGGGACTAGCTCAGGCACAATCTCTTGTTGGCTCTTGTTATTATGTTACTTTTATTGATGATGCAACTAGAAAAACTTGGGTTTATTGCATTAGACAAAAATATGATGTGTTTTATACTATTAAGAAGTGGAAAGCTTTGGCTAAGAATGAGACAAGAAAAAGGTTAAAATGTCTCAGATCTGATAATGGAGGTGAGTACTGTAGCAAGGAGTTTGACAGTTACTGTTCACACATTGGGATTCGCAGAGAGAAGATAGTCCCTGGAACACCACAAGAAAATGGTGTGTCAGAAAGGATGAACAGAACGATCATGACTCGTACAAGGTGTATGAGATGGCATGCAGGGTTTCCCTTACAGTTTTGGGCTGATGCTGTAAACACTGCTATTTATTTAATAAACAAAGGGCCTTCAAGCGCTTTGGATGGTGTGTTAAGGAGAGAAATTCCAATGGCTTGGGGTGCCACAACAGATAGCTTGACTCCAGAAATCAATCCTTTCCAATATGCAATATAAATTAAATGTCTAAAAATAAAGGATCAGACCTCGTACCTTATTCCGGACGGTTGAAGTAGATCCCCGTTGAGGTTTCCAATCTTCAGCTTGAATTGATATATTACTTCCTCAACAACAAGTAAACAATACAAGCATACTATATATCATGGTGTTATATCTATTCTAGCATATATAATCAATAATGTAAAATCATTTGACATAATCCCATGGATAAAATATTCATTCAAATACACATCATTGGACAGGAAAAGATATTTCTATTAATATAAATCAGAGATTACAAGATAGATACAACCTCTGACAGCACGTCTGCGAACCGGAGAAACTGAATCCCCCACTTGGGCCTCAACCACTTCAATCCTCCATCTCTCGATAGCAATCTCACAAGCAAAAGAAAAGCTTGGGAAGAACACGAAAGTGCTCCAAGGGACAAAGGGATGCAGACTCAAGCATAAGTTCCGGCAATAATGGACTATAGTTTCTTTGCTCTCAATTCTCTCTTATGCCTTCAATGTACCAAGGGGTTCCTTATATAGCTTTCAAAGGGATAATGAAAGGTCGAATCCATGTGATCTAAAGGCATATGGAAGGCCAGGAGTCAAATGAGTCGGATCCATGTCAAGGAAAACTCCAAAAGGATTTGGATTATGCACAGATCCCGATGTATGCGGTTATAGTGGTCAAACCCGTGTATGTACACGATTATAGGGTTAAAATCCGTGTATATCATTTTTCATATGTTTTTAGGGATGATCAAGGAAACATCAAAGGACAAAAAGTGGTCCATAGGGGCTAATGAGTTTGCAGCGGGACAGGGGAAGGCCATACAATGTGTGATTCACCTAGAGTGGTGAAATACGCTATAATAGATGCCCCCTAATGTATGAGATCAGAGGGGTTATACGATGGCTGAAATACATTATAAGTCCATCCCAGAAGTGGAGTGATGAAGGATCCCAAATGGAAGACCAGCCACCCAATCAGCATAGTACAATAATACAACTCTGCATATAACTGCAAGTACATATAGTAGTCCTGGATACATAAGAGTACAATGGCCATGAATAGGCATAATACATGATATCACATATGTGGTCATCGCCATGTACAATATGCATAGATCAGAATCTCCATGATGAAGATATACAAAAGGACCATGATCTCCAAAATGGCTGAAGATATATAATAGATCAAGATCTCCATAGTGGCTGGAAATGTCTGACATATACTGGAATCAAGTCACGAGAGCTGAAATCTCATGAATGCTTGCATGATCAAGGATGTAGCATATAAGAGATGCCACCAGTCTGGAAGGTCTTCTACACAAACTGCTACGAGTACATGTCCTACTATGCGAATGGAGGTGTCAAGGTCGAACATAGTAGTCCATCATCTAATTACCGGTCATTAATGTATACCGTTAACAGATGCGAGATCACCCACCAATAATGAAAATGGGAATCAAGGTACTAGAGTGCAAACTAACAAGTGTGAATAAATGTGTTGAGGTCGAACACTTGAGAGGATCCATCGATCAGAGGACATTGATGTATTCCCAAGAAACTGTCGATGATGAGAGAACCTGCCACTGATGACTGCAAGTCTCAAGGCACTCAAAATGACTCTAGATTCCAATCCTAGAATAAATGATCTGAATTCGATGGGATGAAATCCGCTGGAAGGAGGGCATTAAGGCATCCCCCATCATCCAACACGAGGTACTCAGCAAAGCTGTATAATGTGGAAGGACTCGATCATAAGGTGCACGAACCAGTAACTGTACCGGGAATGGCTGACATGCAAAGTCAAGATAACTGAGGAATGGCTGACTCAGGTTTCAACTTCCTTCGAACAAGAGCATAACGGTGTATGGTGACTGAATGAAGGTAGCATAGACTCGATATACAAACTGGGACATCTTTGTGACACATGAGGCATCAATAGAGGCTCCATAGGGACTGGAAGCTTAACCAGTCGGTGGAGATAAACTCAGATAAACGAGTACAGCTCCTAAAGTCAAACTATAACCCAACCAATGGATGTGATAGACAGTGCTCTATTCGAAGGTGACATGACTCAACAGCTTCCAAAGATAACATCTTTCCTTGTCCAGCTTTTTGGTTTTTTGATTTTTTTGGACTTTTTTAGTTATTTGAAAAGCTTGAAAAAAGAATAAACTAGCTTTATAGTTACAAACTAGGAGGAGACGAGTGTCATAAGGGCAAACAAACTAGTTCCAAGTAGTGGAACATACCTATGCTCAATGCAAGGATACATGTGTAGGATATTGACACTCGGGGGAAAATATCCTCCCGGTAAAAAGGGAATCAAGCTGCAAAGGATATAAAAAATGGCTTTTCATGGCTAGACATGAGACAAGCTCGGGCTATATGGCTGAAACGCAATGTCAGGGGAGCCGACATAAAGCTCAATAAGGCAGGCAAAGCTCATGATAATGCATTCACAACTTGACATAAGGGAGTCCTGAATGAAATAGGCCAGCATAAGATCAAGAGGAGTATGAGGCTCTTGCGAAATGTCATGGCGGTACTATACAACGGACTCCCACATCCTAAAGGAGAAAATGTCGGCATGGGCACCAAATGCAAATAAGGTGCTAACTAGGGTACCCATGTAAGGTGAAGCTCTACCACTTGTATCATGCCACTTCTAAAGCAACAAGAAGGTTCCGTGACATAATAGTCGTACCTAAGGACATGATGATATGGTCATAAGGTCATGCAAAATGCAAATGGTGGTGAACCTAACCTATACGCCAGTTTAGACATGATACCTGATATCGACACGAACAGGTCAATCCAATGGTTGAAATGGCACTGAAAAAGGTCTTCTACATCACAAATTATGTCAAAAACGGTCCAAAATGGTTAGAAAATGTCGAAACTATAGGAAAGGGGGTAAAAATTTTCAAATATTTGAAATTTTTTCTATAAATAGTAAAAAATATAAATCATTTGAAACTTTTACCCATTTGAGCTCTGATTTTCAACTGCAAATTCCAGGAGATCCAGCCGGAGGAATTCACAACCGTTTCTTCCAGGTATTTACTCATGCTCTCCTCTTGCATTTTGATATAATTTTTGTAATTTTTCATGGTTAAATGAATTTTTGAGTCCATCTCTACATGAGCACTACGGCCCACACGGATATCGAGGCCTTTTCCACGTATAGGGCTGGCTATACGCGGAAAAGGGGCTAAAACCCACGTACATACATGGTTGTTTTCAAAACAGTCGTGTATGAGGCTACGCATATGAATTTTCAAGAAACTAATGGATAATATTGCAATTTTTCTTGCAGGATGGTGCTAGAGTGGAGAGAGCGCGAGCATGGTGAAGTAGAGGAAGCAGTGAGGGCCGACTTAATGGCTCAACAAGTATTACGTGCATGCGAACTCTACAAGTTTTGGTGTCTTGGTGGTTTGAGGGCCAAACCAAGACTGCTACAAATGCTGGTAGACTATTGGGATCCAGACTCGGAGTCCTTCTGTATAGATGGGATGTCCCTCACTATAGAGGTGGAGAATATATACTTCATCACAGGTCTTTCTAGATGAGGGGAGGTGGTGAACCTGCATTCCCGAGGTGGGCCAGGAGGTGGCCTTACTATAGATGAGTACGTAGCCGTGTAATGCTACCCAAATACTGAGAAGGTGGGGAGTCAAGTCCCCACCAATGCTATACAGGTGCTACACCTAAAGGCCATATTACTGATGCTGGGAAGGATAGTAGGCTTAGCATCACTCCATCAGGCCTCGTGGCCGCTGATGTTCTATGCGGTGGAGTGTATGAGAGCCACCATTTATGACTGGATTACCACACTACTGAGAAACATGAAACACCAGCTCAGTGAGTGTAAGGCAGGAAGGGTACGGAACTTCAGGTTCAACAACATTCTGAGCACGTTTTTCTTCGAGCGTGTTCCAGGATTGAGCCCTAGAGTGGACATTCCTCTCCACGGGGTTCGAGATCCGGCCCAACGATTTTGGGCAGACACTATGCACAGACTAGGGGGTGGTAGGGTGGCCAACCCATATCCAGCTGAGTTCTTTCCATGGTGGCGACGACAGATAGTTTCCATAGATGACTACCCCTATGCAAGGATAGACTTCCAGGGGGATCCAGATATGCCATTGCCACCGGGATCGGCATATGGTGAGATAGGTAACGAATCTCGACCCCTATTCTTTTTAAAATTTTTGAGTTATTTAATTTTTTTGTATTTTATTGATTATGTGGAATCAAAAAGACATGTTTTTTCACGACAATACATAGTGACATCTACCATTCATGTGCAGATGTGGGACCACGACGACCAGAGGGCTTCCCTCGTCATAGACGGAGGGGAAGAGGAGATGACATGACGGGTGTGGATGCGGAGTGAATGCTCCAGAGCATTCATACCAACTTTATGAGACTGACTCATAGAGTTCCCATGGTGCAAGTCGAGGACTTGCTTGAGGCCATGCAGCGACAGGTGGTGGGTGTACCACGCGCATGGGTGCATTTATTTCGACGGCTCGCTAGAGCTGTAGTGACGCTCCATGATCACAACCCTCTTCCTCCTCCACAGGATTAGACACCTGGGAGTGTATATGTTTTGTACGACCGTGTATTATATGATGATGGCTTTAAAAGCCCCAATTTTGTATTATGACACTATGTATTACCACATTTTTGATGTATATATAAAAAAGTTTTATGGTGATCGATTTATTTATTTACATGTGTAAATGTGTGTTTATGATTAATTTATTATGAATGATACAAATTCCAATCTAACACGTAGTTAGCATATGAGTCAGCAACTTGATTATTATTTCTTGGAATGTGTATATATGTTATACTGTCAAATTGCCGTTCTAACAATCTCACACGTAAGAACCTTCTCAATAACATCGGATCTCTAACATGCTACAAACCATTGAGCTGTGACACTACTAACTCCGAATCAAGACGTACCTCAAGAGATAGAATGGCATGTAGAATGGCATCTCGTAGAAGCTCAATAACGGTGCTATATTCAAAAACATTGTTGGAAGATGGCTGTAGACATACACCTCCTAAAGACAATACCTGACCCATAGGAGTATAAATCACCCAAGCAGCAGAGGCTGAGTGTTGAGTGTGATGGCTTGCACCATCCGCAAATCCTATGTAGGTGGAAGATTCCATTGACATCTGCCAAAAGAAATGGAAGCTAATCACAAACCCGATCACGATAAAAAAGACCTAACTATGCAAAAGCTATACAATAATATACAACAAGCAGCCTTGGCTAAAGATCATGCATAGTATTTTTTGAGATAGAGCCCATTTCTAGGCTCTGCCAAAGCTGTACCTTCGTAATGATCCACTAACTCATAGGCACCCTTCTCTAAGACACGCTTGACCACGTAAGGACCACGCCACATAGGATTAAACTTCCCTGCCCCCAAGGGTTCTTTCGGTTGATCCCACAAAAGGACTAAGTCTCCTTCACTAAACACTCTTGGATGGACATACTTATCGTATTGGACCTTAATGCGAAATTTATTAACCTCTAGAGCCACCAAGGCATCCCGATGCTGCTCATCAAGTTGCTCAAGGTGAACCAAACGCTCCTCCAAAGGTGAAGTGTCTGGTAAGAGTTCCACAACTAGCTTCAATGAAGGAATCTCACATTCAACTGACAATATCGACTCAACTCCATGTACAAGCTGATATGGAGAAAAACCAGTGGTAGTCTTAACCACGGTTCGATATGCCCACAAAGCAGGATATAACATAATGTGCCAATTCGTCTTGCTTTGTGTGATGGTTCATTGGAGAATGGATTTGAGTGATTTATTCACTGCCTCAACCTATCCATTCGCTTGAGGGTAGTAAGAAGAGGAGTGCTCTTGCTTATACCCTAACTTGGATGCCAACTCTTGCATCATACCGTTTTTAAAGTGCGAGCCATGGTTAGTGACAAGCTCTTTCAGAATCCTGAACCGAGTAATAATTTGGTTGAATACAAAGTGAGCAGCTGTCTCACTGTCAGATTTTACTGTAGGCATAGCCTCAGCCCATTTCGTGAAGTAATCAACAGCCACTATAATATGATGGTGCCCCCCAGCCGAAGCTGGGTTGCAATCCATAAAATCAAGCCCCCAATTAGTGAAGGGACCGACGGTGATAATGGGATGTAACAAGGTAGGTTTCGAGCGCATATTACATGTGAACACCTGGCAAAGGTGGCACCTCTTGATCGCATCAACACAATCTTTAAAGATCGACAGCCAGAAATAACCTGCTCTCAAAATATTTTGAGCTGTAGAAATCCCAGATAAATGACCACCACACGCCCCTCCGTGGCAATCATTCATCACAACCTCAGCCTCGTCATGATTTAAACAACGTCGTAAAATGGAATCTACCCCACGGCGGTACAAAGTATTGTCCACTATAAGGTAGTTCTTAGAGACGTGACGTAATCGTCATCGTTCATCTCGCGAGAGGTGAGTAGGTGTCCTATGTGTTTGTAGATATACTATGATATCCCCATACCATGGGTCTAACGTTGAGATTAAGAAGATGTGTTCATCAACAAACGTATCTTCACAAACCAACTCCTCGGCCTCGCTCAAAAAATTCGATATAAGCTCTGCAAAGATTAAAGATTTCTTTGATTTTGCCGAAACAAAATCGAGATCAAACTCTTGCAGAATGACAATCCATTTATTATACTTTCCCCCAATCATCCTTCGTGTGAGGACGAACTGAAATGGATTGACATGGGCCACAACCAAGGTCTCGCGAAGGAGAATATAATGTCTCAAATGCTAAACCGCATGTACGGTAGCTAAAGCAAGCTTCTTGACATGAGAATAACGAATCTCTGCATCAATAAGGTTTCGGCTTAGATAATATATGACATGCTCTTGGAGCTCCTCATCCTCTTGAACCAAAACCATACCAATCGTCTCTAAAGACATGGCCACATATAATAAGAAATCACAGCTATAGTCTGGGGGACTAATCACTGGGGCCGATGCTAGAGCTCACTTAAGTGCATCGAAGGACTCCTGGGCTCACTCATCCCATTCAAAGGGAGTATCCTTCTTCAAGAGACGCATGAAGCCTCTAGTCAAATTGGCAAAGTTGACAACAAATCTTCGTAAGAAGTTTTCCATGCCTTGCAAACACTGAAGATGATGAATATTCTTCAGGGGATACAACTGAATTATTGCCTCAACCTTCAAAGGGTCGACTCTTATACCCTCTTTCGAAACGATGAATCCTAACAAACAACTCGAATTCACGCAAAAGATGCACTTATGAGGATTTAATCTAACTGAATAGTGCCGACATCTTTCGAATACCAATCTCAAGTGATAGGGATGATGCATTCTCATACGAGAATGAGCAGCAAGGTCATCCAAAAATACTTCAATAATAGACTTGAGATTGTGGAAGATCAAGGTCATCGCTTGCTGAAACGTAGCTCCGGCGTTTTTAAGGCCGAAAGGAATTTTCCGATATGCAAATGTTCCCCAAGGACAAATAAATGCAATCTTGTGTTGGTCCTTAGGTTTAATCTGGATCTGATTATACCCAGAAAAGTCGTCCATGAAGGAGAACACCTCGCTACCTGCACACTCATCCAAAATCTGATCTATAAAGGGTGTGGGGAAGTTATCCTTAGGATAGGAACGATTCAAATTGTGTAAATCAGTGCATATGCGGATCACTCCCTGCTTCTTATCCACCAGAACAGGGTTTGAAACCCACTCTGTCAAGGGAATGGGATAGATGAAACTAGCTTTCAACAGCTTCTCTATCTCTGCCTTAATGGCGGGTGCTTTCCTAGGAGTCATGATGCATAAGCGTTGTCGAACAAGATTAGCGTTGGGGTAAGTCTTAATCTCATGTTCGACAATTCAAGGGTCAATATCTGGCATCTCATCGTAAGACCAAGAAAAAACATCACGGAATTCCTTGAATAGCTCGGTATATTCCAGAATCTCAGCATGGTAACATTCCGCCCCAATATAGACATTCTCTATTGTGCCAGGATTACGAGAAATGTTGATAGGAATCATTGCCGATATGTTCGCCATGTTTCCATCAGACATCAGACCAGGAGAGCTTAATGGAACCACAGGAATACCAACTTTCTGACTAAGAATCTCCCTATAATCCTCATGCTCCAAATGGTCAAGCGCTGGAAGGAAGTACGATCTATGATGAAGTTCCTCCCATGGTGGCTCAACTCCCGACATAGCCTCGATAATTGCTTCATCTAAAGGGAAAACCATATCAAGGTACTTGTGGGCATGAGAAGACTGTACTTCCCATGCTGGCAGCACATAGGGGTCTTCCTCCTCCATCCGCGAAGAGGAAGAACAAGTCTCTGCAACACTCTTGAGATTAGCTTGATAAGCTATCATAGCTGCAGGAAATGACACACTCGTCTTAATGGGCTCACTCGAGGTACTCGGTGTAGGAAGAATCCAAGGATCTTCCATATGGGTCATGCAAAAAGACACTGAGGTCGTAGATGTCGAAGCCTCATCGAAACAATATCCTATCATGAGGATCGGTGCGGGACAACTAAAGCTTCCCATGAGGGATGGATACATGCCTACACCCACACTCCCAGTTGCCGGCTAGGAGTGGTCAACGATTGGGATCGAAGCTCCTGAAGATGTGGTAACAGACGAATTCTTGAATGCCATTTGATCAATCATTACAATCTTCCCTTTATGTGGAAAGCATACAACGCAGAACAAGGAAGAAGCAACGGCTTGCATACTATACATCCAGTTCCTACCCAGCAAAAGATTGTAGTCAAGGGGCATATCAACCACCTAAACATCTATTGCAATGGTCTTCCCCCCCAAACGGACTTTAAGGGAAGAAAGGATGCCATGCGGCCTAAAAGATCTCCCATCAAACGCAGTTAACATAGTTGCTAATTTAGACAGCTCAGGAGAACCCAGACCCTTCCAACAGGACAAAGACATCATAGAAGCCGCAGTGCCCTCGTCAATCACAGTACGCTTGATGATCATATTAAGACATTCTACATGCACCAAAAGAGACACATAGTAGGGAAAGCGAGGCTGCAGTCCTGCGGTTTCAAATTTGTTCATCAAGGAAGAATCATCTCTGTTCACACCAAGGGCAGAAAGCAACGCCTTCCTTTGCAAAGGACAACTATGAAGCACTTCCAATGCAGACATCGCGCAAGGAGTGTGGCCCAAAACCTCGACAACTGAATTATTTTGGGCGGTTCGGGCATTTGGGTTATTCCCGAATGCTTAAGGACTCCCTTAGGAATGCGAGGTGCAACCTCAGGTTTATCCGTAGGTTTCTCAATACGCAAAGGGGACCCTGGTGGATCAGGCTCTTTGCTTGGGCTAGGTTGTGACGAACTATAATCTTTCACACACATCACAACTTTCGCAGCGGGAACCATGTTAATGCACCCACGAGCACTAGTCTCTGGTGGATCATTCTCACTAGACTGGTCACGGGACTTTGAGTTCATATTCTGGTTATGCGGTAAAGGGTTTGTTAGCACAGCTGGGCCTTGTGCTAAGAATCTCGAAGCTTCATCAATCCAAGGGCACAAGTAAGTGAGGTGATCATCCTTACATAACTTGCAAGGGAACTTAACCTTATGTTTAGCTTGCTTATCCCCCCTGGCATTTCTACCATTCTTGTCATTATTATTAGCATTCTCATTCTTATTCCCACCCTTTCGATTATTATTCTTACCCTTTTTTCTATTTCATTCGAGCTGCTGGTTACCCTTCTGGTCCGACGATTGCAAAGAAAGTACATTCACCGTTTGGGCGGGTTGAGACGAAGCCGTAGCTTGTCCCGAAGCAGATTGGTTGATTGACAACTGACCAACTTGTTTTGCAACCGAATCTGTAGGTTTCGCACTTGCACAACCCACAATGCCATCGGCATGTGGTCCAGGTTTGACCTTGGAATCGAAACTAGAACGAGGAGCGTTGGGAATAATCTCATACAACAAACCGGACTGAGCATAGATCAAGTCCAGTTCCTGCACCCTAAATATCGCTTGTTCCTCATTCTGCACTCCGAATGTGGAAACATCCTTCGCTATATATGGCAATAATGACTTGAGAAACCACTCGAGAAGGAACTCTGGCGGTATATAGGATTTAATTAATCTCTTCCATCTACACCACTCTTGAATATGATCAGAAATATGGGTGGCTTTATCTTACTGAAATGTCGACAAGAGTTTAGTACCAACATCATAGTGCATTGGTAGCTGGAAGTGATTAAGAAAAGTCATCGCAAGGTCATCAAACAAAGTAAAAGCGCCCCTAGGTAACTCTATATACCATTTCGCAGCAGGCCCTGTGAGGGTGAATTGAAATAGTCTCAAATGGACTGAGTCCTAATGTAATGAATTCGAAGAGCACCATAGGTGAAACGTAGTAACATTTTCGCTCAGATCCTCTCCCGGTTTTCCCTCGAACTTAGGTATGTCCGAAGGAAGCTTGGTAGGGATAGCCGGCCAAGCCGAGTCATGAGCCACAGGATCGTTCGTAAGTCTTGATAAGTCAGGAAGATTAAGCGTCACAAGGAAAGGGAGCCTAGGATGATGAGGTCGATGGACTACTCCCTGATTCATATAGGTTTGGTTTCAACCATGGCCTTGGTCATAGTGCCCTCTTCCCGTATGACCCGTATAGGGTGGCGTGGAAGCACCATAATGAGGTGGACCTTGACTAGTAGGAGCTACAAAGCCGTAATTAGGAGAGTAAGCAAGTTGTGAATACCCGCCTCCATAAGGTGAGGAACCCTATCCATACTGCGTCCCATAATAGGATCCATAGGTCATCGCATGCGATTCCCCATGAGACACTCCGTAGGTAGGAAGATAGGTTCTGAAAGTAGGAATATACATACCGAAAGTAGGGATATATGCCACAGAAGTAGTAATCTGACCTCTAGAAGCATGAACATAGCCTCCCGAAGAAATGGGCGGTATGTAAACTTGAGACACAATCGGTCTAGTAACCTCAGTACGAACCTGACTCGTAGCCATGTGCCGACTTGAAGGACCACGTGAATAAGGTGGAGGGTGGACATTTGAAGAACTAGGGGCCAAGGATGAAGGAATCTAAGTAATAAGATATGTACTACCGCCTATTGTCACCCGTCTTGGTTCTAGTATCCTAATACGATCGCTAACTCTAGACCTAGGAGGGATATAAGATGTAGCTTCCACCACTGGGACGGAAGGTGCAATGTGACTAGTGCTCCCAAACCTCTCTGCATGGTAAGGAATGAGAGTGGCCCCAGGCATAGTGCTAGGCTCAAAGTCAGATTCAACATGAAATGTCAAATCATGCATAGGAAAACCAACCATACCATAACTACCATAGCTAGTAGTGGCGAGTTCAAAATGAGTCTCAACATCTTCTGGCATGCCATATTGGTAACGCGTCAATGGGGAATTAGCCCTACAGTGAGTAGGTTTATCATGCAAAGCTCCTATCTTAGAAATCACAGGACCTAACTCAACTAAGTCGGGTGAAGGATCGTAAGTAGGAGTAAATTCCCCATCGTCTACATGAATGGGAGGAGGTGGTTTAGGAATACTTTCTGAAGAATCCCCCATGGTGTGTGAATTAATGTGTGACATAGTCTGCCTGGACTGTCTAGGTCTCTCTCCCAAAGGAGGAGGAGAAGTAGAAGGTGGAAGCCCTGCTAAACGACGAGAACAGTGCGGAACCGCACCCGAATCCACAATGACTCAAAAAATAGCAAAGACTCTCTATTTACACAAACCCTAGGCCAACTATCGTGCATAGAGCAATCACTAATAAAATCTAAAGCCAAATGCAAGCAAACAAGGGCTGGAATATAAGTGAGCTCCCGAATGAAGCAGGCATGTCTCGCCTAGGAGAGACTTGAGACTCCCATACACAACAAGTAGAGGTGCGTAACCAATTATTGTGGCCCTCAGCTTCAACGCGTAAAGCGACTATGCTGTCTGACCCCAACCTGGCCGGGACACCTACAAAATAACCTCTACAAGTACCCCCTTGATATCCTAGGTAAGGCCACTAAGGTCACCCCAATATAATCAATGCTCAGTCGGACAGTCATAGGCGGGATTGATCGTATGGGTAGGGTAGCAAAGCCTGAAACTATCAAAAGAGCCCCCAGATACGGATACAATCCTGGAAATATCTTCGGTGCTACTTAGTTATGACTAGGGGTCATCCCAATCAATAACTGCTCACACTACCTCATGCTTAACTCCCTTTTGAGAGGAGGATCCTGAGAACAATGGTTATACCAAGGATTTCACACACTCACCTGGATAGACACCTAGATGTTGTTGTTTACTGATCTTGGAGAATTAACTTACAATGAACTATTCCAAGATCCTAAAACCTAAGCTTGTTGGTGCACCCTATAAAAGAAAAGAGTGTAATTCATTTTATTTAGCGTTGATTTTAGTTGGCTTTATTACTCAAAAAGGGATATGACCATGCAACTAATCGTGTTATGATGCAACATGAAGTAAAATGCACACCTAACAATCAATGCAAATGCATTGTGTCCATGAAAACAGAGTATGCTACTACGTGAAATGCACAATTTTTCTTCAAATGATGAATGCAAACTTTCCTATATGAAGTCCTAACTAGTACTCCAAACCAAATCTAGTGCAAGTACAATGCAAAGATGCAAAATGCAATGCATGATGATAAGCAAATGTTTTTGGATTTTTTGAAATAAAATGAGATGCAAAAAGAAAAAGAATGATTCTATGACCCCCAGACTCTGCAAGCACACATAAACAACATTCAAGCAAAGCACTAAGGTAAAAGAACTCTAATGCACTAATCTCAAACAAAAAATCGAAAATGCCATGACAAGAACTTTCCTAAAAAAAATTTAGGCTAAAAAAAATTTAGGCTAAAAAAAACGTTTCTGGTTATAAATAGAGGTCTAAACAGACTCAGGCAGTGCCAAAGGAGACTCAGCAAATATCAGAATTCACCCAGCAACCAATTATCTTTCCCAAAAAGGAAAAATCAAGGGTATATGCGACTGTTCGCAGTAAACCCGTGTGTATACGTGGAAATCGCAAAGGAATCCGTGTGTATACGCGATTGTAAGTCAAAAACCCGCGTATAGGAAGAAAAGGTGCATAAAACCAATGCAAACAGACAGGATAAGACAAACTTCCTCTACCAGGCATATATGCCCCCAGACCCGACACAAAAACAAGAGAGAAAGAGCAATTCAAATACATTGAATGCCGAGAAATCAACCCCCAAAGGACAACTACTAGGAACTCCCCAGCGGAGTCGCCAATTCTGTTACGGAGAGAAATTCCTATGGCTTGGGGTACCACAACAGATAGCTTGACTCCAGAAATCAATCCTTTCCAATATGTAATAGAAATTAAATGTCTAACACTAAAGGATCAGACCTCGTACCTTATTCTGGACGGTTGAAGTAGATCCCTGTTGAGCTTTCCAATCTTCAGCTTGAATTGATATATTACTTCCGCAACAACAAGTAAACAATACAAGCATACTATATATCATGGTGTTAGATCTATTCTAGCATATATAATCAATAATGTAAAATCATTTGACATAATCCCATGGATAAAATATTCATTCAAATACACATCATTGGACAGGAAAAGATATTTCTATTAATATAAATCAGATATTACAAGATAGATACAACCTATGACGGCACATCTGTGAACCGGAGAAACTGAATCCCCCACTTGGTCCTCCACTACTTCAATCCTCCATCTCTCAATAGCAAGCTCACAAGCAAAAGGCAAGCTTGGGAAGAACACAAAAGTGCTCCAAGGGACAAAGGGATGCAGACTCAAGCATAAGTTCCGGCAACAATGGACTATAGTTTCTTTGCTCTCAATTCTCTCTTATGCCTTCAATGTACCAAGGGGTTCCTTATATAGCTTTCAAAGGGATAATGAAAGGTCGAATCCGTGCGATCTGAAGGCATATGGAAGGCCAGGAGTAAAATGAGTTCGATCCATGTCAAGGAAAACTCCAAAAGGATTTGGATTATGCACACATCCTAATGTATGCAGTTATAGGGGTCAAACACGCGTATGTACGCGATTATAGGGTTAAAATCCGTGTATATCAATTTTCATATGTTTTTAGGGATGATCAAGGAAACATCAAAGGACAAAAAGTGGTCCATAGGGTCTAATGAGTCTACAGCGGGACAGGGGAAGGCCATACAATGTGTGATTCACCTAGAGGGTGAAATCCGCTATAACATAGTGGCATTCCAGAGGAGGCATGGCATGGTAAAATACTCATTTCTGAGAACTTTTGGTTGTGAAGCATTTGTCCATATTGATAAATATGATAGAACAAAGCTTGAGGTTAAATCCAAGAAATGTACCTTTATTGGATATGGGGTTGATGATTTTGGTTATTGATTATGGGTCCTTAAAAATCGCAAAGTCATTAGGAGTAGAGATGTAGTATTCAATAAAAAGGTCATTTACAAAGATCAGTTGCAGGGAAAGAAAGAAGAAAAGGAAAAAACAGAGTACACAGTGCTTGGTGAAATCAAAGAAAATAAAGTTCCAAAGGCACCAAAAAATCAAGAGCAGCAGCAGGTACCTGAAACTCCTACAACTATAAGAAAGTCTACCAGGTTAAGTAGACCCCGTGAACGATTCTATCCTTCACTGTATTATTTATTGATGACTGGTTCTGGTGAACTAGAATGTTATGAAGAAGCAATGCAGGTAGAAACTAGAAAGAAGTGGGAGCAAGGAATGGATGCGGAGATGGAATCATTGGTAAGAAACCAGACTTGGGATCTAGTTAAGTTTCCTGCAGAAAAAAGGGCATTGTAGAATAAATGGGTTTACAAGTTGAAGGAAGAAGATGGAGGCAAGAAGAGGTGCAAGGCTAGACTTATTGTAAAGGGGTTTGCACAAAATAAAGGTATAGACTTTGATGGAATATTTTCTCCTATTATTAAAATGACTTCAATTAGAACTATTTTAAGTCTAGTGGTAGTAGAAGATTTGCATCTAGAACAGTTAGATGTAAAAACAACCTTTCTCCATGGGTATTTTGAGGAAGAGATTTATATGCAGTAGAGACAAGGGTATGAGGTAAAAGGTAAGGAGAATTTGGTTTGCAGTTTGAAGAAGAGCTTGTATGGCCTGATGCAAGCTCCAAGGCAGTGGTATTTAAAATTTGATAAGTTTATGACAGAACAAGGTTATGATAGATTTCATTCTGACCACTGTGTTTATTTCAAGGGGCTAGATAACGGAAGATATATTATCTTGTTATTGTATGTGGATGACATGCTTGTTGTAGGGTCTAACATGCAGGATATAAATGTGTTCAAAAGAAAATTAGCTAATTCATTTGTGATGAAGGATTTGGGTGTTGCAAAGTAAATCCTTGGTATGAGAATAACAAGAGACAGGAAAAATTGCAAATTGATGTTGTCTCAAGATGATTACATAGAAAAGGTGTTGAAGAGGTTTAGAATGCAGAATGCAAAACCAGTTAGTACACCTTTAGCCAACAATTTCAAACTAAGTAAGGAGATGTGTCCAGAGACACAGGAAGAAATAGATTACATGTCCAGGAATCCCTATTCATCAGCGGTTGGAATATTGATATATGTCATGGTGTGCACAAGACCAGATATTGCACATGCAGTGGGATTTGTGAGAAGGTATATGAATAATCTAGGCAAAGAGCGTTGGAAAGCAGTATAGTGGATTCTCAGGTATTTGAGAGGTACCACTTCACATGCATTATGTTTTGTAGGTTTAGACACTGTTCTATAGGGATATGTTGATGTAGATATGGCCGGTGATAAAGACAGCAAGAGGAGCACCACATAGTATGTGTTTACTGTGGGTGGAACAACAGTAAGTTGGATTTCAAAACTGCAATAGGTTGTTGCACTTTCAAAAATGGAAGAAGAGTATGTTGCTGCTACAGAGGCTAGTAAGGAGATGATTTGGTTGCATAGGTTCATGGAAGAATTGGGTAAGAAGTAGGAGAATAGTAGGATGTACAGTGATAGCCAGAGTTCCATTAATCTTGCAAAGAACTCAACCTTTCATTCGAAGACTAAACATATACAACTCAAATACCACTTCATAAGATGTGTTCTAGATGAAGAACTATTAAAAATGGAAAAGATATATTCTAGCCAGAAGCCTGCAGACATGTTGACAAAGGGATTAACCAGAGAGAAACTAAGTTCCTACTCAGTTTCTGTTGGTCTTCAAGCATGAAGGTGAAAATAAGAAAATTTCCAAGTCCAAGGTCTAGAGCATAGTCCAGTAAGTGCAGTAGCGGTGGAGTTGTTGTGATCAGTCTCCAAGTGGCAGATTGTTGGTTGTGGAGCCTGATATTCTAGATATATAGATATTATTCAGTTGTGTTTGTACCCCAGGTGTACTGTACACTCATTCACCCTGCCTTGGGGTTCGGGGCAGCACCCCGATTTTTTTTGGGGATGTGTGTTTGCCAACAGTTTTGTGGACCCATGGTATTGGGTTAACCGTAGTATTTTCCCATGGTATTTACCATATAAAAGAAATCATTGTAACATGACTGTGTATGGTATTATTTTTTATTGGAAGAGAGACTGGAAAACGTGAATAGGAAGTGCAACGGTTTTTCTCCAGGTTGTATCCCTTCATCTTTCTGGACTATAATAAAAGGACTGGCAATTTCTTTGTGGACGTAGCCCATCGTTTGGGTGAACCACGTTATATCTGTATCTCTCTGTAATGTTTAAATGTGTTTTGCATCTTGTTTAATGATTTAACTATATATGTGTTATTGCTCTGTGGTCCTGTTTTCTAACAATGCCCCCCTTAATCTCCTTGATGAAATTCCTTCATTGTTTGCTGAGCTTCTTTTTCCAATAAGAAATTTAACAACACACCACCACGGTCCTTTTGGTAGGATTATTAATCCTCCCTTGGTCAAATGTCTATTAGATTAATTATTTCCTAACTTAGGAACCTTAATTAAATATTTGGGTCCATTAGTACAATTGGGTCCACTTGGCCTAATGGGGCCACATGTACCAGTCACTAAAGTGTGGGGAAAATGGATAGAGGTTATCTTCCACTTACTACATGTGCATGCATCAGTTTGGGCACCTACTAGACCAATCCCTACATTTTCGGAGCCCCTGGGAGTCCCGACACCAACCTACTTCAGTTAGTTGGAGTTAGTACTAGTTAGTCTCAGTTAGCCCTCAGTTTCTTTCAATTATCTCTCAAACGGTTAGCTAGCACATGTCTTGCATGGATAATGCATGGATGCATGTGGAGTAGGCACATTTTCCCACCTAACACACTCAGTTGCACTGAGTTAACTAGCTGTCACTGTTTGTTTGAGTTGGTTGGACATCTGGGAGTTGATTTTGGATTCTGATATTGATTGGGAGACCACAAGTTAGAGATTCAGTTAGATACAGTCATATCCACTTGGGAGATTCGAATTCATACCCCATGCATTCGAGTTGTTTCTATGTAAACTATTGTAACACCAAATATTATTATTATGAATGATATTATAAATTCCTAAGCAATACTTGTCTGACTCATGCGTGGTTTGTTTTTTTTAGTTTGTATCTTCATTCTCCATCTATTTGCTACAAACATTATTAGAACTATTTGTTTGAAGATCTAAATGGCATTCAAATTATAGTATGGTATTAGAGCCTGCTAAGGCAGGTTTTATGTTTGTTTCTCTCCATTGAACATCAGAAGCAGTTGGGTTTCCACAAAAGTATCCTATGAAAATTTGCTATCTCTGGATTTATTTAGAGCAACGGAGAGGGTGTGAGGAACCCTAAAAAAAATTTCATGCCGAGAGGAAAAGCATGATTCTAATAGTTCATAAGTTTTAGTGTGTTATTGCAGTGAAATTGACGGGTGCTACATAGCTTGTGTGAAGTATTTGCAGTCTTCCAGCCGAAGCAATTATGAGTTCTCAAACTACTGAAACATGGATCCTCACAACTTCCAATTATCTTGATTGGAGGATTGATATGTAGTTGTCCTTGCACAAGCATTGCTACCATAGGATCGTAAATGGATGGGAGGCTAAGCCTCATCAATTGTTAAAGCGGAACAAGTTTCTGAACTGTTGTGATGAAGCATTCGGGTACTTATGTACTTATATTTCCAGGGATCTACTATTCCACCTAGAAGGCTTGAGGACTCCGAGAGAATACTTAGAGAAGGTTGGTATATTTTTTAACAAACAAGATGAGCTTCAGGGACACATTCTAGAGAATGAGTTGGTATCTTTACATCCCAGCAGTTTCAAGACTATTGAGCAATTATTTACTAAATTCAAGTCTCTAGTACTCAAGTGCAGATAGTGCGAAATAGAGGAGAAGGATGAGCATAATGTCCTTTCCATACTCAACAAACTAGGCCCTGAGTATTCTGTGTTTGTTTCCATATTTCATTCTAAGCAGGAAATCTTTCCTAGTTGGAAGGTTCCTTCATTAGATTCTTTTTTCAATTCCTTAATCAAAGAGCAAGAAAAATTGATGAGAATGGGAGTCATGAATACATCCAAAGATCAAGCTCTTCTAGTTTCTAACTCTTCCAAAGTGCAAGCAAAGGGGAAATCAAAGAAGAAGGAGCCAAAGGCAACTGATTCGAAGCCTAAACAAAATCAACAAGCTTCCAAGGGGGCCTCCAGCTCTAAAAAGAAGAAGTTTGAAAATAAGTTATGTCGCTATTGTGAAAAGGGTACCATCTTGAAGATCATTGTATGAGGAAATAAATTGATGAAATGTCAGCTCTTCTCAAGAAGCATAACATTACTTTCCCAAGAGCAAAGAATCCTGATGAAGAACCAGAGACAGAATATACCGAGAGGTGTCATGCTTTGAAAGAAACAATCTCTCCATCCTCAGCATACATAATAGATTCTGGAGCTTCCAATCACATGGCTTCTTCCAAAGAATCCTTCTCTACTCTTTTACTAACAAAGGGGCCTAACATTCACATGGGAGATGATTCCCAGATTCCAGCAGAACGAAGGGACTTAGTCAGAGCAAAGCATGGTGAGTTCAAGAATTTATTATATGTTCCCTCCCTTACTGCTAACCTATTGTCTGTTTACCAGATGACACATACAAGCTCTCCCAAGAGAGTTGCATTCGATTCAAAATCAGTTGAGATTACAGAAAAAGCCACTGGAAAGCTTGTAGCAAAAGGTATTGACAATCACTTTACCAAAGCTTATGAGTTCTCAAATTTCTTACTTGTTTTTCCTCCTAAAACTTTATTGTCTCATGCTAACAATACCAAGAATATTTGGCATGAGAGATTTGGCCATCTCAATTTCAAATAACTAAAGCAACTCCATAATGATAAAATGGTTGAAGGTTTTCCCTCCATCCAAAATTTTGATGGAGTATGTATTGGTTGCTTGGTAGGTAAGCATCCAGAAAAGAAGTATGTTGTTTGGAAGGCACGTGGAGTTTCCTCTACAGTTAATTTGATACATAGTGATGTAGCAGAAACTATTTCAACAAACTCCATTAATGGTTGCAGGTACTGACAAATTTTATTGATGATTGTTCACGGTACTGTTGGATCTACTTCATGAAACAAAAATCAGAAGTTTTTGATACTTTTAAATTTTTTAAAGCTATGGTTGAGAACAGTTTCAATAAGAATATCAAGTCAATAAGATCCAATAAGGGAGGAGAATACATCAAAGGATATTTTCATATTTTTTGTGAATCAAAGGGTATTCGAATGGAACACTCAGTTCCATACACACCACAAAAAAATGGTGTGGCTGAGAGGAAGAACAGATCACTGAAAGAGATGGAAACTTGCAGTCTCCATGCCAAGCATATACCTCCTTCTCTTTGGGCTGAAGCAGTAAACTGCGCTTCATATTTTCATAATAGGGTGCCCCACAAGTCAGTGATTGGGGTGAATCCATTCGAAGCACTGCATGGGTATAAGCCTAATGTCCCTCATTTAAGAGTTTTTGGTTCCAAATCTTGGGCCAGAATACCACTTGATAAGAGGAAGGTCTTCCAATCCCAAAGTAGTGAATGCATTCTGCTAGGATATGCAGAGGATGCAAAAGCTTACAAATTGATGGAGGTTGCAACCAGAAGATGCTTCATTAAAAGAAGTGTCTAGTTCGAAGAAGATCAGCTGCATGATACTCCTCCAACAGAACAAGAAGGTATAAATATTTTTCCACCTATTTTTGATGATGATGATGATGTGCTATAGGTTTCAGATTCAGATGAAGAAGATCACATTCAGCATGATCCTGTTATTGAGACTAAATCTCAAGAGATTCTAGATCTAGATCTAGTACCTATTCCTAATCAGAAGCCTAAACCTAGATGGGATCAAAATCTTATTGATGCAACTCAAAGAGGTGTTGGAGATCCAGAAGATAGAAGAAGAACAAGGTCCCAGTATCAGAATGAGCATGCTGCACTATCTCCCATAGATTCTCTCTCTCTATGGTATGGTGCAACAAAGTTTCAGGTCGGTGCTACTTGTTGATGGTGAATGATTAGCTACATGGCCTATAGAAGTATAAACTTTATCATTCCCTACCTTCACCATCTAGCAGAGATAAACAGAGTCATCAGTTCAGAAGTACATTGAGAGGTCCACTGATGGACCATGCTGTTGCATAGAGCTGCAATTTTGTAGTAGTGTTTTTTCTCAAGTTATATTTCTGAGGAGGAATCTTATTTCTTCTAAATATAGCTTGTAGATTGCTATTTTCCTGCTTATTTTTTTTTGGGGGGGGGTTCCCTTGAGGTTTTCCCCTATTTCCTCAATTGTATTAAGCAACATTTTTATTATCTTTTAGATTGTATTTGGGTGACCTAAGGTCTTGTTACCAAGGTCCATAGCTGTCCAAGTTAGGATTCAGGAGGGTGTTAGGATTATTAATCCTCCCTTGGTCAAATGTCTATTAGATTAATTATTTCCTAACTTAGGAATCTTAATTAAATATTTGGGTCCACTAGTAAAATTGGGTCCACTTGGCCTAATGGGGCCACATGTACCAGTCACTAAAGTGTGGGGAACACTTCTAAAGGTTATCTTCCACTTATTGCACATGCACGCATTAGTTTGGGCACTTCCTAGACCAATCCCTACATTTTAGGAGCCACTGGGAGTCCCGAAACCAACCTAATTCACTTAGTTGGAGTTAGTACTAGTTATTCTCAGTTATCCCTCAGTTACTTTCAGTTAGTTCTCAAATAGTTATATATCGCATGTATTGCATGGATAATTCATGGATGCATGTGGAGTAGGCACATTTTCCCACCTAACACGCTCAGTTGCACTAAGTTAACTAGATGCCACTGTTTGTTTGAGTTGGTTGGACATCTGGTAGTTGATTTTGGACTCCGATATTGATTGGGAGACCATGAGTTAGAGTTTCAGTTAGATACAGCCATATCCACTTGGGAGATTTGAATTCATACCCCATGCATTTGAATTCTTCATATGTAAACTATTGTAACAATGAATATTATTATTGTGAATGATACTGTAAATTCCTGAGCAATACTTGTCCAATTCCTGTGTGGTTTGTTTTTTTTTCAGTTTGTATCTTCATTCTCCATCTATTTGATGCAAACATGATTAGAACTATCTTCTTGAAGATCTAAATGGCATTTGATTTCTAATACCTTCTAGTACAGGTATTGATTCATAATGCAAAACCTTGCAACCTTCAATTTTATAGATCTAGCTCTTGTTTTAATCAATCATGAAGGAGCTTATAAATTTTGCAGAACATATATGCTATCACTATACCATGGAGACAGAGAAAAATGTGGCAATACTTGTAACCCTGCATCAAGCTAGTTTGAATAACTAGACACGAAGTTGAGATGTAGATATTCACAATTAGAATCTGTCATTAGTTTGGAAAGTCCTCGTCCCTTGATCAACTTTGTAGGCTTGATTTCAATATCATACTCGAACAATACATCAATCCACTTTTCTCTCTTACCTTATGGATCTGGTTGAGTGAGAATCCTCTTTACCACATTACTTGGGACATATGCAATAGTATTAAATGCAGAATATATACTCTAAAATCCTTCAAGGAATTCACCAAAGCATAAGCCTTTTTTTCCATGATGTCATACTTTAGCTCTCCATCTCTCAACATCTTATTCAAGAAATAAATGGGTGGCTTAGCGTTTTGATTATTATTTTGTTGTAGGACCCTAGCTATAGTATGCTCATATGCATAATAAAACACAAGGAAATATTTAGTAAAATCTGTACTCACCAAAACTGGAGCTTCAGTGATGGCCTTTTTAATATCTTTGAAATACTTCCTAGCATCCACTGTCCATTTTATGTCATTTTATTTTTCAGCATATTGGTAATGTTTCTCAGTATTTTATCAAAACTAGGAATGAACCTCATCATAAAATTTACCTATCCAATAAATGAATGCACCTATTTCTTTCTCATGGGCTCTTCAACCTTCGAAATTATATTGACTCTTATTAGATCAATTTTGATTCCATGCTTTGAAATTATGTGTCCTAGCAACTTTCCCTCTTTCAATGAAAAATTAGACTTCCTGGGATTCAGTGAGATACCATACTTTCTGCACTTTAGAAAAACCTTTTCCAAGTGTTTAACATGTTCCCTTTTAGACATAGAATAAACAATAATATCATCCATGTAAATTAGTACAAACTTATCCTTTTCATCTGCAAATGCTAAATCCATACTTTGAAAGGCGTCCCCTGCATTCATCAAACCAAAGGGAATTTCTACATACATAAATGTACCCCAAGGTGTAATAAAATCTGTCTTCTCTTGGTCCTCAAGAAGCACCTTGATTTGGTTATAACCTAAGAATCCATCCATAGTATAAATCATCTCAGCTCCTACTACTTTTTGCAGAATGTGGTCCATCTTTGGTAAAGGATAATTGTCTTTTAGTGAAACTTTGTTAAGATTTATGAAATCCACACAAAGTCTGATTTCACCGTTCTTATTTCTAACAAGTACTAAGTTAGCTACCCATTTAGAAAATATCAGAGTTATAATAATTTTAGCATTGAAAAACCTTTTGATTTCTTTCTCTATCATGGGTAGCAACATGGGGTGTATTCTTCTCAGCTTTTGTTTGAATGGTTTTTCTCTAGGATTTATTGGGATAGTGTGTTGTATAATAGAAGTATCATACTCTTTCAGGTCTTCATAGCTATAGGAAAATACTTCTTTGTATTTCTTCATCAAATTTACGTACTCCTTTTTTTTCTTTTGCAGGTAAATTCTTGGACAATTTTATAATCAGAGGTGTATTCAGTGTCCATATTCTAATATTCAACAAAATTATCAACAGGATGAACTTTGGGATCCTCCTGCAACATGATTTTGGTCAAACATTTTTTCTCGGGGGATCAAACCTGTTGGAATAAAATTACTTTTTAACTGAATTATGTCCTTTCCCCTATCATGTTTTTCAATTTTGTTTTCAACTTTTTCCTCTTCAGTCTATACATTATCTTGGAAATTTTTTTAATTTTCATTCTCTGTATCAATATGAGTATTTACAAACTCATTTGACATCTCCAAAAATATTTTTATATGCATATCATCATTAAAAACCTTCCAATACTTGGATTTGTCAGGTATAGAAGGTCTATTTACAACTTGGACTTTATACTTTTTTATGAGAATAAATGGGAGTTTTAAAATTACAAGTATTCATAGCCAAAGAATCAGCTACCTAATTGTCTATTCTGGGGACCACCCTGATTTTATGCTCTGTAAAATAATTACCAAACGTGTCCCCAACTTTATTCCTATAGGCCCTCATTCCGGGGTGTTTTGTTTGGTAACTATCATTTACCTGGTTTATCACAAGTTCTGAATACCCAAATACTTCTATTCCCTTTTCTCCCATATCCTTCAAATCATTTAAACCCAGCAGCAGAGCTTCATACTCAACCACATTATTAGTACACTCAAAATTCAATTTATAAGATAAAGCTTTAAAATCTATGATTGGAGAAATGATGTAAACACTAGCACCCGCCCCATTCTTACTTATGGACCCATAAAAATACATAGTCCACAATCCTTCTTCATTCTGTTTCTTTTCTAAATATTCATGTCTTTTTGCAAATTCCTTATCCTCTTTTAACTCTATGTCTACATAAATTTCAGGATCAGTGTGAGGGCCATCATTAAAACATATAGAGGACCCTAAATCAAAATCAACAACATAAATAGGATGATTTTCAATCTTATCTTGACTGCTGACCATATAGACTAACCTATTCGCTCTATATAATATTTTGTTTCTTCCAAACAAAGGTATGGTGGCATATGACATATGCATTTGCAGAGTTCCTTTCAAATTTGATTCCCAAGATCTTAACAACAACATGCCAAACTTGGGAGGAGTGTTAGCTACTACAAAATCCATCACAATGATTTTAGATGGATGTTGTGCAAGGTTTACCACCATATCTTTTATCAATCCTAGATATATGACCTTTATGTAATCAAAAGAATACAGCTCGTTGTAATGCCTAGTAATATCCAATTCTAGAATTTCTACTACTACCCTTGGCATCATATTATAAGATGCACCAGAATCTAACATGGAATTGTGCAAGATCATATCATGTACATTAATACTTATATAATAAGGAGGGACCTTCTCATCATTTGTATCTTCAATTTTAGGTCGAAGGACAGTAGTAGGAAATTCATTTGTTACTTCTAGAATATCTTGTTGATAATCACCCTAATTCTTAACCATTTTAGTGATTTTCTCTTTGTATTAATTGTTCCTCAACAATTTTTTTTTTTTTTTGTACTGGGGGAATCGGTAACTAGGCGGTTCTGGTACTCGCGTGACACGGGGTCCATTCCCGTTGGCTGCCACTATAAGCCCAGGTGCATCCACACAACCGCAAGCATGGGGCATGGATAAGTTGGGGTGAGATTTGAACTTGAGATCTCCTTTACAACATTCCTTCATTTACATGGCACTTGTCAGTTAGTCTACACCCCTGTGGACATTGTTCCTCAACAATTCATTAAAGGGGATATAAATTTTAATTTTTGACAGTTCTAACTCCATATTGAAGGATGAAATTGTCCTATCTACATCAATTGGCACTGGTTGTTTTTTTTTTGACTTTTACTCTTTATTTTATGAAATTTTCTGTACAGTAGGATCTTCCTGTTTTTCTTTTTGTTTTTTTGAATTTTGTTGAGTATTGGAAAGCTGATTTGGATTGGGCTTTCCTTTATTTATTATTACATCACAACTTCTCAATTTCAATTTTTTCTAAAAATCATCAATGGCATTTTGGTAGTCTTTCTGATATTGTTCTGAATCTATCTCTGCAATAGGACTGTCATCTTCTTGAGCAAATAAATTATGCTCCTCCTCAATTAAGTATATTTCAAAATCAATATCATCAAAGTGATGAATCTGGTTATCAATTGGATCTTATTTTCCCTCCTCATCAACCAAATTTTCTGGGAATGGTGGTCTTATTTTCTGATCTTCAGGGTTTCTTTGGTTTCTTTGAGGAGAAGGAATTCTTTTAAAATTTTGATTTCTGACTTGATTTTTAGGTTTCTCTCTATTAGGTTGTCTATTTTCTAGAGCCAACCTATCCGTTCATCTCTCCATGGTATTCATCATCATTTCAAATTTGACATCACTTGTAGAAGAAGGGTTAGAGGTGGATGATTGATTTTCCTTCCTTCTCCTATCTTCCTCTATCTATTTTTCATTTTCCCTGAGGCCATCAAGGTTTCTTTTACTTCTAAAGCATCTTTAAACATTATAAGTAAACTTGCAGATTTTATTTCTCTTAATAACAATGCAAAATCACTATAAAAGGCATCTGCATAGTGAAGTTTAGCAGCACCTACCAAGGGTTTAATATCAACAAGAATATAATTGTATACCCTCATGAATCTACTGGAAAACTCATGTACAGACTCAAATTTCCCCTTCTTTTAAATTATTATATTGAGACAGTATTTGTAAAGGGATCTTCTTGGCCTCCCACCTATCCAAAAACAGTGTTTGAAAAGATTCAAAAGTGGGAATAGAACCTGCTTGCAAGTCCTTAAACCACCTTTTAGATTCTCCAGATAAAGTCGAACTCAATAAAATCTGTCCATGTGCTATCTTGCTGTAAAATTTCCCTCCTCATCATATGAAGAAATTATTTGTGAATAATTTTGAGGGAGATCATGTAGAACAACATGAAGCCAAAGGTGCAAACCTAGCTTCCATTGGTCTAGGAGGGGTTTGAAAAGAAGGAGGGATTTGAGGAAGACTATGAAAAGGGCTTGTAGGTTGAAGCTGGAATTTTGCGGGGGAGAATTATTTCGTTCTGATTTTACAGTATTTTGCAAGTTATGCCACAAGGAATATAGCAAGTATGATTCAAATATATTGGGATTGATTTCTGTTTGCTTTAAGTATGATTCTGATTTTGATCTTAATAAAGAATTTCTAACATTTACTCCCAAATCCAAATATTGAAAACTATAGAATTCTTCTTGAAGCAAAGACATTTCAATTTGAAAAGTACTAGATTTTTCTTTTCCACTCCTATGTCTAAACATACTCTCTAGGTTTTCCACACTTCGTAAAATTTTGGAATTAGGATTACCTCGTGTGTGTGCCCTCCTGGAAGCCAAGATGTCTTCTGAAATATTCTTTGAAAATCAATGTGGAGTCTCTAGGGAAAATGTACAACCATCCTTAGCTACATAAATTTCTGTTTTCCCACATAAACCCTATCTTTCTTGAAATATTTGTCATTCCTCCCAGGGGAGATTTGAATCTCATTCCCTAGAAATGACACCAATATTTTAGCACTCAAAAATATACCTCTAGTTGTAAAAAGGTAATCTCAAGGTAACCACAAAACCAAGATTTATGAAATAAATTTGGCTCCTTTCTCTCCAGAGAGGGATCTCTCAATGTTTGTTTTAACAAGGCCAGATATATGAATAAGAAATAAAATTCAGATTCTTGTTGTTGTTGGTTGAAACAAGGCAAGTACACATTGGGAAAAGGAGTAAAAATAAATATATCAATCACAGTGCTATTGCATGGGAATTTCTAACAAAGGCAAGATAGCAATTTAGTCACAGTCAAAATTCTTGGGTATGGTGAAATAGAAGAAATAAGGAACAATCCATCCACATGGGAATCTAACAAGGATGAATCCAATGTTAACTTTAGTGGAATAGGTTTTGTGAATATCTGAAATCCATAGACAGAGAATATATGTATGAATTATGTACTACTTAACTCCTTAATACTAACTTGTGACATTGCCTATACATGAGATTGTTCACGAGATTATACAAGAGGGGGAATTACTACTTTCAAGCTCTTTTTATTTTTCTTGCAGCTTCTTTTCCAGTTCTTCATATTTTCTCTTTAGATCCATTTAAATTTCAACTAGAAGAGACATGTCTCTTTCCCACTGCTTTTCTTTCTTTCAATATTTCAGTAGTTTTGCTTTGCAGTCAACTAATTCACCAGTCAAATTTTCTTTCTCTTTCTTAATCTCTTTTAGCTCAGAATCTTGTATCACTTGGGTGGATGGAGTCTTTAACTTATTATTCAATAATTGGATAGTGCTTTTTTTTTCATTCAACTATTTTAGTGTTGCAACCCCTTTGTCTCCTTGACTTTCAGTAGCCAACACATTTGTTTGTAACTTTTTGATTTGTTGTTGGTGGACTTTGTTTTCCACTTTTTCCTTCCTATGTTGATTTTCAATTTTACTTTTGTTGGACTGCAATTTAGATACCTTCAATGTTTCATTCAGGATACCAGTGTATATAATATCTCTAGTTTGTTTGTGCAAATGAATCATGTCAGGAATGGGAATATTTTCCAAGCTCATCTTCATTTCAACAACTTCATTCTTAGTTGCTACTGCCAAATTCAATGTATTTTGAGTATGATCCCTAACAGTCACTAGGGATACATCGTTACTAGAAATTTTGATGACTTATGCATATAATTTTAAAGCTTCATCTGAAGCCACCTCCTTATCATCTTTGTATTTATCAAATAATTCAGATCTATTCTTGAATTGGTAAGTGGAATCAATGGGTGTTTTGGAAAACACATATTTTTTAACTTCAAATGCAAGTCCTTTTACCTTCATTTGCTTCTTCTTATTACCCTTGACCTCTCTTATTTTCCCAAGCCTTCCTGTTTCTTCAACCTTTTTCTTCTTAGGTGTTCTTACTGTATCTTCCTCCTTTGTGTCTATGGCATCAAAGAAATCTCTTTTAATTGTTTTCTTAGAGTAGCCAACTATTGGTGTAATTCTTTCTGCTGCTAAAACCATGCTAGAAGGGCCAGGTTGTAATGAGTTGACTTCTTTCATTGAATAAGTGGAATCCTCTTGCATATCTACATCCCTCTGGGTCTCATGAGGTTATTCCAGCCAGTTTGTAGTCTCAGATAGACCTGTAACCTCAAAATGCTCAAAGGGCTTATTCTTATTTACCCGCCTCCTGATAGACATGATATGATGGGGATCATAGTTTATGGAAACAACAGTTTGAAACCCCATTGCCCTGAATAAAATTTCTATCATTGGTAGATCATAACTTTTATTTATGATGAATAAGCCTACAACCCATGGGAACTTTATCTCTGATGGCTTCTTGAAGTTAAGAAAGTGTTCATTTTCCACTATCAGATTTTGTTTAATTAACTTCAAGGCAAACACTCTAAAATTCAAGAATGTAGGAAAAATGTAGGGCTAATAAAAAAACCCACACAATCTGATTATTGTACCCCATTCCAACAGAAACAAATCTCCAATTCTCTATTAAGGAGAGAACTACAACCTTTCCTTCTCCTGTGGTAAAACCCTCGACAATTTCTTCTAAAAAAATGCAATATAAAATTTTGACATGAGAAAATTCATATATCTACTATAATCCCTGTTCATTTCATCTGTAAGTACCATTTCAAGGAGTTGAAAATTTTCTTCATTAAATAATAGGAACATTTTAAGCAGATACGAATGGAACCTGAACCATCTTGTTTTGTGGAATTCAACTAGTTGAGAATGAATATTTTTAGCTAGAAACTAATCAAATTTAAGGCAAGAAGATTGAACTGACTGAATCAACCCTTTTGACTCAATTGGACCAGTGCTAAGGGTAAATAATAGGCTCGTTAAAGGTTATGTGACATATTTATCTGTATTTAACCCTAAAAATTGGCTTATGAGGGTTATAACACATTAGGTTTCTTCATTGAATAAGTTGGAGTCAAAAGAGAAAGGCTGGTTCTAAAATAGGATTTCAAGTTTAAAACAGGTCTTGAAGAAAGCCTGTTTTTGTTCAATGGTAGACTCTCTAAAATATTGGATTATGATTTCTTTGTTAAAATATTTGAACATTTGATTAAACTCAACAGGAACAAACAAATTTTTTCTGGTAAGAAGAGGGATGACGAGACACAAGATATTAGACTTGGTTTCATCCATAATTACCTTCTCAGAAGAAGAGTAATTACAAGTGCACAAGTCGACAAACTCAAGAAATTTTAGGGTTTTCTCTATGGTAAAATAATGAAAATATGACATGAAAATACTATGAACCTCTGTCCCCTGGTCTTTGATGAGTTTTAATTTAGTTTTAACAACATCTATTGGTCCATTTAGCAGTATAGTGTAAAAAATATTCGACTCTTTATCCTCAAAGACCTCTTGAATCCTATGATATTCCAAATTCTAGGCCTCTACCTCCTCTACCTTAGTCATTTAATACTTGCTTAATGAGGATAAAATATCCAACCTAGTTCGTTGACAAGTATTCCAAATATTTTGTCTCAGCTGTATGCTTCTGCATAATCCTGGTATTTTTCATTCCAATGCACAAATAAATAAATGACCTAAATCCACGTTCTCGTACTTTTATATTATTTTTTCTTTCCTATCAACCCTGCATCTTTCTTAGCGGAAACATTTCTCATCTTTCCATCTTGTACCATTCATTTTGAGTCATTGATCATTTTCCCTATTTAAACCACTTATCCTTATTCTCTACTATGATTCCCTCCCTATTCTTCTTGCAACTTCCAACTGCGGATTGAATTCTGACCACAGATCTATCCTCTAATTGATCTTCACCATCAATTATTTTCACCTTTACTCACCTCTTGAAGTTTTTCGCCCAGCCTTAGTTTCTTAAGAAACATTCCTTTTCCCTTTGTGGAAAGGTTATCTGCCATAGATATGAATCCACATTAATCTGGATCCTTCAATTATTCTCTTTCCTACCCAATTTCGCTAATCTTCCTTTCAACTTCGAGTGTGCATGTTCTATCAACAGAATTGTTTCCAGCCATATATCTATTCCTTCATTTGATGTGCATCCTTGATTTCATATGTCATTTAGCTCATTCCACAATCTCTCCAATTTTCTTCTTCTTTGTACCTTTGATTAGCGGAAAAGCTATCAGCCGTCGATCTAGATCATATCTTAATATAAACCGTTGAGTGACACGATTCCCACCACATTCAGCCTAGTCCCAAGATTTTATTTATCCATGCACTTTTGAGTTGCATAATTAATACCGATCGTTGATCTGTATCAGGATTTGATCTGAGTCATCAAAACATAAGGCCCCTAGCTGATTCTGTTGATTTGCATCTTAACTTGCCCCATGATTTTTCACACAACAGAATCCATTTGAACCGTAGATCAAAAACATCTTTAAATCTCCGCCGTTCATTATTAATGGGCCTACCAAATTTTGCAAATATTGAAAGTTTATTTCTTCGTGCATGTTCTTGTAGCAGAATTGATACCCATCATAGATCTATTTAGATTCATATCTCCACTGTTGAAAAGTGAAGGATCTACACAATTCCGTTGATTTTGAAATTTTACTTCCTCATGCATGTTTAACCAGCGGAACTCTTGATGACCGTAGATATTCCTCCTTCCGTTGATCTGACGATTGATTTTATCTGCAAGTTAACACCATTCTATAGGTAATAAAAATTATTTAAATTTTGCAACTCACCTCTACGGATTTATTTGTAACCATCGATCTCCCCTGCTGTAGATCTACACCATTAATCCTTGCTGCAACATAACACTTACGCATATTTCTCATATGCAACTTATCTCCAAGGTCACATTTAGGATTTTTTTTCATATTTTTGATTTCAAACCTAGGAATAAATCCTTAAAAGCATTAAAAATCCCTTATGTACACCTCTAGGTCATATGATACAAAAATTTTAGACCTCACCTTTCATTTTCTCTTTTCTAACCCCTTCCAACTTCTTAGCCCAAAAATGGTGCTAACACTTTGTACTGAAGTTTAACAAGCATGGAAATGACATAAAGAAGTCTCTGAATCTTTTTCATGTTTTAGTCCAGAGCACAAAAAAGAGAAAAGTAAGCTCAAACATGTCCCTTTTCCACAATTTTAGTCCTACAGGACTAGAAAAGAGATAAATCTATACTTGAAGATATTTTTCTAGATTCCAAAGAAAATAGAGCATTACTTTTTTGTAAGTAATCCATAGGGTCTGGAAAAGGGTTAAACTTATACTATTATGGATTATCCTTCAATTCTTTTAACGAGTCTGAAAGAACAAGTAACTCAGCTATCTAGTCATGTTTAAGGAGTCAAACAAGGGCTTGAAGATAAATCCATATGGAGGGAGACTTATAATCAGGGGTAGTTAAACAAAATATACATACTGATGTTCATATTGTTGTGAAAAACAACTACGAAGGATCCCGTAACATAGAAATTTGTGGCATTTGTACCAAAATCGACAAGAATTTATTCTAGCTAGGGTACCTATGTGAGGTCGGCTCTAAACATGGAAGAATAATGATTTTTGAAGAGTAAAAAGTGGTTGTAGATTAGAGTCCATGGATAGAAAGGGAATCCTAGGGGTCATAAGGGGACAAGGTATAGATGCATAATGCAAAGGGACTCAATCCTATCCTATATGCAATGGAAATATGCTCCAAATTAATCCATCATCTAGAAATATAGGTAAAAACAATAAACATTAGTCCAAATAAAAAGTATATGACCAAAACTATATTAATATGGGTAAAAATTTTCAATTGTTTCCTATAAATAGTGCAAAATTGGTAAAAACACAATTCATTTGGTTTTTACCACAAATAGTGCAAAATTACCTGTGGTGTTCAAACAACTCATGTGCTCAAACCGGTCGACAAACTTCCAAACTGCAAGTTACAAGTAACTCACATCACCATCATCTTTCATTTCATGATTTCAATTTTTAATTTTTATGCCCATTTGAGGTATTTTGGAAAACTTTAAGGGCACCACTCAAGAATCACAGGTAGCCCATTACAAACTCGCGAATTCATGATGTAATCAATGGTATGCAATGGGGAACCCACGAGTGACACGCGTTGTCCCCACTAGACAATCGCGAGTACTACAGATTAGGTATTTTGATGAATCTAATGGCCAAAAACTTCCTTTTGCAAGAAAAAATGGTTCTATAAAGGAAGGAAATGGAACAAAAATACATGGGTAGGCTAGCAGTGGGGGATTCGATGACGTTAAATGCCCTCCGAAAGTGTGGGTTATTAGAATTATACCACACATCAAACATGTGGTTCCAAGTTTGAACTTTGGAGATGTTGGTATGATTATGCGATCCCAAGTTAGCTGTGTTTGATATTCAGAGCGAGATATTAGAATTGATTGCTGAGGACATATATTTCATCACTGGTTTATCTCATAGAGGGACACCGATTAACTTGAGTCGCATCGAATGTGGGGGAGATCCCATTAGCATGTAAGATTATGTGATACATACTATTTGTTAGGTACACAAAAGTCGAGGACATAGATATTGGTTGAACAAATCAATAGCTTTCCACTAAAAGTGCTTGTGAGCACTGTTGTCCAAGTGGCAGGTTCATCTACACTGCATTTGGCCACGCGGGCCCACATGCATATAACAGTGGAATTTCTGCGAGGTGTATTATTTGATTGGTGCTTAGGGATGGTTGTAATTATGAAAAAAGAATTGTTAGACTACAAATAGAGGAAGAATAAGAATTTGGGATATGCTAGCATCTTGCTAGCCTTCTTCTTCTTCAAGAGTGCCTGATCCAAGACCCGCAGTGAAAATTCAACCTTCACCTCCACGTGAGCCTAGGCTCACTCGGTGGGGGGATGTATTCCTCCATTATGGAGGTGGTGATATCCAGGGTGGATATGACGATGAAATTTATGCATGGTGGAGCCACCAGGTGCCTGCTTTAGAGAAGTTCCTGTATATTGGTTTGGATTTTAATTGAGATCTCGAGTTAGTTATCCCTCCAGGAGAAGCATGGGGTGAGATGGGTGAGTATTTGTTTTTCAAATTTTCAAATTTTTATGATTTTTTGTTTATAAGTGTTATATACATATGTAGCATATTTGAGTCTAATTCATCTTTTAATGTCATGCAAACATTGGTCCTGTTCGTCCACATGAGCATTCCAGGACCTATGTACGACCCTCAGACGGAGCCAGGGATGAAGCTATGCTTTGTGTCATAGAGGGAAAGCTGGAAAATATCACACATGATTTACCGACTCTAAGTATGTAATGAATTATTATCGCTATGCAGGATCATCTCGTGGGTGTACCTCCATCCTACTTACGCCTACTCCGAAAGGTATCTAGGGATTGCTTGTGCTACCGGGAGGCCGTGGAAAAGAAAGCTGCAGGTGATGAGGGTGAGAATCCTCCATATATTTTAGCATGTTGAGGATTATGATCCTATTTTTTTTTATGTACTTATTGACTGGATCTTCAGACCATAACTCAATGTATTTGGACCCACTTATACACACACACACACACACACACACACACACACACACACNATGTAGTTAGAAAATGCATCAATAATTGTGTTTTGATTCCTTGAAATGTGTTGATATATAATGTGCTCAAAATTTATTTTAAGTAACCTAATCCTCAAAAACTGACGTAGAAGGGTAGGATGTCTCACCTGATAGAATCCATTGAGCTGAGAGACCACTAAGTAAGAGTCAGGTATGAATTCTAGGAAGGTGATATGGATGCGATATATCATCCCAAAGAAGCTCAATAACATAACTGTATTCGACTACATTGTTAGTTGTAGGACCTAAGCAAGTGCCACCTGAGGCAACTTGTTGTCATGTGGGTGCATAAATGGCCCAAGGAGTTGAATCCAAATTGCAAGTGTGATGGCTTGCACCATTAGTGAATACTATGAACCACTCCAAATACAAAAATAGACTATGTAAGAAACACTAACCATGAATGACTATTTACAAAAGTATACAATTATAATACAAGAAAATACATATGACTAAGCATAATACTTATTTAGTTAGAGACCATTTCGAGGCTCAGGAAGCTTATTATCATCATAATCAACTAATTCATATGCACCCTTATTTAGGAACTTGTACAAAACATACGTGCCTAACCACATAGATTTGAACTTGCCTTCCCCCAAGGGTTCCTTATCCTGATTATAGACCAAAACAAATTGTCCTTTGAAGAAAACCCTAGGTTTAACTGCTTTATCGTGTTAATTCTTTACCCATTTCTTATGTGATTCGCTCATTGTAAGCACATATTTGCGTTGTTCATGCAGATGTTCCAAATGTAACAAATGTTCCTTTAAATCGGAAGTATCAGGGATTACATGAATTTCTATATTTAAGGATGGTATTTTGCATTCCACTGATGTGAATACTTCCACTCCATTAATGAGTTGGAAGGGAGAAAACCATGTGGAAGTATTAACATTCGTTAGATATCTCGAAAGCGTAGGATACAACATGATATGCCAATTTGATCTACTTGTATTAATAGTTCACTTGAGAATGGTTTTCAAAGTCTTGTTAACAGATTCTACTTTCCCATTTGCCTACGAGTAAAAGGAAGACGAGTGGTCTTTCCTAAAACCTAGCATAGTATTCAACTCTATCATCATTTTTTCTTGAAAGTGCCTGCCATGGTTAGTGACAATCTGCTTTGGGATACCAAATCTCACAATGATTTGGTTGAACATGAAGTAGGCTTTCATCTCACCATCGGATTTAAATGTAGGCATTTCCTCTGCCTACTTCGTAAAGTAGTCTACAATGAAAATTATACACTTATTACCCCAATCCGACACTAGGTTGCAAGTCATGAAATATACCCCCCACTTGGTGAAGGTCCCTACGATGATGATGGGATAGAGAGGAGCAGGATGTGACCCCATCTTTCTGGTGTATAGTTGGCACAGATGACAATGTTTCAAAGCTTCAACACAAAATTTAAAGATGGTAGGCCCGAAATAACCAGCACACAAGATCTTCTGGGCGACTGCTAACCTAGATAAATCACCCCCACACGCTCCACCATGCGAATCATTCAGGAAAAAATTGGGTTCCTCATGGGTAAGACATCAACGTAAGATGGAATATACCCCTCTTCGATATAAAATATCTCTGATAATGAAGTAGTTCTCAGCATTTAGTTTTAACTTTTTTCGATCTTCCTGTCAGAAGGCCATGGGACAATTTAGAGTCTTAAGACATAATAATATATTTCCGTAACAAGGATCATAGGTTGATATCAAGAAAATGTGCTTATCAGGAAATGGCTCATCTTCTACCACTATGCTTTCATCACTCCAGAACTCTGATATAAGCTCTGTGAATACTAGGGAACTTTTAGACTTGGTGGGATGAAAGTATAAGTCAAACTCCTGGATTATGACATCCAATTATTCAATTTTTCCATGCTTATTCTTCGGGACAATACATACTTAAATGGATTCACATTTGCAAGCACAATAGTTGTCCTTAGAAAAATGTAATGTCTCAGCCTCTAAATGGCTTAAACTATCGTGAAAGCCAACTTATCCACATATGAATATCTAAGCTCGGGACCAGACAAAGCATGACTAAGGTAGTATATGGCATGTTCTTAGAGCTTATCATCCTCTTGAACTAGCACTACAGCAATTGTAGACTCATATGTGAGCAGATAAAATATAAATTTCTTCGTGTAGTTTAGCGGATGCAAGAGAGGAGATTATAATAGTGCTTTGTTTATTTGGTTGAATGATTATTGTGCTTATTCATACCACATGAATGGGGTTTCCTACTTGAGCAAGTGCATGAATCCCTTAGTGATATTGGCATAATTTACAATAAACTGTCTAAGAAAGTTTGACTTTCCTTGTAGACTCTGTACCTGTCTATTGGTTTGAGGAGGAGGCTTATTAATAATTGCCTAAACTTTCAATGGATCGACCCTTATACCCTTGTTAGAGATTATGAATCCTATAAGTCACCTCGATTCAACACAGAAGAAACACTTATGTGGATTTAAGAGAATCTTATAGTGCTCACATCTTTCAAAAACTAAATGAAGATGATCTGAGTGATGCTTTCTCTTTTGAGAATGAGCCAAAAGGTCATCTAGGTAGGGATGGACAATGTGCTTGATATCATGAAAATAAAATTAATTGCTCATTGAAAGGTTTCCCAAGCATTCTTCAAGACAAATGATATATTCTTGTATGAGAATGTGCCCCAGGGGAAGATAAAGGCAGTTATATGCTGGTCCTTGGGTTTAATATGAAGCTGGTTATATCCCAAGAATCCATCCATAAATGAAAAAAACTTTGCTACCCGCACACGCATCAATAATATGATCTATGAATGGTGTGGGGTAGTTGTCCCGAGGACATTCCTTGTTTAAACCCCTAAAGTTGGTACAAACATGTACGGTCCCTTGTTTCGTATCGTTCAGAACAGGATTGGATACCATTTCCTTGAGAGAGATAGGGTATATGAAACCGTCCTTCATCAATTTTTATAATTCAATCTTGAAGGCTACGAATTTCCATGGATTCACAAGTTGAAGCTTTTGCTAAATGGGTTTAACGTTAGGGTAAGTTCTAATATTGTTCTCTATAATGGATCAGTCTATGCATGACATCTCCTAGTAAGACCAGGGAAAGACATCACAAAAGTTCTTGAATAAGGAAGTATAAATGGAAATATCTTCATGTGAAGAGTTTTCTCTAATATAAAAATTCTCCATGACATCAGGTTTGACGGAGATATTGATCGACATAGTGGAAGAAATGTTTTCCATATTCCCCTCGACAAACACTCCTTCCTTAGGAAAAGGATTAACATGTTGATCAACACCTTCAGTTAGTATCACGTGAAACTCATAGTTTTCTATCCTGCTTAGGTCCGGTAGGAAATAGATGTAGGTATTCACAAAGTTTCTCTGTTCCTATCATAGCCTCCATAATGGTTCATTAGATGGTAAAACCATATCTAAGAATTCATACGAATATGATGAGTTCACTTCCAAAGCAGACAAGTAGGCTTCATTTGACTCCTCTTAGATGGAAGGAGTCTAGATGGAATCAACAATAGCATCGAATATAGCTTGATATTGTAGTTCTGTTGTTCATAAGGGCACATTAGGATCTTGTTGCAAAGGGAAAACTGACAGGTCAGTTCTATCTACAAGTGTGCAAATGTTTTTCTATACACTAGTCATGCCTAGGTAGTTTATAGGAGAAGGAATATCAAAAGTTCCCATAAATGATGTGTACATCCCGACTCCCAAACTCTCATTGGTTGGTCTCAATTGATCGGTCAAAGTTACATTAGAATTTGAAGTATCCATATGACCCTTATGTGTATATGAAAGTTGATCATCAACTACTAAATTTCCCTCATGAGGAAACACGAGGACTCAAAAAATGAATGATGGAATAACGCACATAACATAGGTTCAACTCCTTCGCAAGAGTAAGTCATAATCCAAAGGGGCGTCAAAAACTTTGGTTTCTATTGAGACCATTTTCCATGCTAATTTTATATCAAAAGAAGGTAGGATATCGTGCAAGCGAAAAGATATTCCATCGAAAGTGGTCAGGAAAGTGTTGGACATAACTAACTCTAGGGATCCCAAAGATTTCCAACATGAAATAGACATTATGCATGTGGACGCACCTTCATTTATTATGGTTCATCCAATGGTTTTTCCACCATGGACTACATCAATTGAAAAGGCCACATGGTAAGGTACATGTGGTTTGACATCATAAAGATTAAACTTAGCCATCAAGCTCGTAGATTCCATACTACCGATGGATGCCAAAATTGCATCTCACTATGAAGGACAACTTTGTAGCACTTCTAATGTTGAAATTGCAAAACGAGTTTGGACCAGGACTTCCACTATTGATTAGTAGGAAGCATCCCTCACATTAGGATTGTTAAATGTCTTTTTGAAAACACCTTTCAGTATTTTTGGCATAGTATAAAGTGGTTTATCTCGTGATAGTGGGGTTGATGTTTCAACGATCTATTTATCTTTCTGCAAAGAATCAGATTCATAATGATTGGCTCTGGTCTGTAGTAAGGTGTGCTATCGAACCATGTTGATATATGACTGATTAGCAGAGGGAGCATTCTACGTGCCCCTAGCATTGTTCATATCACTAGAAGTCATATTTTTTCCTTGCGGGAACGGGCCCTTGAGGACGGTGGGTTGTTTTTTAAACAACTTTTGTGCTTGATCCATTAAGGGGCATTACTAAGTAAAATGATCTTCTTGGAAAATCTTGCAAGGAAACTTGACTTTATTCTTTTCCTTTCCCCCTCCCCTCAACATTATTTGTGGTTTTTTGTTTATTTTGACCTCCGTCACCCTTCTTACCTTATTCTTTTTCCCATCGGACTGCTGAGTGCGCTTCTGGCTATATTTTTCAGTATAAACATCTACATTCTAGGGTGAGGGAGTGGCAGCCTTGGATGCCTCTACTGTAGATTTTTTCACTTACAATTCATGTATATTTTTGGCCAGTGATTCTACAGTAGGTGACTCAACTGAATCCACCACACCATCGGCATGTGGTCCAGGCTTCGATTTTGCAAAGTCCATTTTAGAACTTAACACCTCAGGAATAATTTGATAGAAAATCATAGACTGGGAATATATCAAGTCCTATTGATGAGCCCTAAGTATGGATTCCTCCTCTGAGGTCACTCCCGAAGTTGAAACTTCCTTTGAAATGTATGGAAATAGAGACTTCAAAAGCCATTCCAATAGGAATTTAGGAAGAATATTAGCTTTAATGAGCCTCTTTCTTCTTCTCCACTCCTAAATGTGGTCATATATATGAGTGTCATTTTTCTACCAAAAGGTCGACAGAAGGTCTGTTCCAACATCATACCAAACAAAAAGTTTAAAGTGGTTCAGAAAAATAGTCTCTAGATCGACAAAACTGTTATAAGCGGAAGATGAGAGTTCAATATACCATTTAGTCACAACACTATTCAGAGTTCTTTGAAAATACTCAGTCGAATTGAATCATCATTCAATGTGTTAGAGGGACACCACAAGCGAAATGACATGACATGGTCACCTGAATCCTCTCTAGTTTTGACTTCAAACTTGGGAATGTCATAAGGTAATTTTATGGGGAGTGGTGGCCAAGTTATATCGTGGTTCCTATGGTTATTCATAAGTTTCAAAAGGTCTGGAAAGTTTAACATTGCCAAAAAAGGTAATCTAGGCCTAGTCGGATATTGATATCGAGGAGTTTGGGATGAGGAAGTTCCTACACCCAATTTCCCAAAAGGTTGGTTGGCATTTTCCCCAGCCACCGATTATAAATAAGTATCAATGTTCTAAAAGGGGTTCCATACAAAGGCCAAAGGATTTCTGACTTGAGGCATGCTATACTGGGTTCGACCAATTCTAGTTGAAGCTAAAGTCATAGATACGGGAGCAGTGATTCCTCCACTGAAAAGTGAGAAAGGAGAGCTTCCAAATGGTGAAGGTGAAGCTTGAAAGATGAACCCTAAAAAAGGGTTCTAACTTCTAGATGAAACACCTTCATAGGTTGGTGAAAGGACTACATCAGGTGCGGATGGAGGAATGTGTCCTCCAAAGCATGGACAACCTTGGGAAAAGGAAGTGGCTCAGACCACTTTGACTATTATAAAAAAAATCAGGATATGTAAAGGGTACACTCAGTATCCCAGTGGAAATCATACTAGAATTACCAACAATGTTTGAAGGTTTCGAGGGATTAGCTACTCAAGCACTCAGAGAAACTGGGGTTGAAAAATTTAAAGACACTACTGGTGCGATAGATACATCTGGCCATGGTGCACTCACAGGTGAAGGAGAAACTCCATTGGAAACCATGGATGATGTGGGGGTGTACATATACCCCAAACTTTCTCCTGAATTAGAAATGACAAAACTCAAAGGAACACCAATTCAAGGTGGAACGAACGGATGAACTTGTACCAACACATGATCTGTTAGGCCAGTAAGAGGTGAGTTGTAGTTCCTTGCAAAATATTTATCTTGAAAATATTTTATTTCTACTGACAAAGGATCCATCTGAGTGTATCTAAGTTCAGGTTCCCCTGGAATTTCCCTGACACCATTTGATTGAAAAGAACTATTTGCGTCAATCTTCGCCTTTGAGGAGGCAGTGGAGGATCCATTGTTGAAAGAAAAGGAAGGTTTTACAACCTTCACGACCTATGAGGAGGTTGATCCTCCAAAACTATATATTTTATTCACACAAACCTAGAGGTCATACTAGATCACAATAAAACCACATAGCACACCACTAAATATATCCTAAGTATCACAAACTAAGGCAAGTAAAAGATATAGCTTCCAAAGTAGTGTGTGGGATGATTAGGGCCCATAAAAAACCAGTGAAGATTGAAGAAAAGTTACCTGAGGTCCCATGAAAATTTTTCTGGGTGCAAGCATTTGAATCACCAAACTTCCCACCCAAATTGTTATCTGGGGTTTCCTCCCAAGTTTTCCCTGGGTACAGTAGAAATAACCTTCCACCGCGACCTATGAAAAATCCCCAAGTAAAGATACTAAGATTACTCATCCTACAAAAATATTTCGGTGGAACAATCGCAAGTCCAACAAATGTGCATGGGCATGGTATCAAAGCCCAAAATCCAAACAATACCAGCATCGTAGGAGGCCAAAATGTGGTATTGGATGAATCTCCAAATGCAGAGCAATTATGGTGTATGTTCGAATGAAGTATTGGAGGGGTATCTCTGCAACTAATTCCTCACACAACCTCATGCTTAACTCCCGTGTTAGAGGAGATTTTTAGATGATATTTCCGTAAACTTGGATTTCCTAAAGACAAGTCACTATGTTTGAGTTTTAAATGAGCTTGGATAGTTGTTGATTACCTACTCCAAGATCCTAGCCTAAGCTAGTTGGTGTAGTCCCTAGAAAGAAAATTTTACTAGTTAATTTTAATTAAATATCATTCTTTTTAGGGTTGTTTTTACTCAGGGGAGTAGAACTAAGACTTGTGGTGTTATGAATCAACTGAAATAAAAATCATAAATTATGTAAAATTTCAAATTACAACTGCTATTTAAATTCCTTTTTTGCTTTTTCAAGACAAATGAAATTTACCTAATGAGCTTTGAAGAAAAAGGAAAAATTTTACTTTTTCTTTTTGAAAACAATTCAAAAACAAATGTACAATGAGCCTATCTAAGACTATCAATGCAACTAAATNCTCTACAAAGTTGGGACAAAAACCTACATGGTTTGAACTACTTCAAGTTGGAAACAAGGAAGATCAAAGAAATTGTAAGAAGTAAAAGTCAAAACAACTCTTAAAGTAATTAGACAAACACGAGAAGACACACGTACTAACAGATACCAAAACACTCAGAAACTACTCAGACTTCAACCAAAGATGCCAAGAGGGAAGAACTAAAATAAAACCTACACATACATTCAACCTAACCTACTAAAAATAATACTTAAAAAGGAAAGTAAACAAAGATTTGCAACAAAAAACAAACCAGTAAAGACCCATGATACAACCTTATACGCAGTTGGGATACCAAAAAAATCTCAGAGAAAGAAAACCCTAGAACTTTGCAGACACAACTACAAGAACACATGTTTGTTCTTTTACAGAATTGTGAATCACATGTGACTGTACTCAAGGAAACCCAAGAGTTCACCGTGAAATCACGACTGCAAGTACAAGAAACCCGCGAGTGGTTCTTAAAATTTTCAAAAATAAAAATAAAAGGCCAGGAATCCTAAAGACACAATAAAAAATGACTGAAAATAAAAAAATTACAAACCACGAAAAGAAACCGAGATAATAAAAAATGGAAAGAAAACCAAATTGAAGTGACCCAAACATAAACTAGACTTCCCAACGCAGTCTCCAATTCTTTTGTGAGGGAAATCTACCTGATGACTTGGGGCAATAGGGTCACCAAGATACTATGAAAATGACTTGCAGACATTAAGGGATTGGAAACATATATAAGAGAAACAAAGATAAAGGAACTTGCACCTTATTCCGGATGGTTTCTCAAATATTTAACTCTCCTCCTCTATTGCTTCTTAGCATTTTGTTCTTCAACACCTACAACAAAGGGTTACCTTTCTTCAAAGTATATTCTATTTTTTATATAAAAGAGATATGAATATCAATGATTGCAATAAAATTAAATAATAACATATATCATAACTCATAACATAAAAGCATATCAAGGAAATTATGGAAGGAAAACACTCTTTATTGATGAAGTTCATGCTAAACATTACAACCTTGTCTAAGACAAGCACCTTTGCACACCAAGACCTAAGTCCTCCTTGCTCCTATTTCCAATAGATTTCTCCAGCACAGCCTTTCTCTCCAACCTGCCCCCCTTATCCTCTACCCCTCCCCTCTCTTTATTGTTGCTGGTGAGGAGAGGGTTCGAGGCCTAGGATGGTTGGGGATGTTGGGGAAGTTACCGAAACGAACTCAACTTCCCTGACTTAATCACATTTTTATTTTTAAACTTATATTAATGAAACTCACGAGTTCATGTGAGACAACTTGCAAGTGGCTTGTGAATTTCTTCATGATTACAACTTTTAGAGATGACTCACGAGTTACATATGGGCTTAACTGCGACTGAGACACGAGTTGCTAGAAGAGGACATACGAGTGCAAGGCAATTTCATCTATAAAAAATAGTAATGTTAAAGTACTCAGTATGTATCCAAAATCCAACTGATCTATAATGTTAAGACCACTCCAATCCATAGTGTCCTTTTGTGTAATGACATACTAGGGTTGTTACTCAGATGGAGAAGTACCATTTCATGGTATAACAATGGTGAATCCATGAATATGGGTAAATTATTTTAGTGAAATGTGATGATGAAAATTTGATATTTTACACATTTAATGTGTGAAATTTGCATTTAATTAAATACTTATCCTTCAAAATTTTCAAAAAAACTAATAACTCAAGTAACTCAATGTTCAATGTCTATATTTAAAAACAATACAAATATGATTTACATAGAACGTAGTAGATCCTACTTTTGTTTTTGGGAAAGTTGTATTTGAATATGATTTTATAAACCTTTGTATTCAGGTCAACTTTTTATGTTACTAGTTTTTATCTGAGCACCTTTGGAAATATGGATTTTTTTAGTATATAAGTATTTAAATAAATTAAATTAAAAATCTACTATGTAATCGAAAGGGTGAAAATGATATGTCATTAGATACAGGATTCATTGACGAATCCATTTACATCAACCCCACCACTTTAGATGAAATAGATGAAGGGTTTTCACGCCCTAGAAGTTGTTGTTGCCTACAATATTATAGCAATGTGGCTAGATTTCTAGATTTAAACCCTCGATCAAGTAATTTATCTCGATTGAGGGGTTTTAAAATAATCAAATGAGTACGTAAAGAGGATTCTCAAATAATTCAATTAAGGTTTGTGTTAGCATCTTGTAATTTTCCTATGGTTGTGGTAGGAAGTCATAGTGGTAACCATTTCAAACCAAGCTTTAGAATGTATTCTAGCCAATACAGTCAGAGAGGGATCTCTCATTGTCACAAGACCATTTCACATATACATGTAGCTTTAACATGCACATAGAAGCCTAGACTTCTGATGGTAAAAGTTTGTTTGTGAACAAAGATTTAAAGATAGACAGATATCAAAACCATTGGGAGATGGAGTTACAGTCTGAACCATTCAAGGATATTACAACAAATAATGAACCATTATTTTCTCTTCTGTATTATGAGGAAAATTAAGTGCAATTTTCATCCAAATATATTTAAGTGATGGTATGAGAAAGGAGAAAATCCCAGTGCAACAAGGGGCACCTATGGATGAATCCCTTGCTAACACCTTTAACGAAATAACATGATAAGGAAAATGACAGGATGAAGCATCCAACAAGGATGGATTTCATAACAACTATTACAGACACATAACAAATGCTACATCTAATGAAAGGAGTGCTTAGTGAAATGAATTCCTCACATAAAACTAGAAATAATTTAGCAGGAATTAACACATATGGAAAATGACATAAATAGAGAACAAAAACTAAATACATACACCATGATGAATCTCATAAACTCATAGAATCATTTTCATTATTACTCCCAAAATTTTTTGCAGAGCTACAAATCCGACGTAGAGGCCTCAAAAATATGAAAGTCAAATAAACCTCTATCCTCCTCCTCCAAGGTTATATTTATAATGCTATGGATCCTGAGACCAACCTTGACACATATCCCAATTCTGTTACAAAATTTGGGGATCAAATCCAAAATCATTATACCGAATCCTAACAAACTTCTTGAGGTGACAGATTCGCCATGATTTACACCTACAAAAGGAAATATGATGTGACAGCCACGCTGGATCAAAGTAACAATGTGGCATCTTGGATGCAGGCTCACTTGATTTGATAGTGATGTTCCAAAGCTTCGCTAATGGTTTTATTCCACTTGCACACATTCTTACATACATGATGAATTATCCCTGTGACCTTTTCTACTTCTTCCCTTTATGTTCATTCTATGTTTGATAATCATGTTCTCCCTGTGTTCACATCCGGTAGGAAGGTTTATGTTCCTTCTATGTTTGGCTTTATGTCTGGTATCTATATCTTGGAGTAACATTGTTCTTTGCACAAACCTGGAGAGGACAACCCCATATATTGACAATACTAAATTCTTGATGGTCTTTCCATTATTGTCCGCTTCTTATACCAGGACTAGGTCCTTCCTACAGGATATGTCAGAGAAACACCTCTTTGGACTTCTCATCACCTTCATTAGAGTTGGCAATTCGTAGCAAGGATTATGATGACAGTGACCTCAGATCTTTTCTCCCCTAGTCAAAACATTCATTTAGACCAACCATTCCTACAAATGGATACAATGCATCACGGTAATGGAGTCCACGGCCTTGTCTATAGGTTTTGGTGGGATGTTCTTATGACTGAGAACTCTAGTCATTGTTTTTGTAATGGTGTTGCATTATATCAGGACAACATTGCCTTTACAAACATAAGAAAGTCTCTCTAATATAATGAACATGTTTACCTTGATGGATGGAGTTGTTAATGTATGAAGGCCCAGAAGTTGTTGGATTTCTAAACAGTTCCTAGCAGCCCATAAAACACATCGGATAACAGACTTCCCAAGCAAAAAATTCAGAACAAATCCCATATCAGGGCCCCCAGGACTCTTAATAGAGAAATAGTTAGTCATCCCTATTCTTCACCAACATTGATTCCCTCTATATCTTCGCACAACTTTGACTGTGGCATTATAATAAGCTGGGCGGTTGAGTTCAACTATGAGTCTGTCAAATATTCACACATTACATCATTGAGTGGCATGATGAAAACTTGAACGATCATGTGGGATCTTGATCCGATCTCTTATATGGAGATTCCAACTATGTCTCCTCTTCTGTTGTGAAGTCATGGTATTAATGGTGGTGGTGACTCCTGACCTCACTTGAAATCAGCTCCGAGTTGTCTTACGATGTGTGGACTTGACATTTTTCACTTCATTCATCTCTCCTCATGATGGTATTATCATGCCTTTGTTTTCAGTACCCTCTACTCCCTTACCACACTGCATGTAAAGGCCATACTCATCCTCTTTTCCCTAATCATTATGGTGCTCGTCATCATCACGTGTATCGGGAAGTAAATATTTGGATTCTATGATGTCATCTACGTCGTCCAGGGTTGCAACCCTTCCTGACCATTGATCACCCCAAGGTGTAATCTATGGCATTGATGTTACCTTGTTTGATCTCCATTTCGCAACCACTTTCCTTCTTGTCTCCCCTAACATAGTTGAACCACGAAATATACCACGACCATATATCTCCTCTATGATGGGTCTCAACCGTTCAACTATGTGTCCCCTACCCTGTTTCATGATCCGCTTTCTTTCTAACCATCATGCATGTCTCCATAGAAAAAATATCTTGGACCATCGATCTAACCTCTGCTAGATCTTCGTCGTTTGATGGTGTAGGACCTATAGGACTTCACATCGCCTCATCATCTTATTTTTCATGCACCTTCCTACCGTGAAAGGCATCTACACCGAATATCTAACCTGCCCAATATCATGATTATTGGAATAGGAAGACCCTACAAGATTTCACAGCCATGACATAAGTTAACTTCCAATTATGTTGGCTATGCAAAATCCCCACCCACCGTTGATATTGGACCACATTCGATCTTAGCTATTAGAATACGGGGTGTATAAAATACTTTTCACACCTCCATTACTCACTTTATCCAATCATATTTTCCAGCCAAATCCTTAATAATCGTTGATATTCTTCTCCATGGATCTATGCCATCCAAAACTGCCATCTAATAACCGCGAGTCGATTTTCAGATTCATACTCCCATGTAGGGGTATACCCTGTGATTTTTTTCTTGATATGTGTTCATGCCGTGTCATGGGATAATCTATTCTGACCTTTAGGATTAATATAAGCTTCCCCAGCACCTCCAAATCACAATATACAAAACGTTTTTTTTTCCTATACCCTCCTTCATTTTCACTATTCCAGACCTTTACAGGGGGATCAGTGTAGCTTCCTATGTAGAAATATCCAAAACTTAGTACAAGTGCTAACATCAGCTCCAACTTGGGGATGCTATCCTCCCTATGAGGTAGTAAAGAACCACGTAGACCATGTGCCTGATCCATTGGGATGATCCCCATCATTTCCTGAAAACCCCACAACAGGATCTGAAAAAAAGCTGAACAGATGCTAAAAAATAAACTGAAATAATTTCTTAAAGGAAATGCTCACCATGCCTAGATTATTAATTTTTACCTACCCTACCTACTGAGCATCAATGCCTAGTCAAGTCATTTCTGAATTCTAGTGAATCCAATCAAGCATATGATTCCATATGCAGAATTTCTTCTCAGGCTTGATAAAAAATAGTACTAAATGACCAAATGGTATACGGTTGTGATAAAGAACTTGATCTCTGCTACAAAGCCATAACCATACATTCACACTATATAGCTTCTCCACATATCTAGCCACTAAGTCACAAAAACCTCCTAAAAATTATGTTATGCACCTTCCATGACACAACTGATCCATATATTTAACCACTGGATCGTGAAACCCAGGGAAGTCTCCAAGCATTTTAGCCATATACTTGGACCAATACTATGGATCAAACTGTAGCCTTCCTTGCATACTGTCAAGTTGTCCTTCAAACCCTGCAAGGTAGGTTTATGACAACCTGTGAATGAGACATCAACTACTCCACTTCGATTGTCAGAACCCAAAACCTGCTTTCCCTCATGCATTTAACAAGGAATATGTTCAATAATATCAAGTGAAATAAGCTATTCTTGATATAAGAGTTCTAAATTGGAAGAAAAAGAAGAGACATCCCACATAGGAATCTCATCCTCCAACTAGTCATCCTCATATTTATCATATAGTGGAGGATTGAAATCTTCTTCAAAACCCACATAGACAGAACTTGCAACAAGAAGGCTGCTTTCTTCATTAAATAAATTATAATATTTCTCCTGTATGGCTCTAAGTTGATCATCTCTTTGCTTATAAAGGTAAATATTGGCATGTATAGCAAATTCTAGTTTCTCTCCCTCCTCATTATCTATTCCCAAAAATTCGATGACATCATTCTTAACCTCCATTTTCTGTCTTTGATTAGAAACCCTTAATCTTTGTTTTAGAAAATCAAAAGAGGCAAAGAATAATGGAAAACAACTATCTTCCTCCTGCTGATTGTAATATTCATGGAAATTAGGATTAAGAGGTAGAGTAGACTTTAGTTTTTTATCCTCCCCCTCTTCCACTAGTAGAGGAGGATTTGTATGTTCATGTAGATCTTTAGGTGCAATTTTAGCTTTCCCAAGCCACAAGGGTCCTTCTTCATGTTAGTTTTTCAACATTTAAGCTAACATTATATGGATCTTTAATTGAGAGAACAATAAGCACAACAATCAAGAACAAGAGACAATGAACACGGTGTTTTTCCTCGGGAAAACCATAAATTGAGAAAACCCTGCAACTTCCTCAGAGATAGAATCAACACAAAAGGTAAAACCCCAAAATAGTAAGATGCACCCTCGACAGCAGTAACCGTCTTCTTCTATAGCCCTAGTGTCTTCTCCTTCCTCAACTATGCGCTACACTTGAGTGTGTATGTGATGTGTACTAAATAGAGAGTCCAACTCTCTATTTATACTAATCTCGACATGACTAAAACCCTACTAGGGCTGACCTCTACTAGGAGAGTCTAATGACCCTAGTGCCTCAGAACTACAGGGACTTTAACCCTTAGACAATCGGAGGGTTACCCACAATGACTTGACATGACTTGTTTACATTATTGGTTCTCCCTATCAAAACATCGGGGCATGACATGATATGAGAACATCCCAGAATAAACATCGGGTTACAATAGATAATAAATATAGGTGAATACATTCCGAAGTTACAATTACATCAACACTTCAGCTACTGACTCTAATTTCTCCTCTAATTCAAATTGATGAGAAGTTTCAAGAATTGCTTGATACCTCAGGGAAGGGAGGGATCCCCTATAGTCCTGATTCCTACTCTGTTGCCCTTGATTTTCCATGGGAGGTGGGTTGTGTTCCATAATGGGTCTCTCCATTAGTATTTCCAAAGCTCCCATTATCGTGTCTATCCTAGCCTCTTGTGCAACTGAGGAAAAAGGTTGCATGGGTTCTTTATCCTTCCCTTTCTATGCCTCCTCTTTCCTTTTTTCCCTAGCAGTAGTTAGGTTGATTTCTACCTCTATGGAATATTTCATCATATCAGCCAGGGAGGATGATTTTATTTCACTTAGCCATTGGGTGAACTCACTGTCAAAATAATTAGCATATTGTAGCCGGGAAGAACCAAAGGGAGGCTTGAACTAAGAAGGGATAGCATGATATACATTCATAAATCTGCCAGAAAACTCCTAGACAGATTCACTCTCCTCCCTCTTCATGGAATGGAATTGGGAGAAAGGACTTCCTGGGGTCTTTCTTTTCTGCCCATTGGTTCTTGAAAGCACCTTCAAAATCCTGATAGCCTAGAATGGAGTTGTCTGGAAGGCTAGTGAACTGTCTTGTCACCTCTCCAGCAAGAATTTGGGAAAACAGTCTGGTTTTAACGTCTTCATGGTCTACCTCTTCTAGGTTAGTCCATTCTGTGAACCACCTGAAGTGCCCTTCAGCTGAGTATTTCATTTCCCCATTAAATTGCTTGAGTCTTTGGGCATACCGCTGGGGAATGTCATGAAGAAATACAGGGAAATGTATAGGGGAAAACCTTTTAGCTTTCCCTGAGGTTTTGGTAGGGTTTTTAAGAGGGATTGAACGCGGTGTGACAAATTGGAACAATCTGTCATGAGGGGATGTAGAGCCACGAGGAACTATACAACTGAGTGATGAATGTTGCACAAAATATGAAGTGGTGGGAGATAAGGAGATGGTGGCATAGTTAGGTGAGGCTGCTATAGAGGGGAGTGGATGAAATTCTTGGACAAATTCATGTGTACCGGGAGAAGGGATATTTTCGGTCCTTAAAGAAGGATATAGAGGGGTGAAATCATGGCCTTGTCCCAAGCACAATGAATGATGGAACAATTCCTTGACCAACCTAAGGAAGGACAAAGAAAAAAATATCAGAAAGGACAAGATGTCTTGAAGGAGATTTATAGTGGAGTGCCTCATTTTTCACCATGCCTTTCCAGGTCTGTTATATTTAGCCCCTTCTTCCCATAAGGGTCACCATAGGAGCTTTGAAAATATTTGCAGCTTCTGGGTAGTCAATATTCCTAGTGTAGTCACCTTACAAGGCTTTGAGTGGAGTTACCAGAGAATATACAACCAATTATGTGTCTAGGACCGGTTGCTCAACCAAGTCATAGAAATGAAGCAATGCCATTTTTATCGAGGAGATAGTAGCAACTAGGTCCCTAGAAAAAATGCCAAGATGTTTGCACCCTATAATTTTCCTATGGTTTTGGTAGGAAGTCACAGGGGTGACCATTTCAAATCAAGATTTAGAAATTATTCTATCCAATATAGTCAGAGAGGGCTCTCTCATTGTCACGAGAACATTTCACATATACATGTAGCTTTAACAGGCACACAAAAGGCTATACTTCTGATGGTAACAGGTTTGTTTGTAAACAAAGATTGAAAGACAAACATATATCAAAACCATTGGGCGATGGTGTCACAGTCTAAACCATTAAGGACACTACAAAAAATAATGAACCATGATTTTCTCTCCTGTATTACGAGGCAAAGTAAGTTCAATATTCAGCCAAATATATTCAAGTGATGGTAGGAGAAAGGAGAAAATCCCAGTGCAGCAAGGGGCACCTATATATGGATGAATACCTTGAGAACACCATTAGTAGAATAACATGATAAGGAAAATGATAGAAATGGAGCATCTAACAAGGATGAATTCCATAACAACCATTACAGACACATAACAAATGCTACATTTGATGAAAGGAGTGGTTAATGAAATGAATTCCTCACATACAACTAGAAATCATTTAGCAGGAATTAAAACATATGGAAAATGACATGAACAGAGAAAATAAACTAAATACATACACCGTGATGAATCTTATAAACTCAGAGAAGCATTTTCATTATTACTCCCAAAAATGTTTGCAGATCTACAACTTTGGTGCAGAGGTCTAAAAAATATGAAAGTCAAATCAACCTCTATCCTCCTCCGAGGAGGTTATATTTTTAATGCTATGCCTCCCTACACCAACCTCAAAATAGAGCCCAATTCTATTACAAAATTTGGAGATCAAATCTCGAATCATTATAAGGAATCCTAACAAACTTCTCGAGGTGGTAGATTCGCCACGATATTAGAGGAAAATTCAACTCAAAATGGGTCTTTTAACCCTTATTCAAATTCCATGTCATCATGTGTTAGCCAATGAAATTGTTTTAAATTTTAAATGCTGTATAGGTCTTAAACACCTTTTTAATATAAATTTGAGGATAAGTATCATAAAAAAACTACTCTTTTTGTTTGTATTTTTGACATATCTCCCTGTGTTTTTACTCAAATTTCATCGGGAGAGCTCGTTGGATGCATAATTAAATTCCAAATCAAATGAGTACCCACTCGGAATACTTTTGACGGACCTCGCTACCCCAAAAACAATAAATACCTGAAAAAACATGATGATGATGTCATCATCATGTTTTTTCAGGTATTTCTTGTTTTTGGGGTAGTGGGGTCCATCAAAAGTATGCTGAGTGGGTACTCATTGGATGCAAAATTTAATTCCTCATCCAATGAGCTCTCATGATCAAAATTTGAGTAAAAACACAGGGAGATATGTCAAAAATACGAACAAAAAAAGTAGTTTTTTTTATTTTCTTCCTCCAAAATTAATAAATATTATTTTACGATTTTCCTTAGGAGGCCCATTTTGAGTTGAAATTTCATTTAATGTTGACACCTACAAAAGGAAATATGATGTGACAACCACACTGGATCAAAATAGAAATGTGGCATCTAGGATGCAGGTTCGCTTGCTTTGATAGTGACATTCCAGAGCTTTGCTAACAGTTTTATTCCTTTTGCGCACATTCTGGCGTACAGGCTAAATTAGCTCTATGACCTTTTCTGCTTCTTCCCTTTATGTTCATTCTATGTTTGATAATCATGTTCTGCCTATTTTCACAACTGATAAGAAGGTTTATGTTCCTTCTATGTTTTGCTTTCTGTCAAGTATCTATATCTCCTGGTAACAATGTTATTTGCGTAGACCTAGGGAAGAAAACCCCATTTATCGATAGTAATAAATCCTTGATGGGCTTGGCATTCTTGTCTGCTTCTTCTACCAGGACTAGGTCCTTCCTACAGAATATGCCAGTGAAAAACCTCTTTGGACTTGTCATAACCTTCATTAGAGTTGGAAATTTGCAGCAAGGACAATGATGACATAGACCTTCGATCTTTTCTCCCCTAGTTTGAACATTCATTTAGACCAATCGTTCCTAGCAATGGATACTATGCATCATGGTAATTGAGTCCACGACCTTGTCTAGAGGTTTCGGTGGGATGTTCTTAGGACCAGGAACTCTAGGCATTGTTTTGGTAGTGATGTTGCATTTTATCAGGACAACATTGCCTTTACCAGCATCAGAAAGTCTCTCTAATATAATGATCATATTGACCTCGATAGCTGGAGATGTTAATGTATGAAGGCCCAGAAGTGGCTAGATTTCTAAACAGTGCCTAGCAGCCCATAAAACGCATCGGATAACAGACTTCCCAAGCATAAAATTCATAACAAATCCCATATCAGGACCCCCAGGACCCTCAGTAGAGCAATAGTTAGTCATCCCCGTTCTTCACCAGCATTCATTCCCTCTGTATCTTCGAACAATTGTAACTATGGAATTATAACGAGCTGGGAGGTTGGGTTCAACTTTGAGTCTATCAAATATTCACAAAAACCATCATCGGGTGGCATGATGACAACATGAAGGGTCACATGGGCTCTTGATATGATTTCTTATATGAAGATGCGAACTATGCCACCTCTTCAGTTGTGATGTCATGGTATCAATGGTGGAGGTGACCCCCAACCTCACTTGAAATCATATCTGAGTTGTCTTATGGTGTGTGGACTTGACATTCATCACTTCATTGATACCTCCTCATGATGGTATCAACACACCTGTGTTTTCAGTACCCTCTACTCCCTTACCACACTGCATGTAAAGTCCATACTCATCTTCTTTTGGCTAATCATTATGGCGCTCATCATCATAACACATATCAAGAAGAAAATCTTTGGATTCCAGGATGTAATATACACCGTCTAGGGATGTGACCCTTCCTGACCATTGATCACCCCAAGGTGTAATCTACGTCATTGATGTTACCTGGTTTTATCTCCTTTTTGCAACCCCTTTCCTTCTTATCTCCCCTAGCATCTTTGTTAACACCCAAAAATGGTTAACTACCTCATCTACCCCATTTCATGGCTCATTCGTCCATTTACCTACCATATTTCCTTGAAAATCCCACTAAA
>LPNX011010256.1:0-27002 GCA_001517045.1 Pseudotsuga menziesii
GTCACAGTATCTGTTTGCAGACGTCCAGTAAGATCCACATCAAAGCTTCAACTTTAAATATGATATAATACCAGTAATAAAATATATTCCAAAAGAGTTTTATTCACACACTTCACCCCTTTTGAGTTCATAAATACTCCTCCCTTATATACTATTAAGATTCAGTTTTCCTCTATAAATGTTGCATGCAACATTATAGGGATTATTTAACCAAAAAGGCATCTAATTACACCTACTACTATAAATAGAAATAAACTGGCCTGAGTCAAGGCATCTTAGAAAGTTCTTGACCATTGATAAAACTCCAGCTCACAATCAAACAGCCACATCTCCATGTTAGCATATAACCATGTCTTGAATCTCTGGAAAAAGGTGATGATAAATCCTCCTGTATTGAATTCAAACGCAACATATTATTAAAATCAATTTAATACATAGATAACAGAAATAATCTAAAATTTTAAATGCATGCCTGTTAAATCTCCGATTTTACAAGCATGTGAAACTAGAACGATCATTACCTGTTTTGGCAGCTACATAGGAAATGAAGAAAACATTAAATTCTATTATGAAGAGACACTACTCTTCGAGCTTCTGCAAGCTTGGCTTTTAACTTGACAATTTTGGTGTTCTGCTTTTCAATTCGATCAAGCAGCAGCTGATTAGTACTTAGGATTGATTTCTTGGATTTCTTATATTGATTCTTCTTAGCGTTCACCTTTTTCCACCTATCAATCCATTCTAGCAGCTCGATTCTAAAGGTTTTGTTTTCTTCTTCCAGCAAGGCTGTGCTGGATAGACACTGTTTGAGCTTTCCTTTAAACTCTGTGATTTTACTTTGGTATACATTACCTAATACCTGTTGCAGAGTTTCATCCTCTTTAGTTACCTGAGGAGAATGAGGTCTGTCACAATGTTGACTATATGATATTTCAGGATCTTCAATGTTTATGTTTGCTTTTGGTTGATTTCCTTCGGCCTCGACTGACTGTGCATCACTTCCTTGGGTGATAGCAGAAATCCCTACGTCCATTGTGTTAGGGACAGACGACGGGATATCATCCTCAATATCTACAACTGTAGGTTTAGTAGCTGTAGACTTGGAAGTCTGTTGATCAGCCTTATATCCTGAAATCGAATGAATACTATGCATGCTCCTTGTGACTCTTCGTGAAAACGATAGGTTTTCAAAACCAAGTCCTTCCTTGTCACAACATATTTGAGCCAAATGATCTAATTTATCCATAGATTCTTTGTTGCATTTGTTAGGTTTATTTGCTTCATCATTATTATCATTTTCACCTTTGGCTGATCCTTCTTTTATGTTTGCAGGGTTGCTATCATTCTCACCAGGCAAGGGTTTATCTAAGATTTCCCTCGAATTGCAAGGAGTTGCATCCCTGTTGTCATTTTCATTAATCTCATTATTTATGGGCATGTTTACGACCTTGGATTCTTGACCTCTGAAATATTGACTCCAGGATTTAATACCTTTCGTTTCCTATGAGCTCGTGGAGATGGATTAGGCCAATATTGCGTTCACCCCAATTGACAATCAACTAGAAACTTATCCCAAGACACACCCTTAGCAGATAATTGGAATTGCAATAATATTTTTATCAACCCATGGTGACAAAGACTACTGTCAGGGTTATTGAAATTCTTAACAGACTACGACATCTTCTTAAGACTTTTTCATAGATAAAAGGGCAAATTAAGTTTGCAACCCTTTACTGCTAACATTAACCGTAAATGATACAAGTGTAAATGAGAGTATCGTCCACAACAGGACACGTACCTTACCAAGATTTCATAGTAGATTCTCCATTCGGGCTTCAGAAATTTCACAGGGACGCCTATCCTCAGTTTTGCATAATCCGGTAATGGCATTAACAGAGCCAAGCATTTCTTCTTATTGACCATAGTACCTTTAAACCAGCGTTCCCCAACCTGTGGGAGCTTAGTGGCTTCGGCAATCTTGTCTTCATTGATAACGAACTCGAAACCCCCAATTTGCACTCTGTCATCTTCAAAATTCATGGTGAACATCTTAGTGATCTCTACATGGTGACCTTCAAAACACCTAAAGAAATTTTCCCATCCCATTTTCTCGAATTTCTTGGCAACTTTCAGGTTGGCGTCTATAAGTTCAGACCCTGAAATTTCAAACCGATTCAAAGGAGACATGGTTTCTTCGACACTCTCCTGTCTTCGACCCGAAACAAATGGAGAAGTGAACACAGAAGGGATAGGTATCGAAACACACAACATGATGGATTATTTTTGCATGCTTCAAATCTAATCGGAGATACAATCTCTGAACCTGCCATTTTAGCGGGATTTTTAAGCAGTGATAAGCGCTGCAACCATCACAATATACCATGATTTATGCCAATTTATCTACGCTTAACCATGACTGTTATTAATAACCACTAACTTGGTGAACCAGAAATACGGTGACTGATAGAATCATCATTTCAACCATTGATTATTGACAGTGGTTCATAATTAACAGGTACAACGACGTAAGTCGAAATGACATTTAGTATTTAACACTGTCAACACGATATTTCCATATGCATACAACTGTCGATCTATTAAGAGGTGTAAGCCGCGTTTTCATACAAGCTCATTAATCCAAATGAATAATCGTTTATTTAACTTGACAATTGGCTTACTGCATGGCCATCTAATCCTAACAGTCATCTCTTATTTAATAATGTTACGTTGTGGTATGCAAGGTAATAAAATCGCACTTTCATATTAACAATGCTTTGATAAAAATATCTAGATTAATATCTATGCTATGTATCTATGCTACGTATGTACAAGACTAGGTTTAAAATCTTCCAAATATCTTATCGATACATATCTCAATGATAAACTATAATAAGTAAGAAATTTCTATACAAACATTATTTACCCATTAACTATATTATTTACAAAATTTCGTAGTATGGTATTACATATAAAAAAAAAATTTGAAAATGACCCTTAGTTTCATGGCTTAGGACCAATAATACCCTACTCAACATAAAATGTGTTTTATTGAATTTCTCTCGACTCATTATTTCAAACTCTTAAGCCACATAAATTTCTTTTAATGATTTTCATAAACTCATAAAAATTTATGAGACTGCTAACAATTTTTAAAGTTCAAGTTTATAAATGAATTTCTTTCAGCTCTAGAATAATTATATCACTTTCTTTTGATTGAGAGTACCTTTTATCTATGATTCTAAAGGTGCTCTCTCATAATTTTCCATTGATAAATCACATGGAGAGCTGATCTCTCTTCATTTGTTAATGAGATGGAGAGGTTGTTGCTGGCTGCCAACGTGTCCATCATCCTAAGAGCTCTTGTATGAAGAAGCAAATTGACATGTTTACCCAACTCTTGGAGAAGAATAACATCTCCCTTCCTGATTGCTCAAAGAAGATGGAAGGAGGATCAAATTCAAAATATATAGAGAGAGTACATGCCTTGGTTACTGGGACATCAATCTCACCTATATTCATCATTGATTCTCTAGGGTGTCTCATAAGTATCTTGATGGTATTACTCCTTTCTAAGCTTGGAGTGGGAACAATCTATATGTGACCCATTTTAGGATTTTTGGCTCAAAGGCTTGGGCTAGAATTCCAACTGAAAAGAGGAAGGATTTGCAACCCCAAAGACAAGAGTGCCTATTTGTTCAGTATTTTGAAGATTAAAAAGGGTACAATATGATCAAATTGATCACTAACAAATATTTCATTGAAAAAAGTGTTCAGTTTGAAGAAGATCCTTTAGCAGCATTTGAAGATGGAGAGTCCTCTTCATCATCAGAACCATTGACTGTAAGTGAAGAAACTAATGAGTTTACTGATTCTGATATGTATGATAATGATGATTTAATTGCATATCCTATCAGTCCTACAAGACCGAAATGGGAAGCAAAGACCATTCATGCAGCTGGGGAACTAGCTGGATATCCTAATGATAGTAGGAGGACTAGATCTCAATTTGAGAGTGCCCTTTGTGTGAAAGATCCTCTATTTGTTGAGAAGTGCTATCTGATGGTTGAATCATATAAAAATACCTATGAACATGCCTCATATGATCCAATATTTCAAAAATCCATGGAAGAAGAATTCATCTTGCAACAGAAGAACAACACTTGGGAACTAGTTGATCTTCCCCTAGGGAGGAAGCTAGTTTAGTGTAAGTTGGTCTTCAAGACTAAGTTTGATGCTGATGGTTCACCTTTGAATTATAAGGAAATATTGGTAGCCAAGGTCTACTCACAAGTATATGGTATTGACTACAATGAAACCTTTGCACCGGTGGAAAATATGGACTCCATAAGGCTAGATCTAGCCATTGCAGCTTCGAAGTAGTGGGAAGTATATCACATGGATGTGAATTATGATTTCCTAAATGGATATCTCACTAAAAATATTTACATGCAGAAACCTGAAGCATTTTTTTCTAATCCATATTTAGTGTGCAGGTTAAAGAAATCATTGTATGGGCTCAAGCAAGCCCCCAGGGCTTGGTATACCAAAATTGATGGCTTTCTGTTGTCATTGAGTTTTTTCGATGCCAGTTTGATACAAATGTTTATTTGAAGCTTATTAATGGTTCTTTTATGATTATTGTTTTATATGTGGATGACCTAGTGATTACAGGAATTTCAAAGAAATATATTGCCTCCTTGAAGGATGCAATGAACCATGCATTTTCCATGACATATTTGGGATTGTTGAGCCAATTCATGGGTCTCGAAATTGCTCAATCTCAACATGGAATCAAATTTCATCAATCCAAGTATTCTTCATATTTTTTCATCAAGCTCAACATGAAAGATTGCAAGTCAAGAAAGACTCCATTCCTTTCAGGAGTCAAGCTTGAAGAAGTAGGTTCTTCTCCTATGGTAAATAATACACTGTATAGGCATTTGATTGGGTGTTTGCTTTATCTTACACACACTCAACCTGATTTATATTATGTAGTTAGTGTGGCTTTGAGATACATGGATCAGCCTCATGAGATCCACTCGAGAGCAGCCAAAAGGATCCTAAACTTTGTTCAAGGAACAAAAACTCATGGGATCTTCTACAAAGCAAAATCTGATCTTATTTGATTGGATTTAGTGATAGTGATTGGGCAGCTGACAACACAGATCAAAATTCTACATCAGAATATGTTTTCATGCTTGCAGAAGGACTAATCAGCCGGTCAAGCAAGAAGCAAAGTTCCATAGCACTCTCATCTACGGAATCAGAGTATATAGAAGTTGTAAATGCAACAACTCAATGTTTATGGTTGCAGGGGAAACATGGAGAATGTGTCTTTGAATTAGAGTTTTCAACTATTATCTACTCTGATAATCAGAGCACCATTCGAATCTGCAATGATCCAGTTCAAAGATAGCAAACCAAGCACATTGAGATCCATATGCACTACATCAGAGAGCTTGTGGATGATGGTACCATTGTTCTACTCTTCTGTGCATCTTCAGAACAAGTAGAAGACATATTCACCAAAGTTTTTGGTGAGAATATATTCAACAATATCAAATCATTATTGGGTATTTTTGATCATGTTGCAAAGCATGATTGATGACAAGATTTCCAAATTTTGTTTCATGTCCATGTTTAAGGGAGGATTTTTCCCATTGGGTTTTTCCCTCTTTCCTTAGTTGTATGGACAAGAAGTATGTAAAGGGTGACTAATACTTGTTGGTATGCCCTATATTTTTCATATATTTACTCATAAATTTAGGATTAAGGGGGGATGTTAGAATAATCAACCCATAGTTACCCACATTTGACATTAATTAATCATTTTTGTCTTATTACCTAGATTTGTAGATTCCATTCTATGCTAGTTGTCTTCCACATGTCCTAGAAGTCAACACATGCTAAAAAATGGATCATGGAGCACTTGGGAAACATCTTGGAAACCAATTTTATAAAGTCTTATTTTAATCATGGTTACTAAACCGTAGTTCTACTTTTTCTGAAGGCTGCCTTGCTTTATAGTAGTTTTAAGGCAAAAGGAAAAGCTAGTCTAGATGTAACTGCCTTGTTTTTTTCCCACATCATCCTCCCTCCTTTTCTCCAAATAAAAGAATGAATGAGTTGTATTTCCATCACTCTTTATGTTTCCCACTTTTTTTATCAAATTCATGAGCATCTTCACAGATTTGGAAACAACTTTATGCACCTATGGGGGAGTTGACAATTTTTGGTAAGCTTGCTTTTTGGCCAATTCAAATAACATCCTTATGCTTTCGAACCACTCATGTAATTATATATTTGAGAATTCTATTAATTCATAAGGTTGGATATTGTACACTTACTCAATACAGATTAGTGTTATGCCCAAATTCAGTCTCCTTGGTGTGAATTTTGCATGTTTGATTAGCAATTTTGTGAGTGTAATTGTTCTATCACTTGGGTTCAATTTCCAGACTTGGCTTGGATATTGAGAAATCTGGTGTAGGTATTAAGGTAAGAAAATCAAAGTATGCTTTAGACTTGTTATTGAAGTTCAAAATGGCTGAATGTAAGGGATCCAAGTGTGCCTTCATTTCAGGAGTAAAAATAGGTGATTTGGTTAATCTCCATTGGTGGGAAACTCGTTGTATAGACAACTAGTTGGGAGCTTGTCATATCTCACACATTCTTGAACTGATTTGTATTATGAAGTAGGTGCTATTGAAATATATATGTAGGATCTTGGTGCCATCCGTTGGAATTATTATACAAGGATATTGCATTATGTGAAAGGAACCAAACACTTCGGGATACACTATGTTGCTAGTTATCCACTAGAACTAGTTGGATTTACTAATTCTAATTCGGATGGATATTCCACTAACAGAAATTAAAATTCAGGTTATGTATTCATTCTTGCACATGGTCCCATATGTTGGTTAATTAATAAACAACAAACTATATCCCCTTCATTAGCTGAGGCTGAGTACAGAGGAGCAGTGAATGCAGCTACACAATGTGTGCAGTTGCAAGGAATTCTTGGAGAACTTGGTTTTGCATTTGAATTCACCCACTGTCATTTGGTATGAAAATAAAAGTGAAATAATGATATCGACTGATCTAGTACATATACAAAGGACCAAAAACATTGAGATTCACATGGACTACATCACGAGCGTGGTGCATGAGCATGTGATAACATTGCAATATTTCCCATATACAGATAAAATTGTTGGCATCTTCACCAAGAGATTCATATAGAATAAATTAACCTATATGAGGTCACTCCTTGGAGTGGGTGACACATGGTTATGACTGATATTCACTTTCATATTTTTCTCCATTTCCATTTTAGAGGGGTGTTTTTTATCTCATGTGCTTTTCCTTCTTACCTTGGTTATGTGGATAGATAAACTTTTGTAAGAGGTGAATTGAGCCTTACTTGCCAAGGCCTCAATTTTTTATGTGGTTATACTAAGTGAGACTTAAGGGGGGATTTTATAACATCATACCACCTAGTACCATGTGTTCACATATAACCTAGGACATACCTTCATTTTTCTTCACTTATGTTGCATAGTCTAAACTTTGGTTATGTTGACTTCCTAATGTAATTGGGGATTTTGGGCCATTAATTACACCCAACACCTACATTTTGATAATTGAAGAGAATGAGCACCCTCATTAATGAAATTTTGGTCTCTTGGGGTGCTCCCACTCCTTAAAACAGGGAACTGGTTTGACTAGAGGCACCCATGTATTGTATTTGAGTGTTTTTTGCTCTTTTGGGCCATTAAATGCTTCCTAAATCCAGTACCACTCACCCATACACTCCAACATGCCTATCCTACCATTATTTATGACCTAGCATTCTTCACATGCATTCACATGGCCATTCATGACCGTTTTAGGTGGTTTCGGAGCTCATTGGTCCACCTAAGGGGGGTTTAGGTCCATTCTAATCCCGTGACATTTATGTCACCAACTTTCCTAGAAATGATAAAAATTTTATCCTATTGTATTATAATCATGTTCCATATATATTTACATGTTAGACACTAATAAAAAAATTAGTTATTGACACCATCTCTATATGTTAATATTGCTCTTTTTCACTATTTTCTTCATGTTTTGTCAAATTCTTTAGATGTAGATTATAGATATTGCTGTGAATCATAATTTCATGAGACCCAAATGACCTTATCTATATTACTAATCCTTTCAAACCAACCAATTCTATCCAAACATACCAATTAACCTAGAGACCAAACAAGCCTTGTTTCACTTACTAACCCTTTCAATCCAAACAAGCCTAGGCAGACATATCAATCCCCCTAGGATAAAATAGGACTTCTTAGTAGTAATATACCAATCCCAATGGTATCAAACATTCCTTATCATATTGACATACCAATCCTAGACTCAACTGCCACACCACTGCAATAGGCACCGCTACTACATCCACGTCATCACTCCCTCTTCCAATGGATGTCCTGAAGGGATATACCAATATTTTCTAGAAAGTTTTCAAACTTTACATGAGATAGAGAATTATTGAATACATCATCCATATGTTCCTCAATAGGAACATATCAGATCTATACAACTCCCTTCTGCACCATGTCTCAAATATAATGGAACTTTATCTCTATGTGTTTGGACTTGTCATGAAATACGGGGTTGTTTGTTAGATTTATGCAACTATGATTATCGCAATATATATCAATCACATCCATCTATGTACCATAAAATCATGCCAACAACTTGTGAAGCCAAACTGCTTCACTACAAGATGAACATGCGATAATCTATTCAACCTCTATTGTAATGAGAGCAACACAAGTATGCTTTCATTGTAATGAGATAAACCTTATCCCAAACTAAAAAAACATCATGAGGTACTCTTTCTATCATTGGTGCTCCCAAACCAATTGGAATTCGTATAACTATGAATTCTAATCTCACCATGCGTTGCATATCTAAGGCCACAATCTAGTGTACCTTTAAGGTACCTCATCACATGTTTTTATGCAACTAAGTGAACATGTCAGGAATCCACCATATACTAACTCAATGTGTTTTAAAAAAAAACATATATTTGGTCGAGTATTCATCAAATAAATCAGATCCCTAATAATTTGTCGGTATATGTAACTCCAACTATATCTAAGGAATCATCACTTAGCAACTTCAATTTGGTCACCATTGGAGTGTTCATAGCTTTGCAATCTAGCATACCAAATATCTTTAGTACTTCAAAAACATATTTTACTTAGTTTAAGAAGCCTCATATGGGAACTGCCATACTTCAAGACTGAGAAAATAGAGCATCATGCCAAGATCATTCATTTCGAATTCTGCAGCAATCTTCTTCTTCATTCATTAAAAAGATTTTTTTCACGCGTCAGGAATAGATCATAAAAATATAGAAATAGAGTCATGAGACCATCATAGAAAATCTTAAAGTATAGGTTAGAATATGATTTACTCTTGGTAAATCCCAAGCTCATAAAAAATCAATCAATTCTTCCATACCACTCTCTAGGTGCTTCCTTTAACCCATATAGTTCTTTCTTCAATCTACATACATGTGAGCTTCTTTCACGGGTTTCAAAACCTGGAGGTTGTTTAATGTATACTTCTTCTTCTATCACACCATTTACGAATGTTGTCTTTACATCCATTCGGTGTATCCTCCATTTCATCTTGGCTTCCAAGGAAAGAACATTTTTTATTGAGGTATATCTTTCTATTGGTGCAAACGTTTCTTCATAATCAATTCCTTCTTTTAGTGAGAAACATTGAGCTACAATTATTTCCTTGTACTTATCAATACTTCCATCTGTTGAGTGTTTTTTCTTGAATATCCATTTTGAAGAAACAACTGAATTCTCTCTTGGTCTTGGTACTACATCCCAAACATAATCCTTTATGACCGATTGGTATTCTTCGAGCATTGCATCCATCCATTTCTTATTCTTGGTATCCTCTTCAAAATAGGTAGGTTCTGCATCAACAATATTACACATCAAGGCCACATAGCTGGAGTGAATCCTTCATCTTTTCTTCCTTCTGGAGCTCCATATTTTTCCACACCTTGAATAACATCATGAGCATAATCTAGTATTATTTTCGATAAGATCATCTGTCGAGGTATCTCTGTAGTCCTTTTAGGATCTTCCATAGCATGGTATTTTGGTATCTATTCTTCTTCAACATTATAGAATAGAATTTTGTAGGTTTCTTCAATTCTAGGAGTTTCATGTTCTTCTTTTTCTTGATCTTCATCGGTATGGTTCTTTCGGGACTTATTGAAAGATGAATCTTCATCAAATATAACATCTCTATTGATATTGATCTGGCGATGAACTATAATGTATACCTTATAATATTTCGATTGATCACTATATCTAACAAATATTCCCTTCTTTCCGAAAGGGTCCAATTTTGTTCTTTTCTCCTTGGGAACATGTATACACACAGGAGAACCAGAAATATAATTTACATGGATGAATTCAATATTCTCCCCGATAAACATCTCTTATGGAGTTTTTTTCCCAATAGCACTATGAGCAATTCTGTTCTGAACATATACTACGGTTCTAGCTACTCCATCCTATATAGGTGCATGGGTAAGTCTTGGTCAAGAATCATGGATTTCATAGATTCCATAATAGTTCTATTCTTTTGTTCTACTACTCCATTCTATTTAGGATTATAGGGTATGGTGGTCTCCCTCTTAATCCCATTTTCCTTGCATACATATTTGAATTTATTGGAAGTGAAATATCCTCCATTGTCAGATATCAAGGTCTTGAACTTTTTTTCAGATAATTTTTCCACAAGAACCTTGAATTATTTGAATCTTTCAAATACTTCATCTTTTCCTTTCAGGAAGTAAATCCAAGTCTGGCAGAATTAGTCATTTATAAAAGAAACATAATACACATACCTTGTTAGTGAAGTGGATGACATTGGAATGCATACATATGAATGAACAATATCCAAGATTCCTTTTTCTTTATTGTTTCTTCTTGGAAATGGGTTCTTGTTGTTCTTCTGTTGATCAAATCCTTTATAAATTCCTTCATGACTGATTTGAATTTATGGTAAACCTATGAAAATCTTGCTCATAATTTGTATTTCTTTGTAGTTCACATGAACAAGCCTTTTTTTGCATAATTCACATGGGTTGATTCTACTTGTTATTAGGGTTGAGTCTGTATGTCCTTTTAGCTTGTAAAGTCCTCCTTCTTCTATACCAATCACAATTGCATCATCTCTTGTCTTTCTCTTTGGACACATTAGTACTTCTCCATCTCCAAAAGCAAATCTGGATCCCTTCTTATCTATAATTGAGTTAGAAAGTAGATTCTTCTTTAATCCCGTAACATATAGGACTTCCTTCATATTCATAGACTTTCCTGAGTTCAACTTGTAAGAGGAATCTCATATTCCTTTGATGAGGTATTGGTAGTCATCTCCAAGATTTAGTTTGTAGGGTGACTTTTTCTGGACAAGGCATTAAAAGGAGTCTTTATATCTTGTCATATATATGTAAGATCCATTATATACGAGCCCGGTGTTCCATTTGAGACTGATCCAGTACGAGCTAATATCAAAACATATTATTCAGTAGAGTCTTCATGTTCATTGTTCCTTTCTTCAACTGGTTCATTTTCTTCAGCTGCATGAGCATAGACCTTCTTCTTGAGTTCTTATTCTTTGAGTAGACATTTTATTGCAATGTGTCCCATCTTGTGGCATGTGAATAATTCAAAGGATGAGTAGTCTCTTTTGGGTCTTGAGTTTGTTTGAAACTTTTGATTTATTCTAGGAAAATGATCTTGAACCTTTCTATTGTTTGATCCTTTCTTTTCATGGGTTTCTAAGGCTTCATCTTCATCATCATTTAGCTTCTCTTGTTTGTTGGTTATCCTTCCTTATTCCTACACACACTCTTCTCAAAGTCTGTTGAACTTGGTAAGCTTTCTCCTAGCACATATACCTCTGATGCAATATTCCCAATCCCTTGGGAGACCATTTAAGGTGGTCATCACAACTTCTACTTCCTCCACCATGTTATCGATAACCTCCGATTATTCTTTGATTTGACAATTGAAGGATCAAATGGCCCTTTATGGAGTCAGCTATGATCCTTTTGGATTTGATCACGTCCTTCTTATGCTTGGATTTTTCTTCATCTCCCTATGGCTCCTTGATATCTTCTTTGATGTAGTCTTCTAGGTCATTTTCTTCAAGGATAAGCATGATTTTGTACTTCCATGCTCTAAAATTCTTTGGTCCTTCAATATTTTCATCAAGCTTGGTTTTGTTTGTCATCTTCAAGGAATGAGAACCTAGAATGGAAATATAGGAATTAGTACTTACCAATTTAAGGACTTATTTTGGCCCACGGTAGGATGACCTAGGGTTTGATGGTAAAACCCTAAATTTTCAGCTGAGATCACTCATAGGTATGAATAGTGAAAATATGCACCTCCCTAAGGTGAGATAGAATCTATATTTGTTTTTCTAAACTTGCTGATGGAACCTTGAAAAATATGAAGCCCTAGTTCCTCCCGGTAGTAGTGATAGGTCAAAAGTTGAAAATATTCGAAATTAACTTCTTCCACCACAGAAATATGTGACCTCCTAGGGTGAGTTGAATTGACCTCCTTTTTCATCTGATCTTACAAGGTAGTTTCCCAGAATATCAAACCCTATCTTATTGTACTATGGAAAACTGTTGCACAATGTCTTCTTTTAGGTTGGCTCTGATACCATGTTAAATTTTTAAAAATTTTATGCACAATAAGAATAATATCATTGAAAAATTGTTAAGCACATCAAGAAAAATAAGACATAAATATTTATCCTAGGAAACACACATGAGGAAGAAAACCCAGCAAAAATTGCTCGATATAGAATCCAACGAAGTACAACGTCAGACCACAAGACTAAGATGGACTACTTCTCCTCCTCTAGATGGACTCGTATTTCTCTCTATAGAAAACTTTCTTCAACTATGAGTGTGTCCAAATGATCAAGTTGCATCATCTATGTATACACATAGGTTTACTCATATATTTATACACATCAATTGTAAAGCCTAATAACCCAACAGGTCTGACTTAGCCTTCTCAACATGGCCGACTTATCCTAAGAGACATAAAAATACATTTTAATAATTCTTTTTATGGCTACTATTGACCTGACTTACAATAGAGGTCTTACCTCAAGGATTTACATTAACAATTACATCAATGGAATCCCTAATGAGAGAAACAAATAACAGGGTCACATAGTTTTTTTATGGTTTGTGTCTCTTCCATTCTCTATGTATCCCATATGGAGTTCTATATCTTTATGCATCTTGTAGTAGCTCTTGTTCCCATGTTGGTTTTGTCTTATGACAATTTTCCTTTCAAAGTGTTTCTACATGTTGTTATGGTTCTTCCATGTCATTATCTTGATGGTATTATAGAGTTTTTTCTTCTATTTCCATGTCTCAAACTCTTGTTGCTTCAGGTTCTTCAACTTTTACAATAGTTAGTTTTATGGATTTGGAGTATGTTGACTCTTCTTTGAATGTTATGTCTCTTCTGATGTTGATCTTCTTGAATCTTGGGAAGCATATTCAATAGGCCTTTTAAGTGTCAATGTATCCTACTAATATTCCCTTCCCACTAGAAGGATCAAGCTTGTTCCCCTTTTCCTTTGGAATGTCTATGTACACTGGGAAGCTGAGTATTATGTGATGGTCGACTTCTGGTTTCTCTCATAAGAAATACTCTTCAGGAGTCTCACTATCGAGTACTTGGTGAGGAGTATGGTTTTGTAAATACAGAGTTGTCCTTGTCACTTCTTCCCAAAGGTGCATCGAAACATCCTGATTATGTAGCGCATGGATAATTTTAAGAACACCCCCGAATTTATATGTAGAATAAATGGGCGAATCTCCCTAATATATAAGAAAATTTGATGGCTATTTTATCAATAATATACTATGTATACATAATTTTTTGGATAATATTTCATTCTATTATATAATCTTGTAAAATATTGGAAAATCTTTCACTAAATTATAAGATATTATGAAATATTAGCAAACATTTCACTGTATAAAGAGTTCCCTAGAATTCAATAGGCCTCAAAAAGCATCCATGATAAAAATCAAGATAAAATGTAAATTTACAATATAATAATCTATTGTAACTGTGGATAAAAAGAATAAAAAACATAACATATTTAGTATTATATAAAAAACATGACCCGAGTTTGTATTCTATGATAAATGGTATTTTCGACATGCCCCTTCAATGCCTGAGCTTTCGGTAATGGATATGTTATGCAAATATTAAAATGGCAATAACACTAATAATGAAAAGTGGAATCACATAAACCAGAACCTTCACCTTGCAAATGCATTCTTATTATTAATTATGTCACAAAAATCTTGAGACAAAGCACATACTTACAAGAGATTCAAGACAAATTAGGCATGAAATGCCATAACGGTACTGCAATAGGAGGTTGCAGCTCTATATAATCAATAATAGAATGAAAATCAATAATACAATGTCATGCAAAACTTGCATGAATGGATCCAATTCGAATTCACTATACGTCATTCAAATTGAATGGATGGGTGTAGCTTAACTGTCTGTTAGCCACACTAAACACACAAGTTAACCACTAATCTAAACATAATTGACTCAACTGAGTCCTAACTAAATCAGAGTGCAATTAATGAATGAATATAACTAAATGTAACTCAATCTGCATGTCAATCAGTAGGTGGGGGCTCATCAGTAACTCCAGTCAGCTCTGATGAAATGAACTGCACTGATATTGGTCATCAGAAGTTGTTGGAGGCGCATTAACTCACTCCAGTTCACCCAAATCATCCCAAAATAGACAATGATAGGAGGGAGGTGCCTTTACAACTCATATTAACTGATTGTTATGTGAAACAATAATAAGTTAACTATTTGGTGCACTTATGACACCTAGATCACCCCAAAATTGCTCCTTGATTGGAGGAGGAAGCTTAGTTAGCCTCCCCGATTGAAAGAGGGAATGGCTGTTTTCATCCTGATCTCATGGTGTGGTCATTTGATGCCAATTTTGATTCAATTAACTTAGGATAGTGATTAATTAGGAAAAAATGACCAAAATAGGTGTGTGGGTTGGATAATGACTCCAAGAGCCCCCCTTAAGTTATACATAGGAGGAGCAAAAAAATGCTTGAAATGCTAGGGCCCCAACAACAAAGGCCATAGGTCACCCTATACAAAAAGTAACTCTAACAATGCTCAAAATTAAAGCTAAGTGAGGAAAGAAGGAAAAACCAGTGGGAGCAAACCCCCCCTCAAGCTGAACACTGAAGAAGTAACTGATCACCCTGATGAACTCACCCCCAACAGTGAACGGAGGTAAGTGAATTTTTTCTCAATGAAGCTCTTGGTGAAGATATCTGCAATCTGCTCATCTGTAGGGAAGTATTGCAGAACAATGGTATTGTCATGCACCAAGTCTCTGATGTAGTGCATGTGTATCTCAACATGTTTGTTCCTCTTCTTGGTAACTAGATCTGTGGATATCTTGATAGAACTTTGATTGTCACAAAATATTATTGTGGACAAAACACTACCAATCCCAAACTTTGAATGAATGTCTTGCAACCAAACATCTTGGATGCAAGCATTCACTGCTCCCTTGTACTCGGCCTTTGCTGAAGACAATGCAATGGAAGCCTGATTTTTGCTAGACCATAAAATTGGACCACCAAAAAACATAAATACATACCCAGAAGTTGACTTCCGATCTATGGAATCCCCTATAGAATCTAAATCAGTAAAACCGACCAACTCTAGCTCAGAATTTGCAACATAGTGAATGTCATAGGATCTAGTGCACCGAATGTACTAAAGGATCCTCTTGGCTGCCTCCCAATGGATCTCATGAGGCTTCTAAATATATATATTGATACAACATTCACATCATAAAAAATATTAGGCCGTGAATGTGTCAATTAAATCAAGCTTTCAATCAACTAGTGGTAAATTGTGGGATCCATGGGTGGAGTTGTTTTTCCCTCTTCAAGGCTGATTCCTGAGAGGAAAGGGAATGGTGAAGCCTTGAAATCAGACATGTTAAAATTCACTAACATGTATGAAATATATTTATACTTATTTATCATTATTCTATCAAAATATTGTGCAATTTCAAGCCCCAAAAACTGTTTCAACATGCCCAAATCGCTCATCTCAAATGCATCATGGAGAGCAGTTTTTATGAAAGCAATCAAAGAAAGTGAGCTTCCTGTTATTAATAGATGATAAAAATATAATAATATGATAATAATATTACCATCATACTTCTTAAATTACACATTCAGATCATATTTTCATCTCTAGAAGTTTTGTGAAAGCAGAAAGGCATCCATCTTGGCATACCATGATCTTGGGGCTTGTTTCAACCCATATAATGACTTCTGAAATTTGCAAACCAAATAAGGATATGATATACAGCCCTTAGGTTTCTTAATATATATCTCATCATGCATGTATCCATGAATAAAGTCACCCTTGACATCCACATGATGCACCTCCTAGTGCTTGGATGTGGCAATGGCCAAAACTAGTCTAATGGAGTCCATTTTTTCCACTGTTACAAAGGTCTCATGATAGTCCGCACCTTGGAATTGGGAGAACCCTTTTGAAACCACCCTTTCCTTATATTTTAATTTTTTTCCATCATCACCAAACTTTTTCTGAAACACTCACTTGCATTGAATTAATTTCCTCTTAGGTGGAAGAGAAACTAGCTCCCAAGTAGCATTTTTCCGAAGAGAATTAAACTCTTCGTCCATAGCAGCTTGCCATATCAGATATTTCCGAACATGGTAGAAGGACTTAGGATATGAACCAATAATTAAATAAAATTTCTTGGACAGCAATGAATCATGATAAGAGAGAGCAATACCTGCTCTTTGAAAATCAGACCAGGTTCTTCTTGGATCAGCAAGATTTCCAATGTTTTCCCTGCCAGAAGAGAGTGTCTTTTTGGCCCAAGTTGGGAGATATGTTTGCAATTCATAATATTATTATGAACCTGATATATATTTCTCACTTATATTATATAACATTTCTGAAAAATCAGAGCCTTCACTCCCACTTTCATCACCCAAATGATCAGCCGAACAGGAGGGAATTTCAACAGATTTTTCTTCAACTAGTTCTACCTCTTGGAGAGGCTGTTCAAGTTGGACACTTATTTCAATGAAAATTTGTTTGGTTCTAATATTCATAAGCTTTAATATCTTGTATTATTCTGGATATCCAATGAGAAAACTTTCAATACTTTGCAGTTTCAAATCTTTCCTCTTGTCATGCAAAATTCGAGCCCATGTAGTGGACCCAAAAGCTTGAAATTTGACACATTTGGCTTGTGTACAAAATAGGTTTCAAAAGGAGTATTGAATTTCATGTAAGAGTGAGTTACTATATTATGAATGTGTGTAGAAACATTCATGCCCCCAGCCCATAAATTTTCAGCCAAACTCTTGGCTTCCAGCATGCAGGTGGTCATCTCCTTGAGGGCCCGATTCTTTCTCTCCACTACACCATTCTGCTAGGGAGTGTAGGGAATGGAGTGTTGGATCTTGATCCCACTGTATGAACATATTTGCAGAAATTATGAACTGATATATTTCCCTCCATTATCATATCTGAGAGATTTAATCTTTCTCCTAGAGGCATTCTCAGCCAGTGCTTTCAACTCAATGAATTTTTCCAAAACTTCAGATTTCTTCTTTAGGAAGAAAACCCAAGTGTATTTAGAAAAATAATCAATGAAGGTAAGTAAATACTAGGATCCATTCAAGGATGTGGTGGGAATAGGTCCATTGATGTCAGAGTGGATTAGCCCTAAGATACTTGATGCACAACTTGCCTTTCCCCGATCGAACTTGTGCTCAGGGTGTTTTCCCACTATACAACCTTTGCAAATTCCTTTGGAATTTTTTATGGTTGGGAGACCTTCAACCATGGAATTTTTTATGAATTTGATGCAAGTACTTGAATTTTAAATTACCAAATCTCTCATTCCATAGTCTACTGACCTCATTTCCATGATTCAGAAGAGAGGTGGGATTTGCATCTACCACAAAATGGGAAAACTAATAGGCCTTAGCATGATGGTTTTCTAATCATGTTGTAACAAGTTTCCTAGATGCAATCTCAGTGATTTCTACATCATTGGGGATGAAAGTGACTCACTTGGGAAATCTGGTATGAGTCATTTGAGATACACTTAGGAGGTTGGAGGCCAAGGAGGGTACATACAGAACATCAAAAAACCTTCCATGTTCAATATTTGTTGTACCTTTTCCATTCAAAATGGTGCTAGAATCATCTCCCATGTGGATGGGAATGATTTTGTTGGTGTCCAGGGATGACAAGGAATATCTGCTTGACATCATGTGATTCAAAGCTTTAGAGTCTATGAGGAGAGGTTTGGGCTTCGAGGTGCCTTCCATGAGAGCATGTCCTCTTTCTTGTTGGGTATCCTGATCTTGATTATCTCTCTTTCGAACACTCTCTAAAATATTGATATTGTTTCTCTTGAGGAGAGAAGTCATCTCATCAAGATTATTTTTCATGTAGGCATGTTTAGGGTGGAATCCATTCCCGCAATAGGAACACTTTAATTTCTCTTTGCCTTGGTTTCCTTTGTTCTTGTGTTTCTTTGAGCAGAAAGACTCTTCTTGATGTTGGTTATTTTCTTTAGGATTTGGACCATCAAATTTAGCCTTTTGATTCTTCTTCTTTCCTTTACCCTTCAAATATTTTGGCCCCGAAGAAAAAAATTCTTGATCATTTGAGGATCTAAGGATCCCCATCTGTACAAGCTTGTCATGCTCATTTGTGAGGGCCTTGATGAAGGCATCTAGTGAAGGAATTTTCCAATTTGGGGTTGTTGGCTTCCTAGTATGGAATGTTGAAATAAAGACTGAATAATCCAGACCAAGTTTTGAAAGGATAGATAGGATGAATTGATCATCATCCTTCTCAACCTTGCACTGCTTTAACTGGAGCACCAAATGCTTGAATTTTGTGAAAAAATCATTCATAGTTTCGAAGCTTCCTGGATTTAGGGAATTCAACTCATTCTCAAGTTGATAGATTCATAGATCATCTTGTTTATCAAATAAGAAAGTGAGATGATCCCAAATATCCTTTGGAGTATTCAATCCCGATATGTGGAAAATAATATATTTGGAGATAGACAAGCACGAGAAACCATAAGCTTCATCCAGCTTATTCCAGTATTTTATCTTCTTAACAACAACATTAGTCTATGTTTCTATTTTCATTGTGACTCAGTAGATCCCTTTTGAACGGAGTTGAATCTCCATATCCTCCTTCCATTAGTGGTAATTGAAGGAGGTAAGCAGATCCAGAGAAGAAGGCATGGAGCTGTTGTAGTGAATGCAATGAAGAACCTATAAAAACGAGCAATCAACACAAAGAGGGCACCGTAAGGTCGGACAACCTACACATTTTAGGTTTTTATCACACCCAACATAGTTGATCAATCAAGCTTGATCAACAATTCCTTTACTTGGGATATTAAGTGGTAAGCCTTCAGGTTCTAGTGGAGTGCTGGAAATTTTTTAGCTTTTTGCTCAATTTTGCATGCTAGATCTGACAAAAATCATGTTTTCTTGAAGAAAAAGCTTTGAACACATATTTCATTAAATTTGTAATTATTTAGTGGATGTAGAATTTAGAACTTCTGCTAGATTGAGTTCTTTTGAAATGAGGAAAGTCATAGCCTTTGAATCCTTACATCGTTTCTATTAATATTATTTCTAGTTTCTATTAAATGTTAAGTTGATTAAATTAATTTATGACATAATACCAACATTGTATTTGTTACTACAACAATTATAAATATTATCATAGTAATTATTTTTGTTTTTGTTGAGTATATTGTTTTATTTTTGGAAGTTGACACCACTTATAATCAAAACACGAAAATATTTTATGACTTTAAAGTCTAAGTTTTACCCTTGTAATGATTAAAATAAATTATGAATTAAAATGGCAACATAATTTATTGTTGTTGTTGTTGGTAGTGGTAGTGTATTAAAAACTAAGTTCATGAATATTTACTTTATGAATAATAGATTAACCTGAGAAATTTCTTACCTATAAATTTATTTAATGATATTGATGTTAGTAAAGCTTCCCTTATTTATTAATATTAATTATTTTAACAATCAAAATCAATTATGAACTAGAATAGCATTAGTGCAGTACAGTTTGATTTTTTTCATATATAAGAGGAGAGGGGGAAAACTGTTAGATTTTTGTCATTCAATCTAGCATTATGATCTTAGGATCTTTTAACTAAGAGAATAACAAGCACAACAATAAAACATAAGCACAACACAAGAGACAAGAGACACAAATAATTTTCCTTAGGGAAACCATAAAGGAGAAAACCTCGCAACTTCCTCAGAGATAGAATTAGCACCAAAGGAAAAACTGGAAAACAGTAAGATGATCTCCTAACAACAACAGTATCTCTCTCACACACTGAGAGAGATTCTCCTGTATCACTCATGTACCCCAATGAGTGAGTGTGTGTGTCCTAAATAGAGAGACTCACTCTCTATTTATATTCTTCCATTCACTTGGAACCCACTCCATCATTTCGGCCTCACTTAACAATTACTTACTAGAGCCGACATCTCTAGCAGTTTCTAATAACCCTAGTGCCCCACAACTTATGGGGACCTTGCCTTCTCCGATCGACAAGGAGGTTTATCCTTAACACAATGGTGGGGACTATTGCCCTGATTTACAATGACTCACCTAGGGTTGACCTCACTAGGATAGTCTAATAACCCTATGGCCCCACAACTATGGGGACTTTAACCCTTGACCAATAGGAGGGTTACCCACAATGACTTGACATGAATTTCTCATTATAGAAACTTCCCAGAATAAACATCAGGGTATGACATGACTCAAATACATTACAATACATCCCAGAATAAACATTGGGTTACAATACATAAGAAATACAATTGAATACATTTCCAAGTTACAAATACATCAACACTCCCTCTTAACTAGGAAGGTATTCTCTGGACATAATTTATTAGTACAAGTCTTCTTCTCTGTATCATCTGAGTCATCATTGAGTTCTCATCATATTCATCTTCAAGTCATCTTCATTTGGATTTGGATCATCACTGGATCTGGATCATCATCACTGGATCTGGATCATCATCACTAGATCTGGATCATCACTAGATCTGGATCATCATCACTGGATCTAGATCATCACTAGATTTGGATCATCATCACTGGATCTAGATCATCACTCGATCTAGATCATCATCATTGGATCTAGATCATCACTCGATCTGGATCATCACTGGACATCATCACTAGATCTGGATCATCACTTGATCTGGATTATCACTACTGGATCATCTTCACTGGATCTAGATCATCGCTCGATCTGGATCATCATGGGTGCTATCTCATGATTCTTTTCATCACAGGAAGTTCTACAGAGCCAACCCTTTTTCATGCTGGTTGTAGGCGTAGCCTCCATGTAGGTATTCTTCAGCACTTATATCTGACCTACTCGTCAAAAAGGCACAATACTCACATCCATCTAGGATCGAACACATCCTTCTCACAATGATGGAAGAGTTCTGCACTTCCATCCAGGCCGAAACACATCCTGCTCACAATGATGAAAGAGTTCTGCACTTCCATCCAGGCCGGAACACATCCTGCTCACAATGATGGAATATTTCCTCACTTTCATCTAGGCTGGAACCACATCCTTCTCACAATGATGGAAGAACTATGTTCTTCCACCCAGGCCGAAACCACATCCTACTCACAATGATGAAAGAGTCTCATACAGGATAGAACACATCTTGCTCACAATGATGAAAGATTTCTGCACTTACATTCATCCAGGTGGAAGCATATCTTGCTCACAATGATGAAAAGGCTCTGCACTTACATCCATCTAGGTGGGAACACATCCTACTCATAATAATGGAAGGGCTCTGCACTTACATCCATCAAGGAGGGAACACATCCTGCTCATAATGATGGAAGGAATCTGCACTTACATCCATCCAGGTGGGAACACATCCTGGTCACATTGATGGAAGGGCTCTTCACTCAGATCTGATCTTGTAGGAACCAATCCTACAGTCATATCAGAATGGCCCCCAGTCCTCCTTGAGAGAGATACCTGGTAACTGAACAGGTGCCTCCATTCTCCTAGAAAATGGCAGTTGCCCTTACATCCAACCTACTCGTTAGAATGGCCAACACTCACATTTGACATGGAAGGAACTTAATCCTTTAGCCATGACAAAATGGTTCAGCCCTTACATCTGATCAAGTGGGAACACATCCCTCTATCACATCAGAATGAATTCTCAGTCCTAGACTAAGTTTTCCTGGTACTTCACCAGGTAGCTCCATTCAAAGAATGGAAATTTCCCTTACATCTATCCTACTCGATAGAATGGGAATCACTCATATCTAACATGGAAGGAAGCAATCCTCTGACCATGACAGAATGGCTCAGCCCTTATATCTGACCTACTCGTCATAATGGCTATGGATCTCAACACTCATATCTGACATGGAAGGAACCAATCCTCTCACAAAGATAGAATGGCTCAGCCCTTACATCTGACCATGGAAGGAACCAATCCTCTCACCATGACAGAAAGGCTATGGGACTCATCACTTTCCCTTGGAGGAAATCTTGATCTAGAGAACACCAAGCTTCTCCTTGAAGTACTTGAACTTCACCCTAGCCAATGGCTTTGTCAAGACATAAGCTATATGTTCCTCCGTCGCAACATACTGGAGCTTCACTACTCCCCTCTGCACCATATCCCTGATATAGTGGTACTTGATCTCGATATGCTTTGACTTGTCATAGAACACTGGATTCTCTGACAACCTTACACAACTCTGGTTGTCACAATGTATACAAGTAGCATCCAACTGGAGATCAAATAAATCAGATAGTAGCTTCCATAGCCATACTACCTCACAACTAGCTGAACAAGATGCGACATACTCTGCTTCATCTATACTCAGTGCCACACATGATTGCTTCCTGCTAAAACCAAGAGATCACACCTGATCCCATACTGAAGCAACACCCTGAAGTGCTCTTCCTATCGATGGCACTTCCTACCCAATCTGAATCAACATAACCCTCCAGGTTAATCTTCTGATTCGCATCGTACTTGAGCCCATAATCAACTGTACCCCTCAGGTACCTCAGAATATTCTTTGTAGCAATCAAGTGAACATTTCTCAAATCTATCAAGAACTGGCTCAAGGTGTTCACAACAAAGCAAATGTCTAATCTCAGGTACATCAAGGACCCAATCATCTGACGATACATCATAGCATCAACCGTCTCTGATGAAGCATCATTGAATAGCTTCATGTTCGATTCCATAGGTGTGGTCATGGCCTTACAGTCCATCATCATGAACCTCTTTAGGATCTCTACTGCATACTTCCTTTGTCCAAGGAATATTCCATTCTATTTCTACCACACCTCCATGCCTAGAAAAAAATAGTGCATCGACACATAACAAGAGCATCACTGGTCTTCCGCCTTCAAACTTGAAGTAAAGGATGGAATCCACTTTACTCTTAGTAAAGCCTAAAGTCATCAGTAATCTATCCATCCTGTCATACCATGTCAAAACTTAGGATCTTCTGTAGTCACTCCCTCTGAAGCATCACACTCCCTCTGTCTTTCGTACATTATGCACGAAAACATTCTATACTGGAGTGACAAGTAGCTTCCTATGATACTAATATTCTATGTATCCATCTAGGATCACTGGATACCAAGATCCTCTATCTTGAACCTTTTCAAAAGTTCTACTTGCACCCATCTATGAGCTTGTCAACCTTGTAGCAAAGGTTAATATCTTCATCAAGCTCTTCATCTATGTGTTATCTCATGGGTGTCTTCTGATCTCATACAAGGCCTTATTTCATTTGCACACATGATTCTTCCTGTCATGTGTATCTCTAGTGGCTGCAAATGTCTCTTCATAGTCTATGCCTCATGCTATGAATCTTGCCTTGTATCCCATGATGTTTCCATCCACTGCATGATGGAACTATGAACTTCTCTTCATGTATCGATACTTTATCCTAGACATTATTCTTTTTGAACTGGTCTTCCCTTTCTTCTTGGAAGATTCTACATCAGTGATGTCACTGTATTGGTCATATTATTTTCATTGAACTGTCGTCACTTGTTCTTAAGAACAAGTCTTCATTCTTCTTTGCTTGTAGGCGATTATGTATGCTATCTTTCCTACAAGTCAAATGCATTTGTATGGTTAGAAACATTTCATAAGGAATATTCATACTGGAAAATTCTTATGCATAAATATATGATCATGCAATTACTTTAGCCAATACAACATTCACCCATATCTCATGAAACTTTTCTAGATGCCTTCCATCTCTACCAGGACAACATTGAGATTGTGCACTAATATAATATGCCAGCAAAGAGGTTTCATTCTAGATAAGTAGCAATGGAGAGTTTGTATAGCACCATGAGCTACTTACCCATCACATGCATATTAGTAGTATACTATCATTAATACAAACATCCTATCATGCATAATACATCAACTGAATATAAACAAATGCATAACAAAACAATATCATGAAATGACAATTGAATCCTTATCTTTATTTGTTTCATGGGTAGACTTCTTCTTAAGAATTCAACTTCATCATCTTCTTCTTTCATAATAGCATCATTTCTTATCCAAATGCTAGGATGGATAAGAGGTTCTTCAAGAGTTGAGTCCTTTGTATTCCTCATCGCTTGATGGATTTTTTTTGGATGGTAAGAGCTTTATATTTAGTTTCTCCCACCTTCTCTTCTCGAGCTTGTTCTTCTTTTGAGTTCTCTTCCCAGAGTCTACTGAAAGTAGTCACTTCTTTCTGGCACACATTCCTTGAATGAATGGATCCCATGATCCTAGGAGGCCATTCAAGGTGACTATCACCACTTCTACATTCTTCACTTCTTGTTTTACCACTTCAAGTTGTTCTCTGATTTGAGAGACCCTTGTAAAGTATGACTACATGATCTCTGCATTCTGAATCTTCACATTATTCAACTGGTTTCTTAAGTTCATCTTATAATGTATGTTCTTCCCTTCAAATAGCTTAGTCAAGGAATCAAACATCTTCAGTTTATTTAGGGAATACACTTGTAGTACAAGTTGATTCGTGACTGAATCAACAATGATCTTCTTGGCCTTGACCAAGTTCTTCTTGTGTAAGGCTTCTAGCCTCATCTCCCTCTGGAACTGGAACCTCTCTACTCATGTAGGTGTTCCATTCATTTTCTTCAGAGAGATCATATGCTTCCATGGAAGTTGTCAACTTCACCAAGCTTATCATCAAGCTGATGTGATAGATCACTTTGAAATGAGAACCTCAAATGGAAATAACAAAAGATTAGATATTACCGTTTTGAGGTGTCCGTCTTGGTTACGAAGTTGGCTGATCTAGGGTTTGTCATAGAAACCCTAATTTTCAAAACTTGGAATCTTCAAAATATGATTGGATATAAATATATATCTCTTCAAATGGAGCTGTCCAATGTACTCCTTTTCTGAAAATAGTGGAGGGAAGCTCCCAGAACAGGAAGCCCTCATTTTCCAATTTCTTCTACAGAAATCTCTATCATTGTTTCTATGATATCATCGAAAGTACTATTCATATATGTCTAAAAATTCTCACTGAGGTAGAGTTTCATGTCCTTGAATCAAAACCATAGGTTTCATCAAAATTTGTGACACCAATTGGGATTTATGATCATTTTTCCAAGGTGACGTGTTATAGGACTGTTCATAACAACAAAGTTGTATGGACTACCACGTGTCCCTGGTTCATATTTGGAGTCTAAAATTCATACCACAGAAATTAAAGTCCAGTCTCTTTATGGAACATCTTCATAAATTCCATTTGGACCTGTGTCACCCAAGATATAGCAATTATCCCCAGGTGTCCTGTTTAGGGATGACTTCTGGAAGAGGTTGGAACCCAAACTTGGAGGGATCATATCTCCCAGTGTATATTGAATATGAGGCTTATTTTTAGATACAATGTACATAAGTCTTTTATCTTCGTCCCCTACAATTTTCAGCTCTTGATCCTTTTCCAATCTCTAAGTATAGCAAATGTACCAAAACTTAGCAGTTTTAGTATTTAGGGTTTTTTTCTAGCTCAGGGTCAAACTAGTGTTTGACTTTCCCAAAGTTTCACCCAGGAAAATTTCTTAATATAGATCTCTAAAATTTAATTTTGATGAGGATAAAAATCCTATGCTGGGCTCACTCAAAAATTCCTCTTCTGTAGAAAGCCCTAATTTCCGCATCGAAAACTGAAAATGCTCGGAATTGAATTCCAGTTCGGCAGAAAGATGTGCCCTTCAATGGAGAGTCATCCTAGAATACTTTTTCTAATGGATTGTGGAGAGAGACCCAAAAATTAAGAATCCCTAACTTTTGCAACTGTACAATGTCTTCTTCTTAGGTTAGCTCTGATACCATGTTAGATTTTTATCATTCAAGCTAGCATTATGATCTTATGATCTTTTAACTAAGAGAATAACAAGCACATTAACTAAGAGAATAACAAGCACAACACAAGAGATAAGAGACACAAAGAATTTTCCTCAGGGAAACCATAAAGGAGAAAACCCCACAACTTCCTTAGATATAGAATCAGCACCAAAGGTAAAACCAGAAAACAATAAGATGATCTCTCGACAATAGCAGTCTCTCTCTCTGTCACTGAGAGAGCTTCTCCTCTCTCACTCATGCGCCCCAATGAGTGAGTGTGTGTGTCCTAAATAGAGAGACTCACTCTCTATTTATATTCTTCCATTCA
>LPNX011010256.1:27057-124952 GCA_001517045.1 Pseudotsuga menziesii
TTACTTACAAGAGCCGACATCTCTAGGAGTGTCTAATAACCCTAGTGCCCCACAACTTGTGGGGACTTTGTCTCCTCTTACCAACAAGGAGGTTTATATTTAACACAATGGTGGGGACTATTTCCCTAACTTACAATGACTCACCTAGGGTTGACTTCACTAGGATAGTCTAATAACCCTAGGGCCCCACAACTGTGGGGACTTTAACCCTTGACCAATAGGAGGGTTACCCACAATGACTTGACATGACTTTCTCATTATAGAAACTTCTTGGAATAAGCATTGGTGTATGACATGACTCAAATACATTACAATACATCTTGGAATAAACATCGGGTTACAATACATAAGAAATACAAGTGAATACATTCCGAAGTTACAAATACATCAACAAAAACCAACTAAACTAATTATTGCAAGTGTTCGTTATTTATTTATGAAGTATTTGAATAATGTGTTTAATTGAAAATATAGATATCTTACAATATTTATATTATAATTAAGATTTTATATCATCTATTAATTTATGTTAGGGAACGGAGGAATTGAACCACCATCGTCCTGCTTGTAATGCAGGTGCTCTTCCATTGAGCTAGCACCCTTTACAACATGAGGGGAGAGGGACTATGTTAACACCTAGGTTACACCTTTCTAATTCTCTGTGACAAATCAAAATGATGAAATTCTTACTTTGTTTCCTTACATAATTTCTACTAATATTATCTGTAGTTTGTATTAAATGGTAAGTTGATTAAGTTTATGTAATGACATTAATATTGTATATGTTACTATGATTAAGCAAATGAATTATAATTTGATATGGTAACTAGTACATTGTTGGTGTTGAGTTCCTATACTAGTAGAAGGTTGGCACAATTTTAGAATGACCCATTTAAAAACTATTTAATGATATAATACAATTGTGTTTGTTACTATAACAATTTTAATTCTCGACATAGCAAGTAATGTTGTATGTATTGAGTATCATGTTGTAATATATTAGAAGGTTGGCAACATTTTACAAGTGACAAGAAAAACTATTATATATTAAGTGTTACTATGCTAAGTTTATTATTTTAATGATCAAAATCAATTATAAGTTAGAATAGAAATATAATTTATTTATATTACTATTATTTATATTTTCTAATAAAAGTTAAGTTGATCAATGATTATATCACGAAAAGTAGATTGTAGAAGATATGTTTACATATTATTATTAAAGTTATTTAATGACATTAATAATCAATGTTTGTTGCTATTATTAACTTGGAATTTAATTTAATTAAAATTATGTTAACTAATGTGTCTAGGTTTAGTTACCATAGTAAGTCTAATTATTTTCTGAGTATGATGTTTTATTTTTGGAAGTTGGCACCACTTGATAGTGGACAAGAGAAAATATTTTATGACTTAGAGTAAAATAGGTTTTATCTTAGAAATGATTAAAATAAATTATGAATTATAATTGAGACATAATTTATTATTATTGTAAGTGGTGGTGGTGGTGTATTAAAAACTAAGTTAATGAATGTTGATTTTATGAATAACAGATTTATGTGAGAAATTTTACCTATAAATTTATTTAATGGTACAATTTGATTATCAATATTTATATTTACTTATTAAAACAAAAGTCACCAATATTTGACTAGTGAATTATTAATAATTTGTGTGAGAAATTGTTTACATAATTTAAAGTTATTTAACAACATATTAATATTGTGTCGTCACTATTATTAACTCATGTAGTATTGACATTAAATTGACATTAAATGTTAATACTTGGCTATTACTTTTCGGGATTAAGTTATGTGAAATCTTTTCAAACAATAATGAATTTTACATTGTTCCCTGACGATCATGCGTGGAGTGCCCACTTGAAATGTTGGTTTGAAAAAATCACTGACAACTTAATAAAAAAAATCATTCACAATGATGACAAACTGTGAAAGCTTACACTCTGAAAATGTTACTACTTTGTCTTTGTTGAGTATAAGATATTGCACTAGTACAAAGTTCGTGCCACTTTAAAGTCTATAGAAAAAAAAATATAATATCAATTAGAATGCATAAGAGTAGAACAATTAAATTTATATCAATTATAATAAAAAATAATAGGGAAAAGTCACTTCAAACCTTATTTCAAGTGCCTTCCATTTATTGAATATGATTATGCACATTTGGTATAGTGACATGTTGAGTTTATATAAAAAACAAATTGAAAAGTTAAAAATTGAATGGTGTTATCTAATTCACATAAAGTACCATCACATGAATTAACATAGAAGTTGAACCAAAATTTTCATATTACTAAATAATATAAAATTCCTCAAAAAAGGCTTGAAGAGAATATTTGATATACAACAAACATTGAAAAGTGTTTCGTCTTGTATATTAATAACTCGTTCAAAGAGAAAAATACATTCATGAATCATCCCCATGTAATATCCTTATATTTAGCCAAGCAAATCAATTACAACTTGTACACCACATTTATTTATCATGGTCTTCCTGTAGTCTTCTTTCTTTTCCAACCATGCCCAAATTATGGTATTAAATGGAATAGATCCAAGTCATGTGTCATCAAGGTTCGATACCCAATATTGTTCTAAAATTTCCCTTTGTATTTCCCTAAACTAGGCTTCCATCAATCAACCTTTACATGAATAATCTCACTTTCATCAATATAGAAGATATATGAGGTGGTTTTTGCCATCCAAATAATCTCTCCTTCATCCTCAGTTCATGATCTAACTAGTAACATCTTTCATTTTTCAACTTCAATCATAGGATTGAATCTTGGATTTAGCTTGTTGCACTTGGGTCCAACATATATCAATTAATCCATCACATTATCGAAATCTCCATCCATAATACTTATATTACATGCAGTGCATTACGATCAGCATTAAATCTCACATGGATTAAGTTGTCTTTATGATGCAATGTATTTGATGATAATGTCTAACATGAATTAAAGCTAACATGATGATTCTACTTAATGATTGATTTTTTGGATTAAGTTATGTGAAATATTTTCAGTCCACAATGAGTTTTTCATGGTTCCCATAACAAGCATAGGTGGAGCATCCACTCAAAACGTTCAAACAGTTTAATCCAGAAAATCAATCACAATGACTCAAACTGATAAAACTTGCACACTCAAAATGTTAGTATTGTATTTATTTAGTATAATTTAATATACTAGGACAAATTTGGCACCACTTTAAAGTCTACACTAGAAAATATAATTATGAATTTGAATGCAACATAGTAGTACAATTAAATTTTTATCAACTATAATAGCGAATAATAGGGAAAACTCACTTCAAACCTTATTGCAAGTGCCTTACATTTATTCACAAAGCAAGTCTATAATATGTTTTAAGGTGCATTCGCATAAAGTATCATCATGTGAATTAACATTGAAGTTGAACCAAAATTTTCATATATGTAGCAAATAATATAAAATTCCTCAAAGGTAGCTTGAAGAGAATATTTGATATACTACAAACATTGACAACTTTTTATTCATGTATATTAATTAGTCATCCAAAAAGAAAAATGACATTCATGAATCATCTCCACCTAATCTCCTTATATTTTATCAAGCAGATCAAGTAAAGCTTGAGGATGAAGATTTCCACAATTAATCATAATGACAAAGAGAGTTTATGGAATTAAATTGTGTGTATTGAAATGTCCCTACGTTTCAAGTGGACACTCCACCAATCATCAGGGGAACAAAATGAAAAGCTCAAAGTGGTATTGAAGAGAGTGAACAAAAGCTAATAATAAATAAGGTAAGGGTTTTGTACATGCATTAATGAATATAATTATGCACATTTGATATAGTGAGATGTTGTGTTGATCTAAAAGACAAATTGAAAAGTTAAAATTTGAATGGTGTTATCTAATTCGCATAAAGTATCATCACATGAATTAACATTGAACTTAAAGTGAAATTTTCATATATGGAGTAAATAATATTAAATTCCTCAAAAAGTAGCTTGAAGAGTATTTATTATACTACAAACACTGAAAAATGTTTCTTCATGTATACTAAAATTTATTTGAAAAGAAAAATTACATTCATGAATCATATCCATCTAATCTCCTTATATCCGCTCAAGTAGATCAAATACATCTTGTACACCACATGTATTTACCTTGGTCTTCCTGCAATCTTCATTCTTTGGCATCCATGCCCAAACTATGATATCAATTGGAATAGATCCAAGTTCTGTGTCATCAGGATTTGGTACCCAATATTGTTCTAAAAATTTTCCCTTGTATTTCCCTAAGCTAGGTTACCACCAATCAATCTTTACATGATGGGTCTCACTGTCATCATCCTGGAAGATATCTGAGGTGGCTCTTCCCATCCAAATCATCTATCCTTCATGCTCATTTCCTGATCTAACATGCAACATCTTTCCTTTCTCAACACCAATTATGGGATGGAATGTTGGATTTGGCTTGTTGCACTTGGGTCCAACATATACCAGTTCATCTATCACATTATCAAAATCCTCATCCATAATACTTGATATTGTATGGAGTGCATTACCATCAACTTTAACATTTTGCCTCGTCTTGTGCCAAAAATCATCAAAATAAGAATCTCTTTCATCCAGGGGTGTATGGTCATTGTATATTCCTTCTAATGCATCAAGAACTCTTTTCCAATACTCTAGTTTTTTATTCCATTCCTCTGTAACAATTGGTGAATTCTCATCGCCGATAGTCTCTTTCCATAATTTTATGTATGATGTTATTCCTTCCTTTAGCTCTTTTAAATAAACATCATTGTCTTTGGGGATGTAAGAAAGATGGCTTCCCTCTGGGTAATATAGGTTGAACTTCATCATCTATATTCCACAACTCAACTGGTTCTGACCACTCAATGTCTCTGATGCTTTATACCTCATAACTGGAACATGATTGAGTACAAGAAATTGGAAGTACTGGACATTAAGATGTCCAACTAGTTCATTTTTCCCCTCCTTTATGTACCCATTAAGAAAACTTTTGAAGTCATACACTTTGTTAATAAGTTTAGGTGGAAACACCCATTTTTATTCTATTGTGCGATATGTATCCATCATCTCAGGTAAAGAATATATATCTTTACTTTTCAAGTTGGAATACATTCTTCTATAGGTTCCGTCTATGTCTTCATGGGTGTGCCCCACAAGCAAGAACCCAACCTCAATAGTGATGAAGACACAAAGTGCAGTTAATAGTGATAGAAACATGAAAACATAACAATTCTTATTATCACTAGTTGCAGTGTCCAACTGTAACAACAAATGTGGAGGAAGAGGTTTAAAATCAAGATTTTGATTTTTTGAGTTTCCATTTAAAGATAGGAAAGCATCCTTGTGCACTCTACATTTTGAGTAAATAGAGTTTTGAAGTAATGCATTTGAAAGTGGGTTTCCTGAACTTCCTCTCTCATAAAGCAATTCACCATATATATCAAGGTGTGGGTATTCAAGGTCCCTCAAGCACTTTGCAAGATATGTAATGGTAAATTGTGATCCCATGTGTACAAATGGTAGGGAGAAATGACCAAAACCTCCTGTGCTATGCCCATGTGTTCGCATAACTGTCAACAAAAAACCCAAGTTTGTTCCTGCAACAGATTTTGATTTGACACATAATATTGGGATTGAAGTCTTTGTTTTGTCCATTTTATCATGGATAATGCTCAAGTATTCCTTTAGATACTGCTTTAACATAACTATGTGGTAATAGTAGCAATATCTTCCACACATAACAATATTGTTATGTTTCTTCAGTCTAACTCGTGCCTTTCTTTCCATCTCTTTTGTAGTCAATGTATTCATTTGTTCTTTCAACACGATACATTCACTACATTTACTGAAGTTAGTGTTCTTTGACAATGCCACATCTGGAAAATGAATATTCCAAATCTTGCTCATTGTTCGTTGTGATATTGATGGAAAATTGAGCTCTTGAAGATCCTCATTGATCTCTTTTAACAAAGAAATTTGGGTGTATGTTGATGGAAGCAATCTTAAAGAAGCAGACATTCCATCTTGTTCAACTTGTCGTTTTTGGTTCGGAGAAAAATCTGAATTATCCAATACAATTTTGTGCAATATTTCTATGGCTACTACAGTATGTGCACGTGCTTTTCATTTCTTGGTGTTACCATGAATTCCTTTGACATATCCTTGTTGGAAATTATGTTGGTAAGTATAGAAGGTGCTTTGAGGAATATTATGTATCTTGTACCATGCTTTCTTACAAATAAAATCTCCATTAAACCTCATGTCCTTTACTTTCCTAACAGTAGGAGGTAAGCCATCACCATGGATCTTTGACATGATTGTGTTGGAAATGAGTGAATTCAATACAAATTCCCTAATGCCATTTTTATTTAAGAGTTCCACACCCCTTCTAGCAGTTACAATGGCTTTCCTATCTACATGTTGAAGACAATATTGTTTTCAACATTCATCCGCTGCAAAAGTCATATTTCTTTCTCTTCGTCTCTCTGTATTTTAAAGTTTCCAACTTTTTTTGTAGCCAAAACTTGTTTAATCCTTTTATATGGCATCGTTACGTGCATAGCAATTATTCTTGGATATTTTTCATTATAAATATCACCATCCCATGTGTTTAAGGGACTTGTGTCCTCTGTAAGATCCCATACCGCCATTTCCTTGGGTGCCTCCTTGAATTTTTCATTCACCCTTAATATCTCACCTTTAGTGTCCACCAACTTATTTATTGGTCATCTAACCAAACAATGTATATACTTATCCCCAATCCTACATCTTTCACAATTTCTATCTATGTATTCCATAAAAACACTAAATTCCTTTTCACCTAACATTTTACCCTCAACCATGTCATCCTCACAGAAATTAACTATGATCACTTTGGCAATGCACATGCTTGTTCCTGTGCCTTCATGTGTAAGAGAAACCTTCTTACATGTGAATGTAAGCCTATATTGGGCAGTATTTACTGGATGGTCATGAAAATGAGGTTCCAAATCTGATTTTGGCCAAATCTCATAAGATCCCCATGCACCCCATAATGTATTCTCAAATCCTGTTGGATGTGGAAAAAAAACATAATGTTTTAACACCTCCTTAATGTTAACCACTATGGATCATTTATTTACCATCCTTCCATGCACCTTATGACCAATCTTTGTATTGAATATGGAGCCTTCACCCACCTTCACACCACATTGCAAAATATCTACCTTGTCTCCAATAGAAAATGCAGAAGAGACATTTGCACCTATACAAAAAATTAAACAAATTTAGTATTTGCTCAAAAAAACAAGCAATGTACTATAAAAAGCACTTAACATGTGCTTCAAGGTTTTGATTTTCCTTTGTTATGCCTCAAATCTATGATCTTCCATGGATGTAAGTCCCCTTCATCAACATATTCCACAATCAAATGTGGTTCAATGACATCAATTATGAAAACCATAGCATATCCTACATTAATCCTATCTCTACCATAATGAATTGTAGTCTCTGTAGATTCAACCCTTCCTATTCCAATAACTTGACCATTAATTAGGAGGTCAACATAGTCCCCTCTTGTCAAAATTATATTTTCCATTGTAACTCCTCCCAATTTCTGTGACACATTTGAATTGTAGTTTGTAATTAAGGTTAAACCATATGAAGTGTATGTTCAGAAGAGTAATATAGTTGCAATAATTCAAAACAATAAGGTATCCCTTTTGTATTCCATGAAACATTGTTCCCCTACATCTTGTGCATGCTAGCAAAAGGGAATTTACATATAAATTACATAAAATATATATGAATAGATAACAATAAGAGATTCAAGAAGTATTAGAGAATGACAGATATCAACTTAGATAAAACCACTAAATTCTTATTTGACTTTGGACATGGCACTTATATTATTGATGTATGTGTATGAATGTGCTGGAAAACTAGCTAGAGTTAGCTTTCGTTCTTAAAACGTTGCACAATGAATGAAATTTAATGTGTGTTAGTTTCCATTATGTAGTTTTCCATCTAACAGAACCACATTGTCATCAATCACATTACACCATGATGAAAATCTAGCTGGAGTTAAATTTCATTCATAAAACATTACATGGTGACTAAAAGTTAATCTATGTTAGTTTTAATAAGGTAGTTTTCCATCTAACACAAACACATTGTCATCAAATACATTACACCATAATGGAAATCTAGTGGAGTTAGCTTCCTTCTAATAAAATGGCATGGTGAGTGAAACCTAACGTGCAATAGCTTTCATACGGAAGTTTTTCATCTAACACAACTACATTGTCATCAATCACATTGCACCACGATGGAAATCTAGCTGGAGTTAGTTTTCATTCTTAAAACATTGCACGATTAGTGAAAGCTAAAGTGTGTTACTTTTCATAAGGTAGTTTTTCATCCAACACAACCACATTATCATCAATCACATTGCACCATGATGGAAATCTAGTTATAGTTAGCTTCTGTTCTTAAAACATTGCACCGTGAGTGAAAGAAAATGTGTGTTAGTTTTCAGAATGCAGTTTTAAATCTAACACAAACACATTGTCATCAATCACATTGCACCATAATGGAAATCTAGTTGGAGTTTCTTTTTGTTCTTAAAACATTGCACGATGAGAGAAAGCTAATGTGTGTTAGTTTTCATAAGGAATCTTTCTATCTAAAACAGTCGCATTGTCATCAAATATATCACACCATGATGGAAATATACCTAGAGATAGCTTTCATTTTAACAACATGGCATGATGAGAGAAAGCTAATGTGTGTTGGCTTTCATAAAGTAGTTTTTCATCTACCACAACTATATTGTCATCAATCATATTGCACCACAATGGAGATCTAATTGAAGTTAGATTTCATCCTTAAATCATTGCACTGTGAGTGAAATCTAATGTGTGTTAGCTTTCATAGTATAGTTTTTCATCTAGCACAACCACATTGTAATCAATCACAATTCACAATGATGGAAATCTACTTGGAGTTAGCTTTCATTGTTATGACATTGCACGGTGAGTAAAATCTAATGTGTGTTAGCTGTCATAAGTTAGTTTTCCATCTAACACAACCACATTGTCCTCAAATACATTACACCATGATAGAAATCTAGCTGGAGTTAGCTTTCCTTCTAACAACATGGCATGATGAGTGAAAACTAATGTATGTTAGTTCATTGCACCATGATAGAAAGCTAGCTAGAGTTAGCTTTTGTTCTTAAAACATTGCACATTGAGTGAAAGTTAATGTGTGTTAGTTTTCATAAGGTAGCTTTCTATCTAAAACAACCACATTGTCTTCAAATACATAATACGATGATGGAAATATAGCTTTCCAACTAGATTTCCATCATGGTGTGATATATTTGATGACAATATGATTGTTTTAGATAGAAAGCTGCCTTATGAAAACTAACACACATTAGATTTCTCTCATTGTGCAATGTTTTAAGAACGAAAGGCAAATCCAACTAGATTTCTATCATGGTGCAATTTGATTGATGACAATGTGGTTGTGTTAGATTTAAAACTACATTATGAAAACTAACACACATTTTCTTTCACTCACGGTGCAATTTTTTAAGAACAGAAGCTAATTGTAACTAGATTTCCATCATGGTGCAATGTGATTGATGACAATGTGGTTGTGTCGGATTAAAAACTACCTTATGAAAAGTAACACACTTTAGCTTTCACTAATCGTGCAATGTTTTAAGAATAAAAACTAACTCCATCTAGATTTTCATCGTGGTGCAATGTGATTGATGACAATGTAGTTGTGTTAGATGAAAAACTTCCTTATGAAAGCTATCGCATGTTAGGTTTCACTCACCATGCCATGTTGTTAGAAGGAAGATAACTCCACTAGATATCCATTTTGGTTTAATGTATTTGATGACAATGTGTTTGTGTTAGATGGAAAACTACCTTATGAAAACCACATTGTCCATGTTCTTAAAGCTTTCATAAGTTAGTTTTCCATATAACACAACTACATTGTCCTCAAATACATCACACCATGATAGAAATCTAGCTATAGTTAGCTTTCATTCTAACAACATGGCATGATGAGTGAAAGCTAATGTGTGTTAGTTCATTGCACTATGATGGAAAGTTAGCTGGAGTTAGCTTTTGTTCTTAAAACATTGCACGTTGAGTGAAAGTTAATGTGTGTTAGTTTTCATAAGGTAGCTTTCTATCTAAAATAGCGACATTGTCTTCAAATACATAACATGATGATGTAAATCTAGCTATAACTATCTTTCCTTTAAAAAACGTGATAGCTTTCATTCTTAAAGCATTGTATGGTGAGTGAAAGATAATGTGTGTTAGCTCATTGCACCAAGATGTAAATCTAGCTGGAGTTAGCTTTTGATTTTAAAACAGTGCATGGTGAGCGAAAGTTAATGTGTGTTAGAATTCATAAGGTAGTTTTCTATCTAAAAGAGTCACATTGTCATCAAATACATAATACCATGACATAAATCTAGCTGAATTTAGCTTTAGTCCTTAAATCATTGCACGATGAGTGAAATTTAATGTGTTAACTTTCATAATGTAGTATCCATATAAAACAACCACGTTATCATCAATCACAATGAACCATGATGGAAATCTATTTGGATTTAGCTTTCATAAGATAGTTTTCCATCTAACACAGCCACATTGTCATCAAATACATTACATTATGATGGGAATCTAGTTGAAGTTAACTTTCCTCCTAACAACATGGCACGATGGGTGAAAGTTCATATGTGTTAGTTCATTACACCATGATGAAAATCTAGCTGGAATTAGTTTTCTATCTAACACAACCACATTGTCGCATTGCACCGTGATGGAAATTTAGCTGAAGTTAGCTTTCAACCTTAAATTATTGCACAATGAGTAAAATCTAATGTGTTTTAGCTTTCATAATATAGTTTTCCATTTAGCACAACCACATTATCATCAATCAAAATGCACTATGTTGAAAATATAGCTAGAGTTAGCTTTCATTTTTAAAACATTGCACTGTGAGTTGAGTAATAGCTAATGTGTGTTAGCTTTCATATGGTATATTTTCATCTAACACAACCTCATTGTTATCAAATACATTACACCATTATGGAAATTTAGCTGGAGTTAGTTTTCTTTCTAACAACATGGCACTATAAGGAAAGCTTATGTGTGTTAGTTCATTACACCATAATGAAAATCTAGCTAGAGTTAGATTTTCTTTTAACAACATGGCACGTAGTGAAAGCTAATGTGTGTTAGCTTTCATAAGGTATTTTTCCATGTAACACAAGCACATTGCACCATGTTGGAATTCTAGCTAGAGTTAGCTTTCGTCCTTAAATCGTTGCATGATGAATGAAATCTAATGTGTGTAAGTTTTCATAGTGTATTTTTCCATCTAGCACAACCACATTGTCATCAATCACAATGAAGAATGATGGAAATCTAGCTTGAGTTAGCTTTCGTTTTTAAAACATTGCAGGGTGAGTAAAGTTAATTTCTGTTAGCCTTCATAAGGTAGTTTTCCATCTAACACGGCCACATTGTCATCAAATACAATACACCATGATGAAAATCTAGCTGGAGTTAGTTTTCCTTCTAACAACATGGCACTATAAAGGAAAGCTTATGTGTGTTATTTCATTACACCATGATGGAAATCTAGCTGGAGGTAGATTTCCTTTTAACAACATGGTACGATGAGTGAAAGCTAATGTGTGTTAGCTTTCATAAGGTAGTTTTCAATGTAACACAACCGCATTGTCATCAATCACATTGCACCGTGTTGGAAATCTAGCTAGTGTTATATTTCATCCTTAAATCGTTGCACGGTGAGTGAAATCTAGTGTGTGTAATATTTCATAGTGTATTTTTCCATTTAGCACAACCATGTTGTTATCAATCAAAATGCACCATGTTGAAAATCTAGCTAGAGTTAGCTTTCATTCCTAAAATGTTGCACAATGAGTAATGACTAATTTGTGTTAGCTTTCATAAGGTAGTTTTCCATCTAACACAGTCACATTGTCATCAAATTCATTACACCATGATGCAAATCTAGCTGGAGTTAGCTTTCCTTCTAAAAACATGACACGATGAGTGAAACCTAATGTGTGTTAGCTTTCATAAGGTAGTTTTCCATCTAACATAACCACATCATCATCGATCACATTGCACAGTAATGGAAATCTAGATGGAGTTAGCTTTTGTCCTTAAATCATTGCATAGTGAGTAAAATTTAATGTGTGTTAGCTTTCATAATGTAGTTTTTCATCTAGCACAACGACATTGTGATCAATTAAAATGCACCATGATGAAAATATAGCTAGAATTAGCTTTCGTACTTAAAACATTGCATGGTGAGTAAAGCTAATGTATGTTCGCTTTCATAAGGTAGTTTTTCATCTTACACAGCCACATTGTTATCAAATACATTACACCATTATGGAAATCTAGCTAGAGTTAGTTTTCCTTCTAACGACATGGCACTACAAGGGAAAGCTTATGTGTGCTATCCCATTACACCATGATGGAAATCTAGCTGGAGTTAGATTTCCTTTCAAAAACATGGCACGATGAGTGAAATCTAATGTGTGTTAGCTTTCATATAGCTTTCATAAGGTAGTTTTCCATGTAACACACCCACATTGTCATCAAGCATATTGCACCATGTTGGAAATCTAGCTAAAGTTAGCTTTCATCCTTAAATCGTTGCACGGTGAGTGAAATCTAATGTGTATAAGCTTTCATAGTGTATTTTTCCATCTAACACAACCACATTGTCATCAATCACAATGCACCATGATGAAAATATATATGGAGTTAGATTTCATTCTTAAAACATTGCATGGTGAGTAAAGCTAGTGTTTATTAGCATTCATAAGGTAGTTTTCCATCTAACACGGCCACATTTTCATCAAATATATTACACCATGATCGAAATCTAGCTGGTGTTAGCTTTCCTTCTAACAATGTGGCACTATAAGAGAAAGCTTATGTGTGTTATCTCATTACACCATGATGGAAATCTAGCTAGATTTAGCTTTCATTTTAACAACTTGGCTCGATGAGTGAAAGCTAATGTGTCTTAGCATTCATAAGGTAGTTTTCAATGTGACACAACCACATTGTCATCAATCACATTGCACTATGTTGGAAATCTAGCTGAAGTTAGCTTTCATCCTTAAATTGTTGCATAGTGAGTGAAATCTAATGTGTGTAAGCTTTCATAGTATAGTTTTCCATCTAGCGCAGCCACGTTGTCATCAATCACAATGCATCATGATGGAAAACTAGCTGGAGTTAGCTTTCATTCTTAAAAAATTTCATGGTGAGTAAAAGCTAATATGTGTTAGCTTTCATAATGTGGTTTTCCATCTAACATTGCTACATTATCATCAAATACATTACACCATGATGGAAATCTAACTAGAGTTAGATTTCCTTCCAACATGGCACTATGAGAGAAAGCTTATGTGTGTTAGCTTAGCTCATTACACCATTATGAAAATCTAGTTGGAGTTAACATGGCACAATGAGTGAACGCTAATGTGTGTTAGTTTTCATAAGGTAGTTTTTCATTTAACACAACCACATTGTCACATTGCATTGTGATGGAAATCTACCTGGAGTTAACTTTCAACCTTAAATCATTGCATGGTGAGTGAAATATAATTTGTCTTAGCTTTCATAATGTAGTTTTCCATTTAGCACAACCACATTGTCATCAATTGAAATGCACCATGTTGAAAATCTAGCTGGAGTTAGATTTCATTACTAAAACATTGCATGGTGAGTAATAGCTAATGTGTGTTAGCTTTTGTAAGGTAGTTTTTTAACTAACACAACCACATTGTCATCAAATACATTACACCATGATGCAAATCTAGCTGTAGTTAGCTTTTCTTCTAACAACATGGCACTATAAGGGAAAGCTTATATGTGTTAGCTCATTACACCATGATGAAAATCTAGCTGGAGTTAGCTTTCATTGTAACAACATGGCACGATGAGTGAAAGATAATGTGTGTTAGCTTTTATAAGGTAGATTTCCATGTAACACAACCACATTGTGTCGTGTTGAAAATGTAGCTGAAGTTAGCTTTCATCCTTAATCCATTGCACGGTGAATGAAATTTAATGTGTGTAATTTTTCATAGTGTACTTTTCCATCTAGAAAAACCACATTGTCATCAATCACAATGCACCATGATAGAAATCTAGATGGATTTAGCTTTCATTCTTAAAACATTGCACAGTGAGTAAAAGTTAATGTGTGTTAAATTTCATAACGTAGTTTTACATCTAACATAGCCACATTGTCATCAAATACATTACACCACGATGGAAATCTAGCTGGAGTTAGCTTCCTTTCTAACAACATGGAACTATGAGTGAAAGCTTATGTGTGTTAGTTCATTACACCATAATGAAAATATAGCTAGAGTTAGCTTTCCTTTTGATGGCATGGCACAATGAGTGAATGCTAATGTGTGTTAGCTTTCATAAGGTAGTTTTTCATCTACCACAACCACATTGTCATCAATCACGTTGCACCGTGATGGAAATCTAGTTGGAGTAGATTTTGTCCTTAAATCATAGTACGGTGAGTGACAAGATGTTGGAAGAAAGCTCTGATATTATTATTTTAGAGAGTGAACTCTGTTTACTTCTCCCTATTACACTAAGATACCTTTGCTCAGAGTCAGAAGCAACAAAAGTGTCATTTTTAGAGTTATCAAAAAAGATCACATTTCACTATTTTAAAATAATTTGGAAAAGCTTCTTGAAGTGGGATGAGTATGCATGTTGGTCCACCAAGGACAACTAAATTTTCAAATTCTGGAAGTCCATTAAGGAGGATTTTATCTATCGTCATCATCCCTCGAGACTAGATACCACAACCTAGGTGTATATTTTCCTCCCATCAAATTTCTTAATCACATCATCTCATAATGTTGGTCCTTTCGTCTAATATGAGAATTGTTTAGAGATGATATATATTCATTTTAGGATATAGCCTCCTCTCCCTCAAAATGTAGTGCAACAACATATTTCCATTCTTGACTCCAAGTAGAGTTGTTTACTTCATTCGCTATTTATGAAAGATATATGTTCCATGTATCTCTTAGTTTCCTAACCATTGGTGGTGGGAGGCGATAGTTACCTTTGCAAGACACCCATGGAGCTTCTCATGCCCTAAAATTTAATCCATTTTCCACATTCCAAACAAGTTATTCACCTACCAAAGGGAATGCCTGTCCTAGTGACTTCCACATTAAGGAACTAGAATGGGTTGTCTTTATCCTAGAATAGGTCCATTCTTCCATAGACAAGGGATAAATATATTTTCTTTAATAAATTTTTCCCACACCCCAATACCCTGAATCAACTGCCATATACCTTTAGCAACAAATTCCCTTGTGAAACTGTGAGGATTTTTAAACCACAGCTGCCTAATGATTTTGGGAGAGACATTATGTGTCATGCAAGCCATACCTATTTCATGGACATCATACTCACTGTCATTATTAGAAACTAGAGTTGGAAATTAGTCAAGGAAGTTGGAAGAAGAAGAACAAGAAGAAGGCACAATTGTTGAATCAGGCTCGCAAGCCAAGGATGGCACACCCGCCAAGTTGGGATTGCAGGCCAAGATATTTTTATCAAAATTTGACATCTGTTCTAATGATTATATCATGTGAATGGGGATGAATAATTCTATAACCTTTTACATCTTCAGAATATCCAACAAATATGCACTTTTCACTTTTAGGCTACAATGCTTTCTATTTTTCATCCGGAATGTGAGCCCATGCTTCACAACCAAACACACGAAAGAGACTTAAATCTGGTTTAATTTTACTCCATGCTTCTTCCGGTGTTATACCTTGTAAAAATTTAGTGGGTGTGCGATTAACTATGTAATTTGCAAAATTTATGGCCTCAGCCCAATATTGAAGACTTAGTCCCTTAGATTGGATCATACAAAGCCATTTCTTTTAAAGTGTGGTTTTTTCGTTTAGCTATACCATTTTGTTGTGGTGTATATGGAATAGTGTGTTGTTGTTGGATTTTTTGTTCAGTGCAGAAAGTAGTGAACTTGTTGTTAACATATTCTCCTCCATTGTTAGATCTTAACTTAATAATTTGATGACCATATTGTTTTTCAAGAAGGGACTTTTAGGAAGTAAACCTAAGTGCATCTGGAGTAGTCATCAATGAAAGTTAAGAAATATTTGAAACCAAAAAATGATGCAGATGGAAGAGGGACACACAAGTCACTATGCACAAGCTCTAAGGGAACCGAGGAATGCCAAGAGGCACGTTTATCAAAACTATCTCGATGATGTTTTTCGAGTACACAACTGAAACAAACACCATCCTTGCAAGATACCATCAGAATACCAATCACCATATTGTCTTTACATAGTTGTTGCAATGAGTGATAATTTAAGTGACCAAATTGCTCATGCCAAAGTTTGCTCAAGTTATCACTATGAGCAACAAAAACTGAAGAAAAAGTTGATGACCCAAAGTTGTTAAATTTGTACAACCTATTAATATCATCAATAGTTCCAGCAGCAAGGAAATTTTGAGGATTTTTAAAGTCCTTGATTACAACTTGGTGAGGTGTAAACGTCACAGTTTTACCTTCACCTGAATGAGTAATTTGATAGATTGATAACAAATTGCAGAAATTTTTTGGAACACATAGTACATCACTGAAATGACCATTTTCTACTAGAACTGTTCTATATCCTACAACACTTAGAGATGTATCATCACCAACAAATATTTTCTTGGTGTTACATTCATGCATAGTTGAAAAGATGACTTGATCCTTAGCCATATGATAAGATGCTCTAGAATAAATGAGCCACTCATTTGAAGTAGAAGAAGAAGATGTCGTATAAGATTAACCAAAAGTAGAAAGTGGATGTCCATGAGAGATAGATTCTGAAGATGAATCTAGGCTGATGTGGTGCTTCTTCATTGCTACGTCCAAGGCTGCCATCTTCTTGAAACACTTAGATTCATCATGATTATCTTTCCCACAAAAATTGCAATGATGCTCAGTCTTCTTTCCTTTTTTCTTGGACCTTTGTCATTTTTTAAAGAAGGAACTCACTGAGAGGGTTTGGGACCCTTGTTGTTTGGCTTAATATTGTGAAAATTCTATTTCTTGGGAGGCTTGTATTTTTCTTTCTGTTGGGACAATAAGGATTTACTGGATGTGTCTACATTGTTAATTATTCCAAGATGAATGAGCTTATCTTTCTCTCTAACTAAGGAATCACAAAAGGATTCAAGACTACGCTCTTGATAGCTAGCTGCAGTCAATGATTCTTTCATGGAGTAGAATGTAGATACAAAAATAGAATATGTAGGTCCAAGTTTGGAAAGAATATGATAAATACATTGTTTGTCTTCTTTCTTAATCTTACATTCTCCACATAAGATTCTAAGAGTTTTATAATTAGATAAATAGTATTGAATGCATGGAAAATCATTTGGATTCAAGGAAATCAACTCATTCTCAAGTTGATGACCCCAAATTTCATTGTGTTTACCAAACATAGATTCCAACTTTTCCCAAGCTTTATTAGGTTCATCAATTCCAAATATGTGGAGTCGCAAATCAGTATAGATTGACATCCCAATCAATCCACGAGCTTCATCACATATATTTTCCCATTTAATTTTCTTATCATCATCAGTGGGTTCTGTTTCTTTCCCTAAGGTTGTCCTGAAAAGTCTCATACTTCATAGAAAATCCTCCATATGATATTTCCATAAGAAATAGTTAGAACTTGTAAGTATAAGATCACAAGGGGTGGCCATACTATTAAATAATGGCTAAAATAATAGAAACTAACTGTCTGGATGCAAAGAGCTCGAAAAAATATACGGTTTAAAAAGAAACGACACTGAAAACTGATTCTGGATGATGAAGCTATGCTTGATCAAAGAAAATGTTGAAGATGTCCCCAATAGTGACATGGCAGATATTAACATGAACAACTAAAAACAAGAACCCCCCTCTTCCTAAGATCAACCTTTGACACTAACTTTATAATAAAGTTGTTTTTATGTGAATCACTTTTGTAAAATAAGTGATGTTCACTTTTACAATAATGTTACTTTAAATAGTGCATCAATAAATTAAAAGACTTAAGTGACTCACTTTTTATTTTACTTTATTTAAGTGAGATGCACTTTTACAATAAAGTAACTTGAAAAAAGAAATTGCATGCACTAAAAGGTAGCTTAATAAGGCTTGAAATCAAGACCTATTAAAGAATAATGCAACTTTGGACCAAGTGAGCTAAGTTTAAAAGGCATGTAAAATGATGGAAAGAGGAAGGATTTTTTTTTTGTTTTACTCTGCTCTCTTGTTTTTCGTGCTTGCCTTTTTTTTCTTGCAAATCATAAAAAAAATGAAAAACAAAAACAAAACAAAAAAACTTTTTCCACACAATGGGGTTAGATCTTGATTAGCTTACCCGAAAAATCTACGTTTTCAAGTTTTCTCGTTGTTTCTGATTTGCCGTGATCGCACAAGGTGCACGACAAAGAGCATACATAGTTGAGAAGACAAGAAAAAAAAAATTTCTTTCTGTTTCTGATTCACCGCGATCACACAAGGTGCACATCAAAGAACATAGGAAGCGAGGGAAGGAAACAATCCAAGACTAAAAACAATAATGATCTAATAATAAAACTGATAAAATATGAGATATTTTAAAAAAACCTAAACAAATCCGTCACTGTAACATTATACCTTCAGATTTTCCGAAATGAGTGTTTCTGGATCAAACGAAAATGGTTTTTGGTGAAATGAAAACTATTTCCCAATGGAAACAATGCTCCATACAAAATGGAATAGGTCCCATGGGCCACAAATGCATAGAAACACTAGAACTAGAAACCATTTCAAATTTTCAGCAGCACTAGTTCCGGATCTTGATCAAAACCGAAAGACGCTCTTCATAAATGCTTTGATACCATGTTCAGGTACACATGGTACTCCCAAAAGACCAAACACCTTGAGCAACCGCTTCACACAAATATATCACAGATCAACACACCGATGTTTTTCATGTGGTTAAAACCCTCTAAAGGGAAACAGTCCACAGTCCCAGCCAAATAGCTACTTGGATCAATTTATTATGCAAAAGAAAGAAAGTTACATGAGCTTCTCATAATTGATCAACTAGCCAAGGACCCTCCATGCTCTTTAAATAGAGATCACGGACCAATCAGGTGTTAAGCCATGGATCAATGGTAGGTATGATCTAAGAGAAGTTGAACCGTCGGATCACTCTATGTCTAGAACATATCATGATCATTAGATTAGAATATTTACAAGTGCATACTAGTGCATACTAAAGAAACACACTTTTACCTAACGGATATATTACACAAGTTGATCTTAATTAACTCCTAAGTGTCTAAATATCCTAACATTCTAGTACCTTGGATTTCCTAACTTCTAGGTCTATGAAAATATTTGTGTTCTCTACATCAATATAACATGCCAACACTTGAGAATGTAAATCCTCAAAATATGATTTAGTATGTGAGATTTCTTGATGAATTCTATACCTTCTCTATGCAACCCAAGTGATAGTGATATGTTTCAAATGTTTGAGGTTGAGATGAAACTATAGGGCTACAGATTTCATGTTTTCATGGTCATATAGGGTCAAATTTTCCTTAGCCAAATTTTTTAAATCCTTATCATCCAGCCATGTTGAGTTGGATTTAAATTAGTTATGGGGTTTGGCCCTTGCTAAAGAAAGATCTCGTAAGACTAGGAAGTGATTTTAATTCCCCCTTTCACCAACAAATTTCTTGATTCTCCATGGACCCTCCAAAAGGCCTTGTTTACTAAGAATCTATTGAACCTCTTGGATATATGAGCTTGACCCACTCTCATATTGCGCCAAGTGGGTATAAGTTTGATCGAGGCCAGATAAAATAGTCCTTGTTCCTCTGGAGACCATAGAAAATAGGAAACTAGTGGGTCACTTTGGGCACTTTCACCCTGGATCTTATATTCCCCCACATTGAAATTGAAATCACCACCAGCAAACACATATTCCTCATTAAGTAAATTGGAATTGAAATTATTCTCCCAAGACACTTGTCTATTGGAGTAGGGTCCATATATGTTGATAATATTGATCACCTTCTCTAAATCTTGAGAAAACAAGGATGCCTCTAAACCTGTATCAACAACCTAGGTATTAGTATTTAAAATATTTTTAACCCCATCCCATAATCAATCCTTCTAAGAAACTTATAGCATTTCTCACCACAAAATTCCATCCCTTAAAAATATTATACATATCCCCCATGATACAATCACCATAAGAAATTTTTTCTTGTAGCATTAAAATACCAGACTTACATTTTCCCATAAGTTTGGAAACTAGTACTGTTATGTATTTTCTTTCAAATCTTTCTAAATTGGCAACAAAACTGTAGTCAACAATGTTCAGATTGGGTAGAATTCTTAGAAGGATTTAAAGAATTTATTGATTAGATCAGGTTCACTTATGACACTGCAACATACTATACCATCATCTATCTGCATCATCTTTGAAATCTCTGGTAATACATCAGTAGATGATGTATGTGAAAGGTAACACCCAAAGGAATCCTATCATAAGTGGTTTCATGCATAGTAGTGAAGGGAAGGAAATCTCAAGCCAAAAAAAATCGTATGTTACCCACAAACTGTTTGGCCATAGGTATTTTAGTGGAATTTCAAGAAGGCCACTCTGTGGCCTGTAGTTAATTTAACTTAAGTGAGTTTTAATTTATGTACTTTTGAAGAAGTTCGTAATATGTCAAAATTCAAACATGAATGTACTTCTATGAAATGTCATACAGTTTTAGATATGGTAACTAACTCTTGATAGAGAAGTGATGATCTGAAGTTTAATGCCTTGATCTAACTGTGTTGAACCTTTTTTTATTGCACCTCAAACACCTCGAGATTGCACTTTTGGTCCTTCTTGACTATAAAATACATTTTTTTCCTTGGAAAAAAATGAATGATGGTACTCTCCAAAAAAGAGTAACTGAGAGCATAATAATGTTTGAAGAGTCATGGATTCCATTGCAAATATAACGATGCAACAATCATTTCCAAATGGAAAATAAAAATTGAACACAATAAATAGAATCTTCAATAAATTAAGTTTGACTTTGGAATATGCATTTCAGAATTGATAGATATTATGTGAGGACCTATCTTTCAAAAAATATCAAATTATGGGTGACATACTATAAGACAAAAAGGCAAGTTCATTATTCAATTATTTGATGGCATGCAGCTAAAGCACCAACAAGCATACAAAACTGCATCAAAAAATTAATTGTCAAAAAGTTAATGTGGTCTCACTGTATGTACCAAAACCCCTACAAAGAAAAAGAGAACAGTTTCAAATGTATAATTGTGTTAATATATAATAGGAGTGCGAACCAATGGAGATCTGTGCACTAGGATTATGCATCTAAGGCATGTAGAGTTGGCCTTTACTTTTACTTTGAAAGACAAAAGAGGAAAAGGATTTTCACCTTTCAAAGCATCTACTTTAATGGACCGTTCTCACCAAAATGGCGTTGTGTGCAATGAGGCCTCAAACAAACAAAGGATCACTCATAACAACTTCAACATTTGGGTCTATTTCTGCAAGTACTCTGAGTGTTTCCCACATGTTTATACAGCAGGGAGAGATGACTTCACACCATGTTGCACAAGTTTTGAAATCATACACTGATCCAAAAGAAGCATTGGATTTCTTCACATGGGAAGCCCATAAACCATGATTACTGTACCACACAAAGGCATACAATTCCACACTAGAAATTCTGGGGTCATCCCACATGCTCAACTAAATGACAAAATTTTTGGATATGATGGAAAAACAACAGTGTAAGACTGATTCCCAAACTTTTATAAGAATTTTTCGAGCCCTTGGATTAAGAGGATTTATCTAGCAAGCTCCTCTAGCCCTGGAAGAGATGAAAAGAGTTAGGTTTGTGTTGAATAGGATGTCATACAATGGCCTAATAGCTCTACTGTTAAGATCTGGATTTCAGAGGGAAGCCATCGATGTGTACATGAAGATGATATCAGACGAACTTGTACCCAGCATGAAATGCTACTCTGCAATATTGTTTTTGTACAGCTTTTCAAGCTCTTATATGCTTCAAGATTCAACACATGCTTGGTTTGAGATAACATCTATCTCAGAATTTTCCCTTGGAAAGAAAGAGTTATTGAAACCTTGTAGGGATGCTACAAATACACACAAGGTTGGGCTAATGAAAGTGCCACATGCTATTGAAATATTCATGATTTTCAAACGTACTAAGAATCTTATAGTATTTAATCCCTTTTGGGATTTTACTATACCCACTCAACATCCTAACATCATCTAAGTATTATGTACTGATCAGATAGCAGTAATTTCTCCAAACATTCCAGTGGCAATGATCTGACCACGGATAGGTAGAACCCTCAAATAGATAGTTGTTGCAGACCAGAAGGGTGAAAGCAAGGGAAATGAGCTTGGCAGTGGAACTCTTCACATCAACACCAATAAAGTGCATAGCTGGACATGTATTCGATATCCACTTATATTTTTCCAAGTCAAGTACAAGTTACAATTTTCAATCTTGAAACACAAATTTCCTGCCTCACCAAATGATAAGAAAATTTGAAATGTAAATGCCAATGGCCAACAAATGATGGAGCAGGTGTGTTTCTTCCAACCTAATTAAAATATATGATGACATTTCCAAATTGAAACTCCATCAATTTAATAGAGCTACTAAGAAAATCATGTCTTACTGAAGTGAACTAAGCACCCACATTCCCTTGGTGAATGCACCCTTCCTGGAATAGAACTCTTGTCTTTATAACACAAACAAAGGTCCTAACAATAAATCTAGGACACATGCATCAAGTCAGTATCAAACCCTAACTCAAGATGCTTAGAATAAAATGCTTCATGAATAGAGTTGACGAGAAAAGCATGCCTTACTGAAGTGAACTAAGAACCCACATATCCTTGGTAAATGCACCCTTCCTGTAGTAGAACTAAACTCATGCACAGTCCCTACTCTCTTAGAAAACTGCACCTATATAATTCTGATCAGCTTGTGACCTAATTCTAGAACTGAATTGAAGATCTAATTTTAGAAATGAACTGAAGACATAAATAACACATCTATCTATGGATGGTACATGCATGCATGTAACTTCACTATTGGTTCCTTAAACACTAATGCACCCTCATGCTGCTGCTACAATCTATTATAGGTACAATGGGAAGGAACTTTAGGAGCAACAAGTATATATTCTAACACCACCCCTTTGTGAGGAGAGGGTTCTCAACCAGCCAAAGTCTCTCCCATGGAATATTAAACTTCCCTTAGCTGAGGTTTCATCAAAATATTGACAACCCATGAATTTCAAGGAACATACTCTAGGATCACTACACTAGTATTCCCTTTTGAACTATATCCCTGTTGAAATGGAATTGCATATCAATGTGTTTGGAGCAATTATGAAATAAAGAATTTTTTAGGTTAAAATGAGCATCATTAAATAACAATATGAGCGAGAAATAAACATTATAACAAGAAACCACATATAGACACACAATATACTCTGGAAACCCCATGCGGGGAAAACCAGCACCAATGAAGATCTTCATTACATGGCCAAAATCGGCCATCTAGGCCAAGAGAGCTAGTCGCTGCTCACCTCCAGGCCTGTTTACAATGGAGCCTCCTCAAGCCTTATAAAGGCTTAATCACATGCAATACCATGGGACAATACCATGGGCTACAACAAACCATGTTCCCAACCCATGTGCTAGGCCTAACCACCTTTGACTCAATCCCGAGTCAAGGTTAACACATGCAATACCATGGGACAATACCATGGGCTACAACAAACCATGTGCCCAAACCATGTGCTAGACCTAACCACCTTTGACTCGATCTCAATTCAAGGTTAACCGTAACAATCCCCCCTTTAAACTTGACTTGGAGTAATCACCAACTCCCCTCAAGTATTTACCGAGGAATCTTACATACACCCTCCTATCACCTAGGTCTATCTCTCGACTTTACCAGTGAGTTACCAGGGGTATGCATGCCTTACCAGGTCTTACAGCCATATGCCCATTTACATGCAAACCGCTCCATTACATTTTATTTTTTTCATGTGCCTTCATGGTGACTACACCATCACCATCCGTTGCTTCATCCTCTCACTTTCCATGCTCGCTTCCTTCCTCGTATTTTGCCATGCTCCCTTTGTAGCTACATCCAAACTCTATCATTGATGTCCATATAAAGAAAAATCCATCTACCGGATTACATGGGTCATCGGCTGCTGTAACCACCAGTTCTCTAGGAATTCTCTTCACATACATGGCTCATCAATCTTGGTCCCAAAACTGAGATTAAACCATCTCATATTTCTCCTGCAATCGAAGACTCAACCTCTCCGATCCACATCAATCTAGGCTACGAGTACACCTGCCACCCTCATACCTACCTAGTGGTTCATTCCACACTTGATGCAACATCCCTTCTTTGCGCATAAGAGGGATACCTTGTGCTTTTAGCATCCATAGAAATCCAAACTTGCCTACAGCTAAGTTTCACATGGACCAAAAAATTACTGCTAGGGTGTCGGGTACCACCGAACATGCACCCCACAATTTGATTCAACATAGAAACACCAACAAGCATAACCAAGCCAAACCATGGCTCGGATACCAGTTGTTAGGTTAAAATGAGCAATACAATATAATAATGATATGAACGAGAAATAAACATTATCAAAAGAAACCACATATAGACACACAATAGACCTTGGAAACCCCATGTGGGGAAAACCAGCACCAATGAAGATCTTCATTACATGGCCAAAACCGGCCATCCAGGCCAAATGAGCTAGCCACCGCTCACCTCCAGTCCGCTTTTACAATGGTTCCATCTCAAGCCTTATAAAGGCTTAATCACATGCAATACCATGGGACAATACCATGGGCTACAACAAACCATGTGCCCAAACCATGTGCTAGACCTAACCACCTTTGACTCAATCCCGAGTCAAGGTTAACCCTAACAATCCCCCCTTTAAACTTGACTTGGGATAATCACCAACTCCCCTCAAATTTTTATCTAGGAATATCATAGACACCCCCCTATCACCTAGGTCTATCTCTCGACTTTACCGGTGAGTTACCAGGGGTATGCATGCCTTACCAGGTCTTACAGCCATATGCCCATTTACATGCAAAATGCTCCATTACAAATTTTTTTTTTTCATGTGTCTTCATGGTGAGTATACCATCATCATATGTTAATTCATCCTCTCGCTTTATTGCTCATCTTATGCCATGGTCCCTTTGTACCTACATCCAAACTCTATCATTGATGTCCATATAAAGAAAAATCCATCTACCGGATTACATGGGTCATCGACCACTATAACCGTCAGTTCTCTAGGAATTCTCTTCACACACATGGCTCATCAATATTGGTCCCAAAACCAAGATTAAACCATCTCACATTTCTCCCGCAATCGAATAGTCAACCTCTTTGATCCACATCAAGCTAGGCTACGAGTACACCTGCCACCCTCGTACCTACCTAGTGGTTCATTCCACACTTGATGCAACATCCTTTCTCTGCATATAAGAGGGATACCTTGTGCTTTTGGAATCTAGAGAAATCCAAAATTTCCTACGGCTAAGTTTCACATGGACCAAAAAAAAAATTATTGCTAGGGTGTCGGGTACAACCGAACATGAACCCCACAATTTGATTCCACCAACGAGCATAACCAAGCCAAACCATGGCTCTGATACCAGTTGTTAGGTTAAAAGTTAGCAACATTAAAATAAGAATATGAGCAAGAAATAAACATTGCAAGCAACATTCAAGATAGACACATAATATACCCTGGAAACCCCATGCGGGGAAAACCAGCACCAATGAAGATCTTCATTACATGGCCAAAACCGGCCATCCAGGCCAAGCGAGCTAGTCACCTCTCACCTCCAAGCTTGTTTACAATGGATCCTCCTCAAGGCTTATAAAGGCTTAATCACATGCAATACCATGGGAAAATACCATGGGCTACAACAAACCATGTGCCCAAACCATGTGCTAGACCTAACCACCTTTGACTTGATCTCAAGTCAAGGTTAACCCGAACAGAATTCTAGGATAACTTGATGCAACTCAATTATCACAGTAAACAACTATGGGCTCCAACATCTAACTGGTCAACTATGTTATCAGTTTGCAAATCCAAACAATGTCACAACTAGTAGTACTTGTTGTCATGTATTCTACCTATGTTGAACAAAGTGTAACTTAGGATTGCTTTCTGCTGAACTAGATTACAACTCCTAAGTCAAACTATAGAAACACCCTAAAGTACTCTTCCTATAACCTGCATCTCTTGCCCAATTAAAATCAACAAATCCATGCATTAAAATTTCCACTACATACTTCCCCATTCCAAGTAAAAACTCCCTAGAACACTGCCAAACCTCTAGACCCAAAAAATATTGCATCAAGCTTATGTCTATCATGTCAAATTCACTTGCCAATTTCTTCTTGCACCATTTATGAGCTTTATTGAACTACCTATAAGGTTTAGGTCATCTACATTGAAAACTAAGATAAGAAGATTAGATTTATCAAACAATTAATACAAATTAGGATATGTAGCAATGTTAGTGAAGCCCAAACATTGTAGGTACTTATCAATCTATGAATACCATGCATGTGGTGTCTACTTTAGCCCATAAAGGAACTTCTTTAGCCTACAGGCATGGTTATCCCACCCATGCACCTCAACATCTCATAGCTGATTACTGTATTATTCTTCCTCAATCTAAACATTGAGAAAAGTTGTCTTAAACATCCATCTAATATAAAATCCAATCAAATATTGATAATTTGATACTAAAGACATAATGGTTCTCATAGAAGTATGCTTAGAAACTGGAGCAAATGTCTCTTTCTAGAAGAATTCTCTTGCTATGAACCTATCCTCATACTTCTCAACACTACTATCAGTCTATGTTATAGAATGAGAAACGAGAACGACAAGGGAAACAAAATTTCCAAGTTTTGCATATAAGAAACAAGAGAGAAAAACAAGAAAGTAAATTAATTGAAATAAATAAAATAAATATTGAAACAATCCAGATATTTTAGGACTAACTGGACTTCACTATGCATTTCAGGTTGTTTAGCAGGTCACCATCAATGCCAATTTTTCATGGCATTGATTAAAAGAATTGCCACTTTTCTATCACACCTACTATGTTATAGGGGGCTGCTAGTTTACCTCCTATCCAACCTCATGGATGATCAAATCTGAATAATTCAATGTTGAGAATGCATTTGAATAATTCAATGCTTAAGAACATGATGTGTGATAGATTTTAAGAGAAGAATGGCATGTATGGTGATCAAATATGGTGGACCACACTAGTGTCAATGTTTAATAACCATAGATGTATAGTTGAGTCCTATGCCTTAAAATGAAAGATATCAATAGTACATTGGAAATAATTGATTTTAGAAGGAATGTACAGAGGAAGTTATTTTGGGAATTATGGTCCAAATTTCTGTTTAGTTAAGCTATTGAAACAAAGAGCACTTTTCCATTTAAATCAGTTAACCCCACTGACCTATTTCTTTCTCTGATGGAATTGAACTTTGATGAGTGGAATCACATGTCACTATCTTTATTTCCTAACTCTGACCCATGTAAGAACAATAGAATTCTGCAATTCATATAATGCAATTATAGAATCCATTGCCATCAGGAGTTCATGCCTGTTTATCAAATTTGAACCCACATTGCCAACTACTGTTGTGTTCCTAACTACTAATAAAATGATAGATGGGAATAGAAGGTTAACGCCAGTATATGATGCTGATAAATGATGTGTTTATATGTTTGAAATCACTGGTTTATCTGCGTGCCTATTTCTAATCTCATATTGTTCTCAACATTCATCATATGGATTTAATTTCTTGTTTGAATTCAACTTCAGGTTCAATGCAAACACCTTCTTGGAGAGGTCACAGGATTTGTGGGGGATTCTATTGGAAGAAATAACTGTGATTCTCTAATTTGCATGCTAGCCAAATCAAATCACAAGGGATTTTTGTCCTTCAGATTTGAAGATTATAATTGTGCAGTAGAGTATTGCATCACTATAAATTTTCCTTTAATATTCAACTAGGGATAAAAAGTGCATGCAAAATATCAATTGATAACCACACATGAATATCTTTTATAGTATGCAGCAAGGAAGATGGACACTTTCCCCCCACCCCGTCTCCACTATGCTACAACATATTGATGCATGCATTCTAATTTTTTATTTTTTATATTTTTATTTTTATGGGACAAATGAACACTTCCCACACCCAAGCTATAGAAATGCACCTTCTCGGCACGACAGAAAAACATTTCCCGCACCCAAGCTTTAGAAATGCACCTTCTCGGCGCGACAGACAAACATTTCCCCCACCCGGGCTGTAGAAATGTGCCTTCTCAATGTAATTAACTTATCTTATCTACTCTTGAAATATTCAGTTACCAAGACAGGAAGAGTAAAATATTTTTCACCCTATCATAAATATTTAAATCTTATCTAAGAATCCTGATATTTCATCATTACAAAATTTAATAATTTAATAATTTATAATTTATGCATGTAAATCTATTACATAAAGATCTATGGAGAGTATACATGAACATGAATAAAGAGTCCTAATAAGGTAAATTCAATACTAGAAACTGTTGGGAACTCGACAGTTACTAATTAGCAAATATGTTTTGAACAGTCTTGTGTAGATTATACTTTTGTTTTAGAAGAATGAGGCATGAAAGATACTTCTGATCACTGTATTCATGTAATGCTTCAGCGTTCTATTTCGGAATGTGCACACTTCTATGATGGATAGGATACTTATCCCAAGTTCCAACTTCTAACTCATCTTGGCACGTAGCTTAAACATGTTTCAAATAGTCTATGCCATCTATAGATTTGGTTTGAGGTAGAAAGCTTCTACTTTTGTGGGTATGGTAAGGTTAATACATAATTCCAAAGTCAAAAATTAGATAGAAGTACTTTATCTTATTGTGGCCTTGGGTATAGTACAAGAAGTGGGTCTAAATTCTCTCTGCAAGTGCTCTTGAGTTAAATAAGTCACCTGGCTTATCCTTATTACTTCAAAAGTCTTCACAAGTTAGGTTACCACAATTAACACAAATATTGGTAGCAGGAATATCCTATACCTCGAAGAAAAACAACTACATTTTAGTTCTATTACAAGGAAATATAAATCCTTACCATATTTTGTTGCAAAGAAATATAAACCTTCCCCGTGTTTTGTTGCAAGGAAATCTGAAATTCGAGCATTATTCAAACTTCAATAGTCTTAAGTTCTTAACTCTTCGGTATTGCATTTAGGGGCTAAGTCTAGGCGGAACATGCAAATTTAAAAAATATAGAAAGAGAAACAACCACTGAAAACTTTTATTATTAAATTCAATAGGTATTTCACCATTAAAACAATTAAAAAGTTTGAACCCATTAAAAACATCAAATACAATTGAAAAGTTTGACACATTAAGACCATTAGAAACAATTTAAAATTTTGAACACAATAAAACCGTTGATTCAAAAGTTTGATCACATCAATATTTTTACAACACTTACAAAAAAAGAAACTTTAAGTTCTATATGAAGTTATTTATATTCCAACTTTACCTAGACTAGAATCCTCCATTAGACTTCTTGGAAGCAAGGATACGAGATATCTGGAGTCCCGTACTAAAATCTTCATTAAATAATATATGAGTCTGCATGGACTAAAAACCAAGAAACCATGATAGTATAGCCATAGGAATCATAAAAATGATGCCAAATGTGATTTCATATAGCTGAGCCACTGCAATCACTGTCTTCCAGGCTATAGAGGATTTCAGGAAAGGCTTCAACACTTGAGCAATTGATATCAAACCCCAGCCAGTTGGTATGAATTCCAGCAGACTAGTCACCAAATCTACCAATTCTAATTTAGTGAGCTGCATCAGAAGTATAATTTATAATATTGTGCAGCATATGACCAAATCTTGAATTGCATGGTCGTATATGTGTTGCTTTGCTGCATACTTATCATGAGCATATAAAATGACAATATATATTGCAAGGACTATTACTACATATATCCAAGAGAGTAGGTATATACCACTACTTTTGCTTCCACCTGAAATTCCAAGTTGGTAAACAATACATTACTGGAAAAAGAAAAAGTGAAGATCGAGTAGTATCTCTAAAACTAATCCCCATAGGCCTGTGTTCTATAAATGGTCATGTTATTCACTCCACCAGACTTCCCAACATTGATCTGATTTAGTTAAGATTCCACCCTTGTACCACCAAAAATTTAAACACCATCAAGGATGCTGCCTGGCTTGAGATTTCCTATCTAACTAATGTAAATTCTTACTAGATTCACCATGTTCTCCATAAATAACTGCTCTAATTTGAAACTCACAGCGCTTGCATATGAACATTTCAAGTGCTTGAGGTTTTTTGCTGGGTTTAGAAGAGAACCTTCTTGGTTTTGTAATCATCTTGTAACTGATACAGAAGGCTCTTAGATTAATCAAAACAATTACATTTACTTTCCAGATAGCCAATCTTTGTGCAAATTTTGAGATTTTATGCTTTCAAATAAGGATAAATTCAAAATGCTTTGTTACAGTTTTAGTAAGCATATTGAAAGCAAAGGGATAGTAGATTTTGTCCATTGGAATTCAAACCTTAAGAAAAGATATACCATCTTCCATAATGATCACAGTGCCATATTGAAGTTTTATTTGGGAGCCATAGTAAGTTCATTATCATTTTTCACTAGTGATACGGTCATTCTCAGCATATGAATAAATTTGCAGTCAGAATATAGTAATTTTGATCTAAGTTTTTAGTTCATAAGTGGTGCTAGAAATTGTAGCTTGTGCTTAGAAATATGGTTTCTATAAGAAGAAGTATGAGATGCTCCAGGTATGGTTGAATCCCTAGTCCTATAAATTTTTTTTGTGACTATTGTGATTGTTGAAAAGATGGGATGATGGCTCATATTTAGAATTTTTTCTCATAAGTAGTAACTGTTGTTGAAATGGTGCCATTCTTTCCTTTAATATTTCATTTTTGAAGATTTTCATCTGTAGGGGAAATTTATGACATGTCAAGCAAATGATGTTTAGAAGTTGGTGAGCTTGAAGATTGTATGTATATTTTTGTTGAGCTACATTTCTCAAGTATAATAGAATAAATAGAAAAAATGTCAGATCACTGAACAAAAGGGATTTGTGATGTTTTCTATTGCAACACAAAGATGGATTTTGGATACTAGCAGACTACATTATGCACCTTAAAACTATTTTGGTATTTTTCCTTGTATGGTCATGACTAAAACATTTGCTATTGTCTCAAATGCACTGGTATTGTTTGTGACGACTGGGGACATATAGAGTTTATGCAAAACTAGTATTATTTTGTCTCTACAACGACTTGATCAAAGATGTTTTGATGACAATGTAGCTGTGTTAGATGGAAACATGCTTTTGTTTCAAGCATGTTTGGGGACATATAGAGTTTATGCAAAACTAGTATGCTTTTGTCTCTACAATGACTTGATCAAAGATGTTTTGATGACAATGTGGCTGTGTTAGATGGAAACATGCTTTTGTTTCAAGCATGTTTGTTATACCTGAGAATGCTTGGAATTCACCTCATTTATATGGACCAAACAAGAAGAAGTTATTCTTCATGGTTGCTACATAGTTGAAAATGGAAGAAACCTTTTGAGGGTTTCTATGATGCAAGAATGGGTAGAATATCAAGAACTAAAGAGGAAATGAGTTATGATTATATAAAAGACGATCAATTTGTTGCAATTTTTATGTAGAGTTCCAACCAAACTTTGATTTCCTGAGTTAGACTGTTCCCCATTTCAAGGATAATCCCGAGCTCGAGGTGGTCCAGGCTAGGTGAAATTTGAAGGTTGTGGATTTTGCATGCTCAGTATTTGTATCTATAATTTAATGTTTAGTATTTGTATCTAGGTTTCTATTGGTCTATGGGATGGATTTTGCATGCTTAGTATTTGTATTTGTATCTACAGTTCCATGTTTAGTATTTGTATCTAGGTTTCTATTGGTATATGGGCTGGTCTTGTTATTTGTTTTGACAGAGTACTAGATAGACAACATTTTTATCAGTTTTAGTTTACCTGCCATGTATGGTATTATAGTAGTTAATTTGAGCATGCTTAGTACAATTGTAATACAATTAGCCATTGATGCAAAGGGACCTATCAGTGACATGTTGGTGAAATTATTGGATTTTGGAGTAATTATGCTAAAAAATATTATTTTTCAAGCAAGTCGGTACCAAATCTGCAAATGGAAGAAAGGGATTAGTGAAGAGAGGAATTGTCAAGTATTCCATCTTGCAATCGTACCTTTGATTTACAATGAACTTGCTGCTATGAACCTTTACTGCTAGAAATCGAGGGCGATCTGGCTACTATGAATCTCTATTGCTAGAAATCCAGGGCGATCTAGCAGCTAAAAACCTCTACTAATGGAAATTAGGGGCAATCTAACTGATAAAATTCTCTACAACTAGAAATCAATGGCGATTTAAGGGTTCATGATAAATTTAACAGGAAACTGGGGGAAAATGGAATATTTGCAGCAAATTTCAAACGGAGAATTCGTTATTTCTTCTTGCATTATGCAACAACACCCACTTTTCCTCTTGGATGATGTGACAAGAAGGTGACAACATGGTCAGCGATTGGATTTTTGGTGGATGCATGGAAGATAGCACTGCCTCAATCTCAATCTTGTCTCAAGTTCTCACAACAACATACTCTTCACAAAAGGCTTAGACATTATTATTATTATTATTATTACTTATTCTTTAATTACATTCATTCATAGTAACAGAGCAAAATGCATGCAATCACTATAAACAAATCATCAAGATACATCAAAAGCACATAGACAAAAGAAGAATAGTATTCCATTGTATTAATAGGCATCATCACATTACAACACATATCTCCATCATTCCTACTGGTTATCCAAACCCTACCTCCATTGAATACTTCTAACACTAGCGCCCCTGAATCAAAAACTACATTTTATGTATTTCTAAAGATAAACATTCAGATCCAATCCATGAAGGATTGAGAAAACAAAACCTGCATGGCCTTGATCTTCACCGTCAAGAAGCTTGATTGAGACAATCGGGTGGCAGGTGGAAACAAATATTGTACAGCAAGCCAAATTGGGTGGGTTATTTAAGGGAAAATAAGTACGAATTAGAGTGAAAGGATCAGGATAATTCATTGAATTATGGTTTGGAAAGAAATAGTATTCCATTGTCACTGCCATACTGGTAGTCAAGTTTTGGTACAACCAATCTTTTTTCATCAATCGTGTATTCATCTATTCGTGGGCACCTTAATTTTAACATTGTTTAAATTTTAGCAAATTGGTTTGAATATTTGAAATGCATATGAATAAGCTGAACAAAATATTGTTGCAGAAGATTGAGAAAATACCTAAAATGTTCGTCATGACCAGAATGTAACACAAACTCATCTGTGAAAGTCCCTTTATTAAAAATCAGTGAAATCGATCCCTGAGGAGATGCAGGTCGATCCCCACGCACTATGAGGTGAATTTTTCCAACCCATGACTGAAATTCCCGACATAATCGAGCAATTTCCCTTCATAGCAAATGAGCAAAAACAATGATTTCATTGTCATTGGCCGTATAGCTGCTAAAATTTCAAATTTTTCAAAAGATATTTGTCAAATATGGAAAATTAAGTCTAAGGTATTTTAATGTATATGTGTTCTTAGAATGAGTTATGTTTGAGTGATTCAATTCATCATTTTTATAGAGATGAAAATTGTTGTGTGTTCATTTGAAAAAAAATTACAAAATTAATTAATTATTAATTTTTGTAATGATGGAAGTTAGTTTAAATGGTCATGTTATTTTTGTGACCATTCATTGAACTCATGCGAATATTTACATAGGGGACAATCAAAATATTTTAGCCACTCTGCTAGGGTTTCAGCTCATGCGTTAGGGTTCTTGGGTTTGCCTTTGCTGCAGATGTCATGGCTGCCATTGATGGGGGTTCCAAACCACCCTCCTCCTTTGCACTCCCTCCTAAAATTGAATCTTTCACCCGCCTGGTTTGAAACCGCCCTCCTCCTCGCCTTTCAAAAGAGAGTCTCCATATACATGAAATTGTCAAACACCATTTTCAAAAGAAAATTTGATGAGAATGAGGATGAAGAGAGGTCGTTAATCGATGATTTGTTGTCGCAAGGTAAGGAAAATTTGTTTGAGAAGGCCACTGGATATTAGGGCTTGTCTATAACAATAGTAAGAAATGATGGTGTTTCCAAAGGTTATCTAGGACCAATTGTTTTTTGTGGGGTTCTTCGTAATGATCAAGGCCATTTGCTTCAAATGTATTATGGATATCTAGGATTTGACAACAACAATGTTGTCGAACTAAAATATCTCGCTCAAGGGCTCGGGATTACCATTAATAATGTATATTGTTAGGTAATAACTGAAGGGGACTCTTAGGTACGTCTGGTGGTTCACATAACAACTAGACTAGAAAGTGGAATATCTATATATCAATCAACATGAAGAAAATATAGCCATATATGTTCACAAACTCTGTCCAACTTAATATCTGACATATCCCTTGTAAATTGGCATTTATTTGATGTTTGTTATCAATTATCGACCTTAAAATGTGGGGATGATAAATTTGATCCATCACTAAGTATTTTATGCATGATGAGCTCAGCTTTCACTACATCCATCTATTGAAAATATCACTTTTCTTTGACACCAATTAACATCTGGATAGCTTCATTGGTGGTAGTCCTAATGCTCAAAGCCCCTTTTAATTTGAAATGAAGAAAATATATTGAATATTGCGCCCCCTATACTTGATCTAGCTGTCGAAAGGAAGATCGAAAGTTGGGCATTCTCTTGTGTAAAGAACCAACCAAGGTGTAATTAACCACCATTCATACTTTTGTTTTGTTGGCAAAGTGGTGGAACCCCCCTGACTAGTAGGGTTTCCATTGGCTAAGAAACCATGAACCAGGGGCATCTAAGCCATCAAAATCACCCAGGGATCGCACCCGGCCTAGACCACACCAACCCTTAACATGGTTGGATTTTTTGGTATCCAACGGAATTAGAACCGACGACCTTTTAGCTTAGGGGTCGTCTTAACCATACCCCGCCACCAACTATTCTACATCTCATGGATAAACCACCATTCATACTTATCATACAATCTAACAATTATTTCCCTCAACATACTTAGTAGAGTAGTGCTTGAATTAATCTTTCCCAAATGATAACACATTAAACATATTTAAAAGGAGGTCGTTGGAAATGTGGAGCCACCCATTTTGAGAAATTTTACAAAGGGAGATCACTAGAGCTAGATTCATTAAGAATTAGACCATGGTGGGAGATGTTGGGAGAGCTCACCAAACCCATATAGCAATGAACAACCATGTGCACAAGTTAACATCCTTGGATATCACAAGTAAAAGAAAGGGTGTTACTCTTTCTATTTTAATTGATCCAAGAACCACATATGAGAGATTTATTTTACCAAATGCATTTTATAGATGTGGCTTGGTGGCTATTAGGAAGTATGATTTTAACATCATTGAGATGACTTCAGGAGGCCAAACCCTACCACCTTTGAATACTTCTAACCCTACCGCCCCTGAATTAAAAACTACATTTTATGTATATTATATATTTCTAAAGATAAACATTCAGATCCAATCCAGAAGGATTGTGAAAACAAAACCTTCCTGGCCTTGATCTTCATCGTCAAGAAGCTTGATTGAGACAATCGGGCGGTAGGTGGAAACGAACGTTGTACAACAAGGCAAATTGAGTGGGTTATTTGAGGGAAAACCAATACGAATTAGAGTGAAAGGATCAATCTAATTCATTGAATTATGGTTTGAAAAGAAAGAGTATTCCATTGTCATTATCATCCCCACAGTCAAGTTTTGGTACAACCAATCTGTTTTCATCAATCGTGTATTCATCTATTGGCGGGCACCTTAATTTTAGAATTGTTGAAATTTTATCAAATTGGTTTGAATATTTGAAATGCATATGAATAACCTGAACAAAATATTGTTGTAGAAGATTGAGAAAATACCTAAAACATTCATCCTGACTAGAATGAAACACAACCTCAACTGTGAAAGTCCCTCTATGAAAAAACAGTGAAATCAACCCCTGAGGGGGTGCATGTTGATCCCCACATGCTATGAGTTGAATTTTTCCAACTCATGACTGAAATTACCGACATGATCGAACAATTTCTCTTTGCAGCAAATGAGAAAAAACCGTAATTTCATTGTCATTGGCGGTATAGCCACTAAAATTTCAAATTTTCAAAAGATATTTGTCAAATATGGGAAATTAAGTTTAACTTTTTTTCTTGAATTTATAGGTGTGCTTAGAATGAGTTATGTTTGAGTGATTCAATTTATCATTTTTATAGATATGAAAATTGTTGTGTGTTAGTTTGAATTTTTTTTTATAAAATTAATTAATTATTAATTTTTGTAACTATGGAAGTTATTTTAAATGGTCATGTTATTTTTGTCACCATTCATTGAACTCATGTGAATATTTACATAGGGGACAAACACAATTTTTTATCCACTCAACTCACGTGTTAGGGTACTCAGGTTCTCTTCTGCTACAGACGCGATGGCCACCACTGATGGCGGTTCCCAACTGCCCTCCTCCTCTTCGCTCCCTCTTGAAATCGAATCTTTCATGCACCTGGTTCCCAACCACCCTCCTCCTCACCTTTCAAAAGAGAGTCTCCATATACATGAAGTTTTCAAACACCATTTTCAGAAGAAAATTTGATGAGGATTATTATGAAGAGAGATTGTTAATCGATGAGTTCTTTCTCATAATGATTTGTTGTCTTGAGGTAAAAAAAATTTGTTTGAGAAGGCCACTAGGGATTACGGCTTGTTTGTAACAACAGTAAGAAATGATGGTGTTTCCAAAGGTAATATAGGACTAATTGTTTTTGGTGGGGTTCTTCATAATGATCAAGTCCATATGCTTCGAATGTATTATGGATATCTAGGAGTCGACAACAACAATGTTGTCGAACTAAAATATTTGGCTCAAGGGATCAGGATTACCATTAATAATGTATACTATTAGGTAATAGCTGAAGGGGACTCTTAGGTACGTTTGGTGGTTCACATAGCAACTAGACTACAAAGTGGAATATCTATATATCAATCAACATGAAGAAAATATAGCCATATATGTTCACAAACTCTACTAAACTTAATCTCTGACATCTCCCTTGTAAAGTGTCATTTGGCTGATGTTTGTTATCGAGTGTCTGCCTTAAAATGTGGGGATGATCATTTTGATCCATTGCTAAGTATTTTATTCATGATGAGCTTGTCTTTCTCTACATCCATGACCATCATTGGAGTTATAAAAGGTGAAGTTGACAAAAATTTAGAGTTCCATGAAAGGAGAGCTAGATGAAGAATTATTGAAGATAATGGAAATTTTCTCCTCACTTAGGGGTTACTCTAGTAATAAAAAAAACATAATAGACCATATTTCAACTTATGGAGCTAGAACTTAGTCTTGGGACATCCATGATCACATGGGAGTTGTCCAAGGAACATTTTTAGTACAGGAAACTTTCTAAGGATTTTTTATAGTCTTGTTTGAATGATTTCAATGTGTTGTATCAAGCCAATTAGATGGTTCCAGAGTATGAGGCCCAATTCAGAGAGATGCCAAGGTATGCTCCTCATCTAAATACGAAGAAAATAAATGTGAACACTTTTTTTACAAATTGAATATGACCATCAAGGGAAATGTTTCTAGAGGAACACCTCAAAGTCATTTGCTATGAGGAAGTTCCAAACCACCCTTTTTATGGCATAAAGAGGAACCAAGAGGAAATATTATGGGGGTTATAAAGAACCAACCAAGGTGTAATTAACCACCATTCATACATATCATACAATGTAACAATTATTTCCCTCAACATACTCAATAGAGTAGTGCTTGAAATAATCTTTCCCAACTGAGAACACATTGAACATATTTAAAAGAAGGTCGCTGGACATGTGGAGCAACCAATTTTGAGAAATTTTACAAAGGAAGATCACTATAGCTAGATTCATTAATAATTATACCATGGTGGGAGATGTTGGGAGAGCTCACCAAACCCATGTAGCAATGAACAACCATGTGCACTAGTTAACATCCTAGGAGATCACAAGTAAAATAAAGGATGTTACTCTTTCTATTTTAATTGATCCAAGAACCACATCTGAGAGATTTATTTTACCAAATGCATTGTATAGATGTGGCTTGGTGGCTATTAGGAAATATGATTTTAACATCATTGAGATGACCCCATGAGTCAAGTAGGGGGTTGGATTGATGGATTTGGATATTGGAGTGCATGTAACTCAAATAGCCCAGAGTTATAAAACAATGGGATCTTATTATGTAATCATAGGCATGGATTGGTTGGAGGTGCATTTGGTTGTGCTAGATTACATAAGAAAGTTAACTCATTTCTTAGATGATGAAGGGAAGGAAAAGGTCCTGAGAGGGACAAACATGGTTGTATCCTTGCAATTTGTATGATTATTGTAGTTGAAAATAAGTCCCAAGAAAGGATACTAGATGCATATTGTGGTGTCATAGTTTTGACTCAGTATCCCATCTTGTCAGAATTTCCAGATATTTTTCTTGAAGAGTTGCATGGGCTTCCTCCCAATTGTGATTTGGTGTTATTTGTTGAAGCATAGACCATATATAAGTTCCCTTATTCAATGCCGATGCTTGAATTTCATTAGTTACAAATGCATATGAATAATGTTTTGGATTTAGAGCTGATCCAACCTAGCATGTCACCTTAGGGACCACCGATTATCTTTGTGAGGAAGAAGGATGGATCCTAGATGTTGTGTATAGATTACATAGAGTTGAATATTAAGGCCACCATATATAACCAATATCCCTTTCCTTATATCTATGAATTTTTTATTATATTAAAGGGGCCACAATATTTTTTAATATTGATCTATGATTGGGGTATGATCATCTATAAATAAAGGATGAAAATATCATGAAAACTGCTTTTACATTTTGATTTGAGAATTGTGGGTTTGTGGTGGTTCCTTTTGGGTTGACTAATGTGCTTATAGTATTAATGAATGATTACGTCCTTTTATCCTATGTTATGTGTCCCCTTAACATCTATTTAGCATACCTTCTTCATTTATCCAACCCCTATGGTGTCCTCTTTTGATTTTTCCAATATTCCTTACCATGAATGTCCCCATAAAAGGTTTCCTATATGGCTATGTACCCTTGTTTTTCTCTTCCTTCTTAGCCTCAAGCTTTTTCTAATCCTTCCTTCTTCCATAATATAATATTAGAAAGCACCTTCCCTTCCTTCCCTTCTTCCTTTAGGGTAACCCAACAATGTAAATCATTTCCAAAATAAGCTTGGCCTACTATTTCCTTTGTACATTTCTCCTTCCTCATTTACTTTTGGTATTATTACCTTCCTATTCTCATAGAACTCCACACACATAGGGAAATATAACTAAGTTATATGGTCATTAGAAAAACCTTTAATCCATGGAGAGAACAAGATAAGGGTATCCCCACAAATCCAAGGACCATTACAAACAATGTCGATACAATGCAATTAGGATTTAGATGCTATGGTTATGCCACCCATATGGCTTCAATACATCTTTAATTCAAGTCCTTTTCATGGCCTTTGGAAACATCCCACCAATAATGTGCTCATGTAATGTATATGTTATGTATGATACCCATACATATTCATACTCAATTACATCAATGGGTGTCTCATTGAGAGGAATTTTATCCCCTCATACTTGACCTATGGAACAAAATTCCAAGGATCCTCACAAAACCATTTTGTTTTTATGATAAAATGAACAACCATATTATGTATACAATTTGGCTTAAGGTTGAGGGTAGCCATAAAGGTTCCCTGAGGCCATATGCCCAATAGACAAGATGAAATGCATGTTCATGCATGCCATCTAAATTAATTACATTGACAATAATGATGAAACAGATGAAATCAACACATATACACACACTCATTATAACCTATCTTTTCCTCATGTGTAATTTATCCTTCGATATTGTTTTTCATCTATGTTATACATTTTCCATTTTTCATAAAAAACCTCTCTCCATCTCTATATTTATAATAATCCAATCACTCCCCAGTCGGGTTCAAGTGTCACCATTTGACATGTTACGCAACTGAGGATTCCTTGATTCTTCATGAATAACAGGAATTGTTTTTTTCTAAGTGAAAAAAGTCCAATCACTCAATAAATTATTTATAATTTCCTTGTAAACTATCTTCCGTTAATTAGAAGCTTGCTACTTAAAATAGAAAATGAAAAGGAGTTGCTCAAGATTGATGAAGAAATTCAGATGATAATAGGGGAAGTGGATGAAGATTACTTTTCATCTAGGAGAAAAGAAAAGCTTCTAGAAAGAAGAAAAAATTGAAACAAAAGGAGGAAACATGGAGACAAAAGAGAAGGGATGTGTTTCATCATTTTGCAAATCAACAAAGATTAACTAATTCTATCAGGGATATAAATGGCAATCACAATGAATTTATTTCATGTATTTGGAGTAGTTTTTTGAAGTCTTTCCCCATCATTAACTAGTCAATCTATTGGGCCGTCGGCCGAGATACTCAATTATTTATTGGTTTTGATCATTTTATTAGTTTATGGGAATATTATAGGTTATCTTAGGGACTGGTGGCATAACTCCATAGAAGGAACATGTTTGGGGTTGGAAAGGGAACTAATACAAGAGCAGAGTTGGTTGCCTTATGGGGACTTCTTTGGTTTGTTAGGAGAATGGGACTCGCCTCTATTATGATTGTTGGAGATTCAAAAGCTATTACAGATTGGGCTAGAGGGGTAACTGCACTTCACTCTTTGTTATTGGAAAATTGGATGGGAAATGTTAGAAAGTTGATATTTGAGTTCTCACACATTACTTTTTAGCATATATAGATAGAATTGGAGAGGTCATAGATGAAATGCATGTACAATCGGATTGATTGAGGTTCTTTTGATTTAGGAGTTGTTCATCTAGTAAACTTTGTTTACTAATAGCTTGTATTTTTGGGGTGGCATCTTTCTTGTTTTGTTATCATTGTTATGATATGTTTTTTACTATAAAAAATGTCAAAATAGTGTTGAAAAAAGAAAATATAAATATCTTGTTTTATCAAGATGGTAATTTATTTTGGATTATAAGAAAAATTCTATTCTTCCAAAAAAAAAGTAATTCGTGATACAACTTTGTTTTATAATATAAAGTTGTTTAAAAAAAAAAAAACCATAATACGCGTTGGTATATCATCTCCCTTCTTCGTTGTCTTCTAGATTTTATTCATCCTGTAGTTAGTTAACCTTTGAGCTTTTACCAGGTTGGCAGCCACTCGACGAAACTGAAAGCCCTTGTGGTGGAAAAGAATGCTAAATTGAGTGAAGAATGATGTTAGATGGCTTCTAAACAAAGGATATTGAAAGAATCCATGTGCATTTTTCATTTGATGGACAAACAAGTAGATTGCTCTGCTTATCATTCTCTCTTGTAGGTATGCCTCATTAATAGAGCTCTGCCGAAGGCCAAGCTGGTCCATGCTCACATCATCCAAAGTGATTTCAAATTTAATTGCATTGACATGGATCTGCCCAATAAAATTCTAATTGTGTATGCCAGGTGCGGGAATTTAATCGATGGTCACAGGTTTCTAGAGAAAATGCTTGAGCGAAATGTGGTCTCATGGAGTATCATGATTGCAGCTTAATATAGGGATAGACATGGCAAAGAAACATTGACATTTTTCAATCCAATGCAAGGAATAGGTATTCTCTCCAATCAATTCACTCTATCCATCCTTTTCCCAGCATGTACTCACTTGGAAGCAGTGGCTGAGGTTCATGAAGAAATAATCAGAAGTGGGTTTCACTCTGAAGTTTTTGTGGGGAATGCCCTTCTTTACATGTATGCAAAATATGGGAAGATCAACATTGGACATTATGTGTTTGACAAATTTCTTAGACGATATGTTGTCACATGGAATGCTATGATTGGAGGATATGCATAGAAGGGGTATGTTAATGAGGCTCTGGACCTGCTTGAATGCATGAATGAAATGTGGTCTCCTGGACAACAATGATTGTGGGATATGCACATAATTGCATGGTTGATGAGGCTGCCAAAATCTTTAATTAAATTCCTGAAAGGAATGTGGTATCTTGGACATCAATGATTTTGGGTTATGCTCAGAATGGACATGTTGATGAAGCTTACAAACTGTTTGAGAAGATTCCTGAGAGGAATCTAGTCTCTTGGACTACAATGATTACAGGACATGCACATGATGGGTGTATTGATGAGGCTATGAAGCTCTTTAAAGAAATTCCACTATGAAATGTGGAATCGTGGGATGCAATGATTGGAAGATATGTACATAATGGCCAAAATGAAGAGGCCCTGAAGCTTTTCCGAGAAATGCAAAGGCACGATATGCAGCCAAACTCCATGACTCTTGCTAGTGTTATTGCATCATGTGTCGATCTGGTAGCATTGGAACAGAGCTTAGAGATCCATGAAGAAGTAATCGAGAGTGGATTTCAATTTGATTTGTTAGTGGCTAATGCCCTTGTAAACCTATTTGAAAAATGTGGGAGCATAGAAGTTGCCCCAAACATGTTTGACAAAATGGATCACAAAGATGTGGCATCATGGAATGAAATGACTGCAGCCTATGGTATGCATGTATTTGGTAAGGAATCCCTAATTCTCTTTGAACAAATGCAGCACTGTGGAATATCACCAGATCATGTTATCTTTGTCGGATTTCTGTCTGCATGCTGCCATTCACGCCTAGTGGATGAAGGCCTGCAATACCTTAATTGCATGAGTCACTATCATCATATTACACCCACAATGGAGCACTATTCTTGCATGGTTTACGTTTTCTGCCGAACTGGGCACCTGGATAATGCACACAATTTTATCAATAGAATGACGATAAAACCTGACTATATTGTATGGAGTTCTTTGATTGCTGCATGTAGAATCCATAAGAATATAAAGCTAGGGGAATTTGTTGTAGAATGCCTCATTGAATGGGATATCCAAAAATACACACCTTATGTGGCTCTATCAAACATCTATGCTGCAACAGGACAGTGGGATGGCATCGAAAAAGTAAGGAAAATGATGAAAGATGGGGGGTAAGAAAGGAACCTGGATGTAGTTGGATTGAGGTAAATAAACAGGTGCATGCTTTCTCTGTAGGAGATAGATCACACCCAAAAATACAACATATCTATGAAAAGTTGGAAATGTTTTCTCGGCAGATGAAAGCAGCAGGTTATGCACCTGTAGGAGATTAGAGCTGAATGATGTGTAGTAGGGACAAGTCGATAGTTATTTTGGTGATCATGAATGTTAGTGTGCAAACACTTTGCTAGGAATTTCATGTTCATGATTATTTCCTGAAGAATTCCTTTCCATAGAAGCAAGATTTGAATATTAAGATGAATCCCAGGTTTGTCCAATGAATAAAAATAATACTTTTTTTCTTTGAAATTTGATGACTTAGTTCTTATTTACAGGTGTCTTTAGTTATTACATTTCTTTTTTAATATAAATATTTTTTATTTTTTGGGTTGTTTTTTGGGGGTTTATGAATGGAATCATATCAAGTATATAAAGTATATCATAAAAAAAAATTAAAAGTAAGTTGAGCATCCCATATCTACATAGTACAAAAATTTGGTTGAATTTTGTACTAGTGCAGAATTTCCATACAACAAAGGCCAATACAATCAAACCTTGCTACTATGGTCCTTGCAACCTGCAATCCCTGCTGAGTATCCAACCTCTAGTGGATGCTTTCCTTCTGGGTGTTAGAGTCAATTTTTTTATAATAATAGTCTTGTATTGTAATAAACATTGTTCTTTGGTTGGAGCCTAGCATTTCCAACAAGAAATTTCATGAATTGAGGTTTCTTATGCTATTAAAAAATTTCTTAGTCTTTTAGAGGTTTCTCGGATCTTAATAGGATCTTAGTATATATCATATAACCAATCACAACATTAAAACAATATTTTACTTAATCTGAATTGGTAATAAATTGTATACAAAGAACAATAATTAATTGTATACATATTCTTAGTTTATGGTCGCTAGCAATAAATTATATGCACAAGACAACAATTTTTATGGATATTCTCAAAGTAATGTCACAATATAATGCTAGTGCGATTCAGTCCCTAAACTAGTTGAGAGTAGGATGAGATTCTACAAGAGAAACAACAACATTTATGAGATTCCATAAACAACTTCAGAGGAGAATGAGATTCAATCCAATTATACACAGAACAACACCATTTTTGTAAGTTGTACTACACTTTGATGAAGGGATTTTGGCATTAGTCTTTTAGGGTTTCTGCAAGCAAGAAAAAATAGGAATTAACCATTTTTTTAAAGAAATGTACTTTTTCAGATCCACCTGTGCTGGGTGCTTCAAGTCTGCAAGATACATTTCCAAATTTGGCAGGAAAATCATGGTGGCTCTAGATCCGATTTGATTTTTTTGTCGCTAATTCCCTTGTAGACCTATTTATGAAATGTGGGAGCATAGAATTTTCTCGCAACATGTTTGAAAAAATGGATCACAAATATGTGGCGTCATGGAATGCAATGATTGCAGGCTATGGTGTGCATGGCTTTGGTAAGGAATCCCTAAGGCTCTTCAAACAAATGCATCACTGTGGAATATCACTGGATCATGTTACCTTTGTCGAAGTTCTGTCTGTGTGCTACCATTCGGGCCTAGTGGATGAAGGCCTGCAATACTTTAATTTCATGAGTCACTATCATCATATTACACCCACAATGGAGCACTGTGTTTGCATGGTTGAAATTTTTGGCCAAGCTGGGCACCTGGATAAGGCACATAATTTTATCAATAGAATGGAAATAAAAATTGATTATATTGTGTGGATTTCTTCAATTGTTGCATGTATAATCCATAAGAATATAAAGCTAGGGGAATTTGTTGTAAAACACTTCATTGAATTGGATATCAAAAAGCCACACCTTATGTGGCTCTATCAAACATCTATGCTGCAGTAGGACAGTGGGATGGCATCGAAAAAGTAACAAAAATGATGAAAGATGGGGGGGTAAGAAAGGAACCTGGATGTAGTTGGATTGAGGTAAATAAATAGGTGCATGCTTTCTCTGTGGAGATAGATCACACCCACAAATGCAACAGATCTATGAAAAGTTGGAAATGTTGTCTCAACAAATGAAAGCAGCAGGTTATGCTGCTGCAGGAGATTAGAGATGGATGATGTGGAGTAGGGACAAGATGATAGCTATTTTGGTGATCATGAATATTAGTGTGCAAGAAATTTTCTAGGAAGTTCATCTTCATGATTTTTTCCATAAGAATTCCTTGAATCCTTGCCATAGCAACAAGATTTGAATGTTAATATGAATCCCAGGCATGTCCAATGAATAAAAATAATAATTATTTTCTTTAAAATTTGATGACTTAGTTCATATTTATTTATAGGTGTCTTTAATTATTACATTTCTTTTTTAACATAAATATTTTTGATTTTTTGGGCTATTTTTTGGGGGTTTATGAATGGACTGGTATCAAGTATATAAAGTATATCATAAAAAAAAGTAATTTGACCATCCCATATCTGCAGAGTAAAAAAATTTGGCTGAATTTCTCACTACTGCAGAATTTCCCTACAACAAAGGTCAATACAACCAAATCTTGCTACTATGGTCCTTGCAACTTGCAAGGCCTGCTGAGCATCCAACTTCTATTGGATGGTTTCCTTCTGGGTGTTAGAGTCAATTTTTTTGTAATAATAGTCTTGTAATAAACATTTTTTTTTAGTCGAAGCCTAGCATTTCCAATAAGAAATTTCATGAATTGAGGTTTCTTATGCTATTAACAAATTTCTTAGTCTTTTAGAGGTTTCTCGGATCTTAATCGGATCTTAGTATATATCATATAACCAATCACATCAGTAAAACAATATGTTACTTAACCTGAATTGGAAATAAATTGTATACAAAGAACAACAATTAATTGTATACATATTCTCAGATTATGGTCGCTAGCAATAAATTGTATCCACAAGACAACAATTTTTATGGATATTTTCAAAGTAATGTCACAATATAATTCTAGTGAGATTCAGTCCCTAAACTAGTTAAGAGTAGGATGAGATTCTACAACAGCAATAGCAACATTTATGATATTCCATAAACAACTTGAGAGGAGAATGAGATTTAATCTAATTATACACAGAACAACAACATTTATGTAAGTTGTACTACACTTTGATGAAGGGATTTCAACATTAATCTTTTAGGGTTTTATGCAAGCAAGCACAAATGGGCATTAAACATTTTTTTAAAGAAATGTATTTTTTCAGATCCGCATGTGCTGGGTGCTTCAAGTATACAAGATACATTTACAAATTTGACAGGAAGATCATGGTGGCTCTGGATCCGATCTGATTTGATTGTGGCTAATTCCCTTGTAAACCTATATATGAAATGTGGGGGCATAGAATTTTCCTGCAACATGTTTGAAAAAATGGATCACAAAGATGTGGTGTCATGGAATGCAATGATTGCAGGCTATGGAGTGCATGGATTTGGTAAGGAAGCCCTAAGGCTCTTCGAACAACTGCAGCATTGTGGAATATCACCGGAACATGTTACCTTTGTCAGATTTCTGTCTACGTGCTAACACTTAGGCCTGCAATATTTTAATTGCAAGAGTCACTATCATCCGATTACACCCACAATGGAGCACTATGCTTGCATGGTTTACCTTTTTGTCCGAGCTGGGCACCTGGATAAAGCACACAATTTTATCAATATAATGTGAATAAAATCTAATTATAATGTGTGGAGTTCTTTGATTGCTGCATGTAGAATCCATATGAATATAAATCTAGGGGAATATGTTGCAGAACTCCTCATTGAATTGGATATCCAAAAAGCCACACCTTATGTGGCTCTATCAAACATCTATGCTGCAACAAGAGAGTGGGATGGAATCGAAAAAGTAAGGAAAATGATGAAATATGGGGGGCTAAGAAAGGAACTTGGATGTAGTTAGATTGAGGTAAATAAATAGGTGCATGCTTTCTCTGTAGGAGATAGATCACACCCAAAACTACAATAGATCTATGAAAAGTTGGAAATGTCATCTCAGTAGATGAAAGCAGCAGGTTATGCACCTGCAGGATATTAGAGATGAATGATGTGGAGTAGGGACAAGATGATAGCTATTTTGGTGATAATGAATGTTAGTGTGCAAGCACTTTGATAGGAAGTTCATCTTCATGATTGTTTCCAAAAGAATTCCTTGCCATAACAGCAAGATTTGAATATTAATATGAATCCCAGGTATGTCAAATAAATAAAAATAATAATTATTTTCTTGAAAACTTGATGACTTGGTTCATATTTACAGGTGTCTTTAGTTATTACATTTCTTTTTTCATATAAATATTTTTGAGTTTTTGGGCTGTTTTTTGGGGGTTTATGAATGTACTAGTATCAAGTATATAAAGTATATCATAAAAAACAATTAAAAGTAAGTTGACCATCCCATATCTGCATAGTACAAAAATTTGGATGAATTTCGTACTACTATAGAATTTTCGTACAATAAAGGCCATTACAGCCAAATCTTGCTACTATGGTCCTTGCAACTTGCAAGCCCTGCTGAGCATCCAACCTCTAGTGGATGGTTTCATTCTGGGTGTTCAATTCAATTTTTTTATTATGATAGTCTAGTAATAAATATTTTTCTTTGGCCGGAGCCTAGCATTTCCAACAAGAAATTTCATGAATTGAGGTTTCTTATGCTATTAAGAAATTTCTTAGTCTTTTATAGGTTTCTCGGATCTTAATCGGTTCTTAGTATATATCATATAACCAGTCACAACAGTAAAACAATATGTTACTTAACCTGAATTGGAAATAAATTGTATACTGTATACAAAGAAATCCATGAGAATAGTTTGTGAGGGAAGACTTGGCATGTGCCTCCCTTACATCCCTGTTCACCAGTCAATTTTCAATGGTACATTTGTAGAGTTCATGAGTAGAGACCGAGTGACCTTTTACAGTGAATCTGTACATATACAGACAAAGATTGAGACAATGGGTATCAAACAAGTGACCTTTTATAGACCAAAACAAAAATGACAAATGGCTAGAGGAAAATCTAACCACTGAAAGGGGTGAGACTTTTCCCATGTCTGTGATAAATCCCTATTCACCAATCAATTTGCATTGTCAACTTTGTATAATTCATGAGTTTAGAATAATTGACCTTTTGTAGACCTAAACATGAATGACCCTATGAGAATGGTTGAGGGGAAAGACATGGCCTGTGTCTTCCTATGTCTGGTCCATTGCTATTGGGGATAGTTTGCATTTTCATATTGATATTTCCATCTCTTTTTAAACTAGGCTTTAGTATGCAAATTTTTTGCGTTGTGCTTTGGAAGTCCTTAAGATCAGAGGAGGGTTATGAGAGGGTTCTTGTGGTTATGGGATATGGTTGGTATTTTCCTTAACCATGGTGCCCTGATTCAAACCCCGATTTATTTGTTCCTCACTTAAGTTCCAGTTTGGATTAGATTTCCAAGGGCCAAACCTACCATTACATTATTTTTAGGTTTAGATAATTTCTTCGAGAAGTCAGAAACAAAAATGGCATGCTGATCTTGGAGGTTTTCAGTGACAAAAGGGGGTCATTTGGTAGTTTCATTTCCATTTTCTATAAGCAAATGTTAGAGTATTATGATATTATTTCTTTGAGAAATTTTTATTATTATCTAATTTGGGAAAGCAAATAGCCTACCCACATTTCCATTTTTCATGCCATTTATTAATTTAAAACTTATAAAGTGTTCCAAACTTTGTTAGGTTGTCACTATAAGTATCAAGCTTCCTCCCAAATAGAACATATATCATCCAATTAGGATTATTCATTAATATTAAAAGTTTAAACATCCAAACAATAAAATTGACTGATGCTCACCCCTCTTGTGCTAGAAGTTTACTTATGTTATGTAACTCTAGTTCAAAAAGACGTGAAAGGATGTCATGTGGATTCATGGGCTTGTTGACACCAGATATGGAGGCCTCAAAAACACCATTCATTTTAGTTTCCTCATCAGTCTTGTGCATCTCAGTTTTAGGTTTGGTTATAAAATATTCATGTCTTTCAGTATCTAAAGTCATATTAGACACCGTTTCAGGCATAGCTTCACCTCCAACTTGAATTTTGTTCCCCATATTCAAAACATCCTCTCTATATGAAGACTGTGATTCATCCTTGAATTCAACATTATTGAGAACCACGTTGAGAAAACCCATAATTTGTGTGGTGTAAAGTAAATGATGACATCATACAACACATTTGGAAGACTGTAGTTTAGTATTGGGTATAGTCATGCTTTGAATAAATATTAAACACAATACTATGTCCAACAACTACACAAAGATGATCGAATCACAAGCAAGACAAACTAAATCTAGTGAAATGCAGAGCAGCACCTGCTCCAATTGACTACTACATCATATGAAATGTGGCTGACTAAGAATATTTAGAAGCACAACCAAAGGTATTTCTCCTTTCTGGGAACCATCCAAAGACTATGAAAAGATAATTTTTTCAAGGTGCTTTCCTTTCCCTTTAGCTTTCTTCAACTCTAAAGTTGTCCTACATGATGACTCCATTGTTCCATGTAAAATAGAAGATTAACAATGGATAAACGATTTGTTGCCAAGTATGCCAAAATTTCCAGTACTCAATGAGAAACAAGAGGTGGTGATCCTACAGGAACACAATTAGCATGGGCTCTTGAAGAAAGTCTTAGATTTGAATTTTAAGCACCTAAATGGTCAAGTTTGAAAATAGTTTTGAGATAATTGCTATCATCTGATAATTGTGAAGAAGTATAAACTACATTCCATTTTCAACAATAGAGCCTTTTGAGATGTGGCCTCATCTGAATATTCTCTTAATTCCCTAGTTTCTGGCTTCACGATATCTAGGAAAAGTTGAATTAAACATGTTTCTATAGCACGGTGTGCATAAATATTTAGGAGAAGCCTCTACAAAATTTATTTGTCTAATGGCTAGACACATGAAAAGAATGAAATAAAGACAATAATTTTTAGACAAAAATACAAGATAAAACCCATACATGCAAAAATAAAGACAGAAATCTAAAAATTTGTAAAATGTATTTGCAATCAAATAAGTTGTTTTTGGCTGGAAAAGTCCAACTGAAGTATAAGATAAATTATTTCACTTTATTCAATTGCAAACAAAAAATCAAACTTATAAAACAACCTCACGCCATATTTGAATTTACACGCATCATCTCTCTTAAGCAACAACATAACAGCCTGAAGCCTTTAGAACCCTTATACAAAGAAAATCCAATTTTATAAGAATTAATATAGACAATGAAGATTAATGTAATATATTTCCTCCAATTATAATTTTACTGGATATTTATCATTTTTTTTCAACAGATTTATCACAAGTGACATCAAAGCAGTTAGTCATTGATTTTGTATTCTTTGACATTTTTTTGTTTTTATCTATTCCTCATCCTTCCAATGTGTAAATTTACTTCACATTTTCTGCTTCTTCCATTTGACTCTTCCAATATTTCATCTCTCTAAATCAAATATAGAACAAATATAAACAAGAAAATATCAGTTTACTCTTTTTCCTGCCATCCCTATGCCTACATTTTTCCTTATTCTCAAGTTCCAAAACCTATTATTTGCACCCATATAATCCATGTTTTCACAATAATTAATAATAAAAAACAATTATCTATTCAATCCAGGATTTTATTGTGCCCCTGTTGCAGTATTAGCCACTTCATTTTTTATTTGTTTGTTGTCACCCATTTTTTCCATTTAGAATTCCTTCCTATTTCTGTTTCTACTCCCTCCAAAGACCACACAATAATTTCTAATCCATTATTTTTCCCATCTATTCTTCTTATGTCTTCCACTCTAGGATTTCTATCTGTGCAAAAGCTTCATTTTCATTCATTTGTGTAAAGACACCTCATAAGTGTCATCGTAGTTGTATCAGTGTTTGAGGAAACCCATGAATATCTGCAATATCAATTCTTTACCTGTGTACTAATTGCCAAGTAACTGTTGCTAATGGAATCTACTAGCCACTGCAGGGACAAGATTCCATTGCTGGAGGCTGTGAACTAAGAACATGGGTCAACATGTCCACTATTGCTAGTCATGGAAGGCAATGAAAAATTTAGATGAAAAAAACAATCAACCACCAGCTTTCCTCCATGCAATGATAAGCACTATAAGCAGGGTAATTGGGTATTGAGTTGTTCTCTTATGCACTCAGGAAAGAACACCATATATGGAGTCTGCCTTAACCACTTGGCCTTAGCATCAAACATGGTCCACCTTTTGAGGTCCCTTAAAACCCTAAAACTCAGTTAAAGCAGAAAAAATTTGTAGCTGCCAGCGAATGATGGACTAGAATAGAAAGAAAAAAAATAGTTATGTTCCTTAGCAAGGAAAGGGTCCATTAAGGAAGCCACATTAAGGCCAAGAGTTACAGTTGGCAGCAAGTGGAAGTCAGTGTTTAGACTTGTAAAGGAGGGTCTTCTTATCCCATATGGTTCTCAAAAAATCCTATGATAAGTGTATTAATAAAATTAATGAACTATATGAAGGGTGTAGCTGCATGTTGTTGCTTACCTTTGCAACAAAACTGAGAAATGATGTCACTATAGCAAGCAGGACTGGCATGTTCAATATTATTTTTTGTATTGGTTATGGCAACTTCATTGTGATTAGAAGACGATGAGATTTATAAACATTGTGTGAATGATGTATTCACCAAGTCCAAAAAGAGACAATTAGTATCCAAAATTTAGTGCTCTTAAGGCATTACAAAGAGTTTAGTTTACAAATAAATGAGGTACAAAGGAGATTTAACACTAAACCAAAGTTGGAAAAAATATACAGAAATTTCTGCATATGACGTAAAAATCAATAGAACATCTAACAATGCTTAGGTTTAGACTAATGGATCCAAGATGAATTTCTAAAATAGTCTTTCTAAGCCACCAGTACCAAAGACTCCAAAACTAATACAACAAATAGCCATAGTAGCATTACTAATCCTAGCATAGCTCCATAGGTACGAAGGCCAAACTCTACCTTAAAAATCCTTAAGTTATTGGTTGAAAACCACTGTAAAATCTCCACAATTTACTTTACTGTAATCCTCATCTAACATGGTAAGGAATCTAAAAGACTATTCCTCTTACTCCACTTCTTGATTGATATGATATATCTGTTAAATGGATATATCATTTTTTCCCATTCTATTTGCAAATACCGATCTTTTGAAGAACAATGGTATAGTTATGGAATAAGGTATCTATGCATTGTGTATTATGTATTTGGATGAACTATGGATGAAACATGTGTTTTATGTGGGTATGGTAGCTTAATGCACTACATAGTCCGAGAACCCAAAGCCCTCCCTCCAAACACAACCTCACGAGTACTAACAGTTCAGTCAAAAAAATAGTTCAAGCATTCACAAGCATCCTATATCAGATACTAAAAAATGATTGCACACCTAGCTCATGAATGAGAGCATGCACGTTCTCTTGGCCATGATGCTCTGGAAATTATACACTACAATTCGCACCAGTTGTTATTAAAGGAAGAGAGAAACTACTACTTTGAGGGTATTTTTTTAGGGCTACAAAATACCCAACGGTGGTAGATTTCCCCATTCTGCACAGACCCATTTGGCATATAAATTGTATAGAGCCAGGTTTGGCCTGAGTTCCCTTGGTTAAATACCTACCATTTCATTTTTTGGATGGTATGCAATACTGGTGTTTATAGTAAGGATAAAATACTCCAAAAACCTACTAGGGAAAACAAAAACAACATACTATAGAATATCATTGAGAAAAGGCATTGACCCTTACCGGTTCAATCCCTGCGCCTTGCTGGAAAATACCCAGAACATCCTGGTATCCCATTTCAATATTTATTGGCTCGCAGTTTCTAATAGGCATGCATGTCAATGAATATTGAGCTATTCCTTCCTTTCCCATCTGCTTCTTCTCACACGTGGCACCATTTTTGAAAGCTCCAGGCTGTAAAGAAATGTCTTCCATTGCTCTCAATGGCTGTGGAAGCACAGGGGGAAATATTTTTGAGAAATTGTTATAGAAGGATTCCTATGACCCATAAAATTCATCAAACCCATTCCTTATAAGATCCCCCTATGCAGTTGTGGGGCAGAAGTTTACACCCATCTCTACAGACGACCTCCATTTAAACTTGCGCTTATGTAAGTTATGGGGCTGACCCAATTCATAACTACACCTTGTCATCCAGTCTGATGGAGTTGAATCCAAATCAACACATATATTAGTGTCATCATCGCATTATACAAAGAACTGAAATGTACTAGACCCCATAGAAGAGGAAACAAAAGAAGATCTGGGTCAGATACTGTTGGAAATCAAGGGCGAGCCATAGATCCCACTTGTTTTTTTTTAGAAATCAGGGCAACCTACCAACCAAAGGATTTTTTTTGTATAAATCAAGGGTGAGCAAAATATCTTGGTCAAATTGGTTTGGAAATTATGGGTGAGCCATAGATCCCGCTCGTTTTCTTTGTAGAAATCAGGGCAATCAGAGGAATTGTTTTTTCGAAATCGGGGGTGACATGAGGAATTTGGGAGATTGGGGATGTATTTCATAGGGACATTTAGGTGAAATGGATTATTTCATTAATAATTAGTCAAAAATTTTAATATTTAATAAAAAAACTTTTAATATACTAAATTCGCCCAGTAAAAAAATTAAACTCCTTTAAAATCACCCATGGGCTATAATTCACCCCTAAAATCATCTCTGATGCTTATGCAATAGTTAACAAACTAAAATAAATGTTGTGGAATGAAAGGTACATTCATTTAAACTTTTTGTACCTTCATATATTTCATTAAAAATTAGTAATTGCACCTCCATAGGTGAAGTTGGATTGTATGATTGTCAAGTTTGTGTTGCTGGAAATGATGATTCCAAGCTAGAAGAAAAACACTATCCAAGAAATAGTTTAAAAACAAACTCCAATTTTGTATATGGGAATCTAGTTAAAAGGACTTTGCAGAAGGCCTCAAAATTAAATTTGATTAAGAATGACACTCATAAAAGATCTAGTAGAAGTTTTTCTTTGAGGTCTTATGTTGCAGATAAATATGAATGACCACAACAGAGAAAAATAGAAGGCCAAGGTGGAAGGGTGATACTAAAAATATGAAAAAGGTGAAAACTATGGGAACAATTAATATGAATGGCTCAAAGAGGAAGCGACAACGGGGAAAAAAGAAAAAGAAGGCACAAAATGTTCCACGGGATGAAGTGTCGCGTGAAAAGAGAAGGATCAAATATATTTTTCTCAAAATGAAACTCGAGCATAATCTTATTGATGAATATTCAGGGGACAGCTGGAAAGGCCAGAGGTTTGTTTATCAGATCCCTGTCATGATGGGTTGGGAATATGATGGAAGTCTTTTAAATGTTTTAACTATTGTTTGCATTATGTCACTAAAATATTGTTTTTTGGATATGGTTTCCTGTAACTATTTACTTCTATTGACAGAATTTTAGATGCCATCTATGATATACAAAAGTATGCAGGTAAGTGCTAGTTACTTATTAGTACACATTTGAAGGTATACTTCATACTAAGCAGAAAAAGTTGGATATGTTTTATAAGGATATAATAGGTCTTGGATGCATTTATTTTGTTATTCCTTTCAGAAGTTTTGATCATTGATCAAAATTCTTTTGTTGTGTAATTGTTTTTGAGTCTACAATTTCATCTTGTTCCACAGACCAATTGAAAAGGAGTAACTCTCTATCCATGTTTCCAAATTTGGGGTCAATGGATTTCTTATCTGGAAAAATTCAAAAGAATGTTTACATTTTGTTGATTCTTATGGAGGATGGACCTCATTGATTTCCAGTTTTCATCCTTTAAGAAGTTCAAAGGCATGCATAGAAACAAGGCTTCCTCTTATTCATAATTCATCTGCTTAAAATTTCATTGGTTGGCAGCTAAAGAGATTAACTTATTTTTAATTTTTTGTGATCACAATGTTTCAATTGATCCTGAATTGAAAATTAATAAATAATGCAGTCTTTTATGGGTTGAAGGGATTTATAAAGGTCCATTGAGCCTTATATATATTATGTTAAGTGATGAATAAATTCCAATAATGCTCATTCTTTGAGCAGCAAGTGTGAAAAACTTAGACTGCACTTTTGAAAATCCAAAGTTCGAACATCTTATTTCTTTTTCTTTTATTGTGTGCTTCATCCATCTTAGATTTTGTTGATTACTCATACCTATAACAGGATTCTTTACAAAAGATTTGGTAGAAATGGGACATATTTGTATTTTGTTCACTTTTTAGCTTTTTCCTCATTGTATGATTTAAAGCTAAACTAACTATTAAATATGTATCAAAATGGCCTGAAAAATTACTATCTGCTTTTAGATATCCTCCTTCAGTAGTGGCAAAGAGTGATGGGAAAATCCAATGCAACAACACATGCATTAGTTGTTCCTCGATACTTGTGCAACAAGTTACATATGATGGATAGAGGGTGTGCTAGGAGATTTTTTGTAGGTGCAACAGTAATTACTACGCATCCATGTGTGAGTGAGGCACATTCATGAATGCATCATCTTTAGAATTTATATCTTCAGTTAGGTAGGGTGCATGCATGAACTATCCCAAGTCACAGATCCCTAGGAGGGGAATGCATGAGTGATCTTCAGTTCGGAGGAGGATTAGTGGCATTCATGCATTCAGTATTCTCCAACAGGGCACTATTCTAGGAAGAATTATCGATGCAAGAGGATGCACTCATCCTTATCACATTAGATTTAGGGATGACACTGTCAACTAGGGTGCATCAATGGATGTCCAGATACATTGCATTCTTTCTTTGTCTCTTATTCAATAAAAGAGAATTAGGTCACTTCATTGTGATGTTAGGCAGTTATTGTTTTTAGCATATTGATTTGTGATTCTTTCTTTTCAGACTCTTAGATTAATAGATTGTGATGTGATTTAGTGTTGCAAATTCTACCTATTGTTCTAATTTTTTAGTACTCACGGTGAGATACAATATCACCTTGAGTTCCCCTTGGTGATCCTTTATGAAGTGACATAACCTCTTTAACCCATAACAAGGTAGGACCATAGTATGATTTTATATACTTTAGAGCATTTGAAAGATTTAGAGAAATACTATCTCTTAATTGTCCAAAGGTGAGATGAACTCACAAGAGGCTATTCAACATAGTGTAACCAGCGAAAAAATGAAAGCTACCTTATGAAAACTAACACACATTAGCTATTACTTAACATAGTGAAACCAGTGAAAGAACGAAAGCTAACTCCAGTTAGATTTGCATCATGGTGTAATGTATTTGATGGCAATGTGGCTGTGTTAAATGGAAAACTACCTTACGAAAGCTAACACAAATTAGCTATTACTCACCATGCAATGTTTTAAGAACGAAATATAACTCTAGATACATTTCCAACATGGCGCATTTTGATTGATGACAATGTGGTTGTGCTAAATTAAAAACTATATTATGAAAGCTAACACACATTAGATTTCATTCACCATGTAAAGATTTAAGGTTGAAAGCTAACTTCAGCTAGATTTCCATTACGATGCAATGTGACAATGTGGTTGTGTTAGATGGAAAACTACCTTATGAAAGCTAACACACATTAGATTTCACTCATCGTGCCATGTTGTTAAAAATAAAGCTAACTCCAGCTAGAGTTTGATAATGGTATAATGAGCTAACACACATAAGCTTTCACTCGGAGTGCCATGTTAAAAGGAAAGCTAACTCTAGCTATATTTCCATCATGGTGTAATGTATTTGATGAAAATGTGGTAGTGTTAGATGGAAAGCTACCTTATGAAAACTAACACACATTTATTTTTACTCACCGTGCAATGTTTTAAGAACCAAAGCTAACTCCAGCTAGATTTCCATTATGGTGCATTATGATTGATGACAATGTGTCTATGATAGATGGAAAACTACACTATGAAAGCTTACACACATTAGATTTCACTCACCGTGCAACAATTTAAGGATGAAAGCTAACTTCATATAGATTCCAACATGGTGCAATGTGATTGATGACAATGTGGTTGTTTACATGGAAAACTACCTTACAAAAGCTAACACACATTAGCGTTCACTCATCATGCCATGTTGTTAAAAATAAGGCTAACTCTAGCTAGATTTCCATAATGGTATAATGAACTAACACACACAAACTTTCCCTTATAGTGCCATGTTGTTAAAAGAAAAACTAACTCCAACTAGATTTCCATCATGGTGTAATGTATTTGATAACAATGTGCCTGTGTTAGATGAAAAACTACCTTATGAAAGCTAACAGACATTAGCTTTACTGAACGTTCAATGTTTTAAGAATGAAAGCTAACTCTAACTAGATTTTTATGATGGTGCATTGTGATTGATGACAATGTGGTTGTGTTAGATGGAAAACTACATTATGAAAGCTAACACACATTACATTTCACTCACCGTGCAATGATTTAGGGATGAAAGCTAAATCCAGCTAGATTTCCATCATAGTGCAATGTGATGGATGACGATGTGGTTGTGTTAGATGGATAACTACCTTATGAAAGCTAACACACTTTAGATTTCACTCATTGTGCCATATTGTTAGAAGGGAAGCTAACTCCAGTTAGATTTGTATCATGGTGTTATGTATTTGATGACAATGTGGTTGTGTTAGATGGAAAACTACCTTAAAAAAGATAACACACATTAGCTATTACTCACCGTGCAACATTTTAAGAACGAAAGCTAACTCTAGCTATATTTCCAACATGGTGCATTTTGATTGATGACAATGTGGTTGTGCTAAATGGAAAACTACATTATGAAAGATAACACACATTATATTTCACTCATTGTGTAACAATTTAAGGTTGAAATCTAACTTCGGCTATATTTCCATCACGGTGCAATTTGACAAATTGGTTGTGATAGATGGAAAACTACCTTGTGAAAGCTAACACACATTAGCTTTCACTCATCGTGCCATGTTGTTAATAAGAAAGTTAACTCCAACTAGATTTTGATAATGTTGTAATGATCTAACACACATAAGCTTTCACTCATAGTGCCATGTTAGAAGGAAAGCTAACTCCAGCTAGATTTCCATCATGGTATAATGTATTTGATGACAATGTGGTAGTGTGAGATGGAAAGCTACCTTATGAAAGCTAACACACATTATATTTTACTCACCATGCAATATTTTAAGAACAAAATCTAACTCTAGCTAGATTACCATCATGGTGCATTGTGATTGATGACAATGTGGCTACACTAGATGGAAAACTACACTATGAAAGCTTACACACATTAGATTTCACTCATAGTACAATGATTTAGGGATGAAAGCTAATTTCACCTAAATTTCCAACACAACACAATGTGATTGATGACAATTTGGTTGTGTTACATGGAAAACTACCTTATAAAAGCTAACACACATTAGCTTTCACTCATTGTGCCATGTTGTTGAAAGGAAAACTAACTCCAGCTAGATTTCCATCATAGTGTAATGAGTTAACACACATAAGATTTCCTTTATAGTGCCATGTTAGAAGGAAAGCTAACTCCAGCTAGATTTCCATCATGGTGTAATGAGATAACACACATAAGATTTCCCTTATAATGCCATGTTGTTAGAAAGAAAGCTAACTCCAACTAGATTTTCATCATGGTGTAATGTATTTGATGACATTGTGGTTGTGTTAGATGAAAAACTACCTTATGAAGGCTAACACACATTAGCTTTACTCACCTTACAATGTTTGAAGAATGAAAGCTAACTCGAGCTAGGTTTCCATCATGGTGTATTGTGATTGATGACAATGTGGTTGTGCTAGATTGAAAAATACACTATGAAAGCTTACACACATTAAATTTCACTCACCGTGCAATGATTAAAGGATGAAAGCTAACTCCAGCTAGATTTCCAACACGGTGCAATGTGCTTGATGATAATGTGGTTGTATTACATATAAACCTACCTTATGAAAGCTAACACACATTAGATTTCACTCATCGTGCCACGTTGTTAAAAAGAAAGCTAACTCTAGATAGATTTCCATCATGGTGTAATGAACTAACACACATAAGATTTCCCTTATAATGCCATGTTGTTAGAAGAAAAGCTAACTCCAGCTAGATTTCCATCATGGTGTAATGTATTTGATAACAATGTGGTTGTGTTAGATGAAAAAATACCTTATGAAAGCTAACAGACATTATCTTTATTGACTGTGCAATGTTTTAAGAACGAAAGCTAACTCTAGATAGATTTCTATCATGGTGCATTGTGATTGATGACAATGTGGTTGTGCTAGATGGAAAACTACATTATGAAAGCTAACACACATTAGATTTCATTCACTGTGTAATGATTTAAGGATGAAAGCTAACTCCAGCTAGATTTTCATCATGGTACAATGTGATTGATGACGATGTGGTTGTGTTAGATGGAAAACTACCTTATGAAAGCTAACACACATTAGCTTTCACCCATCATGCTGTGTTGTTAGAAGGAAAGCTAACTCCAGCTATTTTTTCATCATGGTGTAATGTATTTGATGACAATGTGGTTGTGTTATATGGAAAACTACCTTACAAAAGATAACACAGATTAGCTATTACTCACCATGCAACATTTTAAGAATGAAAGCTAACTCTAGCTAGATTTTCAGCATGGTGCATTTTGATTGATGACAACGTGGTTGTGCTAAATGAAAAACTACATTATGAAAGCTAATACACATTATATTTCACTCATTGTGCAATGATTTAAGGTTAAAATCTAACTCCAACTAGATTTCCATCATGGTGCAATGTGACAATGTGATTGTGTTAGATAAAAAATTGCCTTATGAAAGCTAATACACATTAGTTTTCACTCATCCTGCCATGTTGTTAAAAATAAATATAACTTCAGCTATATTTTCATATTGGTGTAATGAGATAACACATATTAGCTTCCACTCATAGTGCCATGTTAAAAGGAAAGCTAACTCTAGATAAATTTCCATCATGGTGTAATGTATTTGATGACAATATGACTATGTTAGATGGAAAACTACCTTATGAAAGCTAACATACATTAGCTTTTACTCACCGTGCAATGTTTTAAGAATGAAAACTAACTTCAACTAGATTTCCATCATGGTGCATTGTGATTGATTGTAACACCCCAATTTTGACCCCATTTGCATTAAAAGGTACATGATGTATATATTGTAATTAATCGTGGTGTGGAGCTAAAGAAAAAAGGCCCACCATTGATTTGGTTGTGTTATTTTTCAGCGATTGGAATCGTTGCCGATGGTATATCATGCTATCTGGAACCTTAAAGTTTTGGCATCATGTAAATATGCACTTTAATTAAAATGAACCCAACTAGCTACGTCAATGCCACCATGATAAAAAGGGCATGATTTTCCTAAGGATAAGGGGGGGGAATATTAACCTTGGGCTAATGGGAAAAGCCAAGTGTCAACTGTTGAACCCATTTAGTTGTCACCCACCCTTTTGAATCACTCACCTTTCCTTGTCTCATCATCCAACTTCCACATTTAAAACTACTATTGTTAGTGGGCAGTTATTGCTAGGTAGTGGTGAGTGGCAGGACTGTTAGTCCTTTCCCACAAACACACTCCACCAGCATGCTCATTCCCTCATACAGAGAGAAGGGGATGTAGGATGATTCCATTCTCCATTATTCCATTTGGTCTTGATCATCCTCACGCATACGGGGTTTCTCTCACCTTCTCACGCATAGGATTCTTCATCGTTTTCCTCACGTAGAGAGCTGAAGAAACCGTTTCTCGGTCAGCCACGATATTCCTCTATATGTTTTCCTCCTGTCCATGCTAAGAGTCTGATTTCTCTCCCATTTTCGGACTGTGTAATTTTCCCACTGCTTCATTGTGAGACTAGGTATGTTGTTTTCCCCATGTTTTTGTTGGCTGTAGTGTTCAATTACGTTTTGGGCTGTTGTAGATTCTTAGTGATTCGTTTTTGAAGGCTTGGTTTGATTGATAAACCTGGTGTGTTTGGGAGCCACATAGATAGATCTCGAGGGATGGATTTCTTCTCCACAGCCCTTGAAGAGCACTAGAAGGGAAGTCAGGGCCTGAGGGACTGTGTAGCAGAGAAGGGACTGGTTTCCTTTGTTGGGTGTGTGTGGGTGTCCTAGAAGTCAGGCTAGTTTTGTTGTAGGTGTCCTTAGCTATTCAGTGAGCTCACTAGCTTAGCATTCAACTTTCCCAGGTCCTTGATGGCCTGATAAACCCGACCGTGTTGGCTTGGCTGATTTGTGTATCCTTGGCTATGTGTAAGCTTGCTTGTTCCTTATTCCTTGGAGAATCATGCCCAGTTCAGGGGTGGTAGTGTTGCTGAGAGAGTAAGGAGCACATTGGCCTATGGTTGGGTGGAACATTGCAATGACATAGCTAGTTGCGGGATAAGTTCTTCATTAAAAGATAAGTATTCTTGACTATTTCATCTCTACAATTATATCTACTGTTTAATGAATTATGATGAACATGTTGAATGTAAGAATGCATGTTTTGCTTCCACTGTATGCTTAATAATTATGCATCTCTCCATGCTTTACTTCAAAGCATTCGGCTTATATTTATGTACATGTTCATGGGGATAGTTGTCCGAGTTAGATCGTATTGTGGTAGCATCCTCTTCGTCGGTCAAAGGTTTGAGGACTTTACATTGATGACAATGTGGCTGTACTAGATGAAAAATACACTATGAAAGCTTACACACATTAGATTTCACTCACTATGCAACGATTTAAGGATGAAAGATAACTTCAGCTAGATTTTCAACATGACGCAATGTGGTTGTGTTACATGGAGAAATACATTATGAAAGCTAATACACATTAACTTTCACTCATCATGCCATGTTGTTAAAAGGAAAGCTAACTCCAACTAGATTTATATCATGGTGTAATGAGCTAACACACATAATCTTTCCCTTATAGTGCCATGTTGTTAGAAGGAAAACTAACTCCAACTATATGTTCATCACGATGTAATGTATTTGATGAAATTGTGGCTATGTTAGATGGAAAACTACATTATGAATACTAATAGACATTAGCTTTACCCACAGTGCAATGTTTTAAGAATGAAATCTAACTCCATCTAGATTTCCATCATGGTGCATTGTGATTGATGACAATATGGTTGTGCTAGATGGAAAAATACACTATGAAAGCTTACACATAATAGATTTCACTCACTGTGCAACAATTTAAGGATGAAAGCTAACTCTAGATAGATTTCCAACACGGTGCAATGTGCTTGATGATAATGCGGTTGTGTTACATGAAAAACTACCTTATGAAAGCTAACACATATTAGCTTTAACTCATTGTGCCATCTTGTTAAAATAAAATTTGACAACAGGGGACTATGTTGAGCTCCTAATTAATGGTCAAGTTATTGAAACTGGAAGGGTTGAATCTATAGAGACTAGAACTCATTATGGTGGAGAAATTTGTAATGCAGTATATGTTATGGTTTTGATAATTGATGTCATTGAACCACATTTGATTGTGAAATATGTTAATGAAGGGGATTTACATCCATGGAAAATCATAGATTTGAGGCATAACAATGTTAAATCAAAATCTTAAAGCACATGTTAAGTGTTTTTAAGAGTACATTGCTTGTTTTTTTTGAGCAAATACTAAGTTTGTTTAATTTGTTGTATAGATGCAAATGTCTCTTCTGCATTTTATATTGAAGACAAGGTAGATCTTTTTCAATGTGGAGTGAAGGTGGGTGAAGGCTCCATATTCAATACAAATATTGGTCATAAGGTGCATGGGAGGATGATAAATAAAGGATCCATAGTGGTTAACATTGAGAAGGTGTTAAAACATGATGCTCTTTTGCCACATCCAACAGGATTTGAGAATACACTAGGGGGTCATTGGGATATTCTGAGATTTGGCCAGAATCAGGTTTATACCCTCATTGTCATTATCATCCAGTAAATACTCCCCAACATAGGATTACATTCACATGTAAAAAGGTTTCTCTTACACATGAATACATGGGAACAAGCAGGTGCATTTCCAAGGGATCATAGTTAATGTCTATGAGGATGACATGGTTGGGGGTGAAATGTTAGGTTAAAAGGAATTCAATGTTTTTTTGGAAGACATAGATAGAAATTGTGAAAGATGTAGGTTTGTGGATAAGTCTATACATTGTTTGGTTAGATGGTCAATAAATAAGTTGGAGGACAATGAAGGTGATATTTTAAGAGTGAATGAAAATTTCAACGAGCACCCAAGGAAATGGTGGTATGGGATATTATAGAGGACACAAGTCCCTTAAACACATGGGATTGTGATATTTATAGTAAAAAATATCCAGACTCAATTGCTATGCATGTAACAAGGTCATATAAAAGGATTAAACGAGTTGTGGCTACAAAAAAAGTTGGAAACTTTCAAATACAGAGAGATGAAGAGAAAGAAATCTGACTTTAGGCAGTGGATGAATGTTGCAAACAAGATTGTCTTCAACATGCAGATAGGAAAGTCGTTGCAACTGCTAGAAGGGGTATGAAACTCTTAAAAAAAATGGCATTAGGGAATTCGTCTTGAATTCACTCCTTTCCAACACAATCATGTCAAAGAGCCATGGGCATGGCCTACCTCCTACTGTTAGGAAAGTAAAGGGCATGAGGTTTAATGGAGATATTATTTGTCAGAAATCATGGTACAAGATACATAATATTTCTCAAAGAACCTTCTATACTTACCAACATAATTTCCAACAAGGACATGCCAAAGGAATTCTTGGCAACACCAACAAATGCAAACCACATGCAAATAATGTCGCAACCATATAAATATTGCACAAAATTGTAATAGATAATTCATATTTTTCACTAAACCAAACACGACAAGTTGAAGAAGATGGAACATATGCTCCTTTAAGATTGTTTCCATCAACGTACACCCAAAGTTCTTTGTTAAAAGAGATCAATGAGGCTCCTCAAGAGCTCAATTTTCCATGAATATCACAACCAACAATGAGAAATATTTGCAATACTCATTTTCAAGATCTGGCATTCTCAAAGAACACTAACTTCAGTAAATGTAGTGAATGTATCATGTTGAAAGCACAGATGAAGACAACAACTACAAAAGAGATGGAAGAAAAGGCATGAGCTAGACTGAAGAAACATAACAATATTGTTATGTGTGGAAGATATTGGTACTATGCCCAGATAATTATGTCAAAGCGGTATCCAAAGAAATACTTGAGCATTATCCATGATAAAATAGACAAAACATAGACTTCAATCCCCAGATTACATGTCAAATCAAAATCTGTTGCAAGAACAAACTTGGGTATGTCATTTACATGTATGCTAACACATGAGAATAGCACATAAGGTTTTGGTAATTTCTCTCTACCATTTGTACACATGGGATAACAATTTACCATTACATCTCTTGCAAAGTGCTTGAGGGACCTTCAAGACCCACAAAATGATATGTATGGTGATTTGCTTTATGAGAGTGGAAGTTCAAGAAACCCACTTTCAAATGCATTACCTCAAAACTCTATTTACTCAAATTGTAGAGTGTACAAAGATGCTTCCCTATCTTTAAATGGAAGCTCAAAAAGTCAAAATCTTAATTTTAAATCTCTTCCTCCACATTTGTTGTTACAGTTGGACAATGCAACTAGTGTTAATAAGAATCGTTATGTTTTCATGTTTCTATCACTATTAACTACACTTGGTGTCTTCATCACTATTGAGGTTGGGTTCTTTCTTGTGGGGCACATCAATGAAGACATAGATGGAACCTATAGAAGAATGTCTTCCAACTTGAAAAGTAAAGATACATATTCTTTACCTGAGATGATGGATACATATCGCACAATAGAAGAAAACTAGGTGTTTCCACTTAAACTTATTGACAAAGTGTATGAATTTAAAAGTTTTCTTAATGGGTACATCAAGGAGGGGAAAAATGCACTAGTTGGAAATCTTAATGTCCAGTACTTCCAATTTCTTGTACTCAATGATGTTCTAGTTATGACGTATAAAGAATCCATCAGATACATTGAGTGGTTAGAACCAGTTGAGTTGTGGAATATAGATGATGAAGGTCCACCTATATTTCCCACAGGGAAGCCATCTTTCTTATGTCCCAAAGACAATGATGTTTATTTAAAAGAACTAAAGGAGGGATAACATCATACATAAAAATGTGGAAAGAGACTATTGGCAATGAGAATTCACCAATTTTTACAAAGGAATGAAATAAAAAACTAGGGTATTGGAAAAGAGTTCCTAATGAATTAGAAGGAATCTACAATGACCATACATCCTTGGATGAAAGTGATTATTCTTCTAATGATTTTTGGCCCAAGACCAGGAAAAATGTTAACGTTGATGGTAATTCACTCTATGCAATATCAAGTATTATTGATGGGTATTTTGATAGTGTGTCAGATGAACTGGTATATGTTGGACCCAAGTGCAACAATCCAAAGACAACATTCGATCCTAGAATTCATGTTGAGAAAGGAAATATGTTTCTTGTTAGATCAGGAAATGAGGATGAAGGAGAGATGATTTGGATGACAAAATCCACCTCATATATCTTCTAGGATGATGACAGCGAGACCCTTCATGCAAAGATTGATTGGTGGCAGCCTAACTTAGGGAAATACAAGGGAAAATTTTTAGAACAATATTGGGTACCAAATCCCGATGACATAGAACTTGGATCTATTCCAATTAATACCATAGTTTGGGCATGGATTCCAAAGAAAGAAGATTTCATGAAGACCAGGATAAATAAATGTGGTGTACAAGCTGTACTTGATCTACTTGAGCGGATATAAGGAGATTAGGTGGACATGATTCATGAATGTAATTTTGCTTTTGGAATGACTTTTAGTATACATGAAGAAACATTTTTCAATGTTTGTAGTATAATAAAAACTCTTCAAGCTACCTTTTGAGGAATTTTATATTATTTACTGCATATATGAAAATTTCACTTCAAGTTCAATGTTATTTCATGTGATGATACTTTATGCTAATTAGATAACAACATTCAAATTTTAACTTTCCAATTTGTCTTTTAGATCAACACAACATCTCACTATATCAAATGTGCATAATTATATTTGTTAATGCATGTACAAAACCCTTACCTTATTTATTATTAGATTTTGCTCACTCTCTTCAATACCACTTTGAGATTTTCATTTTGTTCCCCTGATGATTGGTGGAGTGCCCACTCGAAACGTAGGGACGTTTCAATACACACAATTTAATTTCTATAATTTCTCTTTGTCATTATGCTTAACTGTGGAAATCTTCATCCTCAAGCTGTACTTGATCTGCTCAAGAAAATATAAGGAGATTAGGTGGAGATGATTCATGAATGTAATTTTTCTTTTTGAATGACTAATTAATATACATGAAGAAAAAGTTGTCAATGTTTTTAGTATATCAAATATTCTCTTCAAGCTACCTTTTGAGGAATTTTATATTAGTTGCTACATATATGAAAATTTTGGTTCAACTTCAATGTTAATTCATGTAATGATACTTTATGCAAATGTACCTTAAAACATCTTATAGACTTGCTTTGTGAATAAATGTAAGGCACTTGCAATAAGGTTTGAAGTGAGTTTTCCCTATTATTCGTTATTATAGTTGATATAAATTTAATTGTACTACTATGTTGCATCCAAATTCATAATTATATTTTCTTTTGTAGGTTTTAAAGTGGTGCCAACTTTGTACTAGTATATTAACTTATATTAAATAAATACAGTACTAACATTTTGAGTGTGCATGTTTTATCAGTTTGTCATCATTGTGATTGATTTTTTGGATTAAACTGTGTGAACATTTTTCATACCAACATTTTGAGTGGACACTCCACCCATGCTTGTTATAGGAACAATGGAAAAATCATTGTGGACTAAAAAGATTTCACATAACTTAATCTAGAATATAAATCATGAAGTAGTAACATCATGTTAGCTTTAATTCATGTTATCTCAAATACATTGCATCAAACATACAATTTAATCCATGTGAGATTTAATGCTGATCGCAATGCACTGCATGTAATATAAGTATTATGGATGGACATTTTAATAATGTGATGGATGAACTGGTATATGTTAGACCCAAGTGCAACAAGATAAAGCCAATATTGAATCCTATGATTGAATTTGAGAAAGGAAAGATGTTTCTAGTTAGATAATGAACTGAGGATGAAGGAGAGATGATTTGGATGGCAAAATCCACCTCATATATCTTCCAGAATGATGAAAGTGAAAATCTTCATGTAAAGGTTGATTGATGGAAGCCTAGTTCAAAGAAATACAAGGGAAAATTTTAGAACAATATTGGGTACCAAACCTTGATGACACATGACTTGGATATATTCAAGTTAATACCATAGTTTGGGCATGGATGCAAAAGAAATAAGATTGCAGGAAGACCATGATAAATAAATGTGGTGTACAAGTTGTAATTTATTTGCTTGACTGAATATAAGGAGATTAGGTGGAGATGACTCATGAATGTAATTTTCTCTTTGAACAAGTTATTAATATACAAGAAGATACACTTCTCAATGTTTGTTGTATATTAAATATTTTCTTCAAGCCTTTTTTTGAGAAAAAATTATATTATTTACTAATATGAAAATTTTGGTTCAACTTCTATGTTAATTCATGTGATGGTACTTTATGTGAATTAGATAACACCATTCAATTTTTAACTTTTCAATTTTTTTTTACATAAACTCAGCTTGTCACTATATCAAATGCGCATAATCATATTCAATAATGAACCTTAAAACATCTTCTAGTCTTCCTCTGTGAATAAATGTATGGCACTTGCAATAAGGTTTGAAGTGAATTTTCCCTATTATTTGTTACTATAATTGATATAAATTTAATTTTTCTACTTTGTTTCATTCTAATTAATATTATATTTTATTCTGTAGACTTTAAAGTGGTGCGAACTTTGTACTAGTGAAATATCTTATACTCAACAAAGACAAAGTAGTAACATTTTCAAGAGTGTAGGCCTTCACAGTTTGTCATCATTGTGAATGATTTTATGGATTAAGTTGTCAGTGATTTTTTCAAACCAACATTTCAAGTGGGCACTCAATACATGATCGTCGGGGGAACAATGTAAATTTCATTATGGTTTGAAAAAAAATCACATAGCTTAATCTCAAAAATAATTAGCCAAATATTAACATTTAATGTCAATACTACATAAGTTAATAATAGTCACAACACAATATTAATATGTTGTTAAATAACTTTATATTATGTAGGAAATTTCTTACACAAATTATTAATAATTCACTAGTCAAATATTGGTGACTTTTGTTTTAATACGTAAATATAAATATTAATGATAATCAAAGTATATCAATAAATACATTTGTAAGTAAAATTTCTCACATAAATATCTTATTCATAAAATCAACATTCATTAACTTAGTTTTTAATACACCACCACCACCACCACCAACAATAATAATAAATTATGTCTCTATTCTAATTCATAATTTATTTTAATCATTACTAAGATAAAACCTATTTTATTTTACTCTAAGTCATAAAATATTTTCTCTTGTCCACTACCAAGTGGTGCCAACTTCCAAAAATAAAACATCATACTCAAAAAAGATTTAGACTTACTATGGTAACTCAACCTAGACACATTAGTTTACACAATTTCAATTAAATGAAATTCCAAGCTAATAATATCAACAAATATTGATTATTAATGTCATTAAATAACTTTAATAATAATATGTAAAAAAAAATTCTACAATCTATTTCTAGTGATATAATCATTGATCAACTAAAATTTTATTAGAAAATATAAATAATAGTAATATAAATAAATTATATTTCTATTCTAACATATAATTGATTTTGATCATTAAAATAATAAACTTAGCATAGTAACACTTAATATATAATAGTTTTTCTTGTCACTTGTAAAATGTTTCCAACTTTCTAATATATTACAACATGATACTCAACACATACAATATTACTTGCTATGTTGGGAATTAAAATTGTTACAGTAACAAACACATTTGTATTATGTCATTAAATAGTTTTTAAATGGGTCATTCTAAAATTGTGCCAACCTTCTACTAGTAAAGGAACTCAACACCAACAATGTACTACTTACCATATCAAATTATAATTCAATTGCTTAATCATAGTAACATATACAATATTAATGTCATTACATAAACTTAATCAACTTACCATTTAATACAAACTATAGATAATATTAATAGAAATCATTTAAGGAATCAAAGTCTCAGAATTTCATCATTTTCAAAGAATCAAATTCTTAGAATTTAATCATTTTGAAAGAATCAAAGTCTAAGACTTTCATCATTTTGATTTGTCGCAGAGGATTAGAAATGTGTAATCTAGGTGTTAACACAGTCTCTCTCCCTTCATGTTCTAAAGGGTTCTATCTCAATGGAAGAGCACATGCATTAGAAGCAGGACGATGGTGGTTTGATTCCTCCGTGCCCTAACATAAATTAATAGATGATATAAAATCTTAATGATAATATAAATAGTGTAAGATATCTATATTTTCAATATAAATATGTTTTTTTAAATTAAATACATTGTTCAAATACTTCATAAATAAATAATGAACAAGTCTTCCAATAATTAGTTCAGTTCGTTTCCCCCCTTTCCTCTTGTATATGAAAAAAATCAAATTGTAGTGCACTAATGCTATTCTAGTTCATAATTGATTTTCATTGTTAAAATAATTAATATTAATAAATAAGGGAGGCTTTACTAACATAAATATCATTAAATAAATTTATAGGTAAGAATTTTCTCATGTTAATCTATTATTCATAAAGTAAACATTCATGAACTTAGTTTTTTATCCACTACCACTACCAACAATGAAAATAATAAATTATGTTGCTATTTTAATTCATAATTTATTTTAATCATTACAAGGGTAAAACTTAGACTTTAAAGTCATAAAATATTTTCTAGTTTTGATTATAAGTGGTGCCAACTTCCAAAAATAAAACAACATACTCAACAAAGACAAAAATAATTACTATGACAATGTTTACAATTGTTGTAATAACAAATACAATGTTGGTATTATGTCATAATATAATTTAATAAACTTAACATTTAATGCAAACTATAAATAATATTAATATAAATTCTGTAAGGATTCAAAGGCTATGACTTTCCTCATTTTGAAAGAACTCAATCTAGCGGAAGTTCTAAATTCTAGACCTAACCCATCTAGTTATAATTGAGATGTAATATTTTCTTTTGAATGGTTGAATACTAAAGTTTTACTTGAAATAAATAAAAAATATTAATTGAGAAAATAGTTCATTGGATCAATTCTTCCAAATTTAATGGACTAGTTATTTGAGTTTATTTTTCTAGATTTAATAGAATATGTATTATATCATGATTTACTGGGGATTGGATGGGATAATGAAAACTTGGTAGTAATCAACTTCAAGAATCGGGTGATGAATTTTGAGAAGTGCGATATCAGAGTCATAGCCTCGATGGATCCAAGCAAAGGAAGAAGGTTTATCGATCCAGTTAAGGATGAAGTTATAGGACAATGGGACCATGCATACAACATTTTAGAAGATTGTGTCAATACCATTGTAGAAGGAGAGCTAGGATAGCAAAGATCTAGCTCTGCATCATCATATTCTGATGACACACTAGAAAATTGGAAAAATCATATGCATGAGGTATTGATTCAGAAATGTGGAAGAATCACTTGGTCGATATGTCGGGTTGCAACGGAGGTTGTAAATTTACTGACATATGAAGGATTTCTAGATGTTCCTGACTTTCTTATTGATTTTCAAGACATGGTCTCAGAACCACAGAGGTTATTGGAATTGGACGAGGCATTGAAGGAAACTCCAGCACGTTGGTGGGGGTCACACAAGAAATTGATCAATGGGTGGTTGCTATGTCACAAGTTGATCGAAATTCTCTTTGGTGACAAGGAGAAGTACCAAGTCAATAAGTATGATGGGCGAAATGATCCCAATGATAATTTTTTTGCATGTCATGGCATGTGGGTGTCATGACCGAAGGATGAGTGGGTACATGATTTTATACACACATTGGATGAAATGTCGCGGCATTGGTATGTGTCGGAAGAAATCAAAAGAGAGATAACAACATGGGAAGATTTGTTGCTCTTCTTCAGTCACACTTTCAGTTTTGTGGATGATTATCCAGCAATCCATAGCGTGCTCCAACATATCCACGATGTTGTTTTGGAGATAGTTCTAGTCGACTATCCACCGGAATTGTAGGAAGTGCCAATGATGCATTCGATGATAGAGTGTTACAATGTCACAAGAAGACCTAATGATGGAGATGACCAAAGGAACATCAATACTCCAGAATCGGAAGGAATTTGGAACATTATGACACTAGATATGATGACAGACAAAATTTACCAACCATCGAATATTTGGAAGGTCAACATCAGGACAGAGGAAGAACCGAAGTTTTCCAATATCAGAGACTATAGGGATGAAGAATTTATGGAAAAGATCCTCGATATTTTGTATGAGTTTCAAGACTTGTTCCTGAACAAATTTTGTGAAATGAAAAGTATTGTAGGATATTTGGAAGAAATGAAAATACCACTGAATCCAGATGTGAAGCCAATAAAGAAGCAACCATATCACCTGAATCCGCAATACAAGGAAAGAATGAAGGCTGACCTTGACACGATGTTGGACGTAATAATCATAGAACCAATTGAAGAATTGAAGTGGATTAGTCCGATTGTCATGAAAGATAAGAAAATAGGAGAGGTATGGATCTGTGTCAATCTTAGAAAGCTTAATGATGCATGCCTTTATGATCCATTCCCGACACTGTTTACTAGTGAAGTGTTGGAAGGAGTAGGTGGTCAAGAGATCTATTCATTCATGGATGGATTTTTTGTCTATCATCACATCTAGATTATGAAGGAGGATCGGAATAAGAGAACCTTTGTGACTGAATGGGGATACTTTCAGTACATAGTGATGCCATTTGGACTCAACAATGTACCTGCAATATTATCCAGGATCATAGTTTCTACGTTCAAGGAATTGATTCAAAAAAATTTGGTGGTCTACATGGATGATTAGACAGTGTATAGGTTGGTAAAGGATCATCTTGCAAATCTTTGGCTGATGATGGAGCGTTGTCGACAACATAAGATCAATTTGAACTCAAAGAAATGTATATTTTGTGTGAAATTCAGGATTTTGTTGGGGCACGTTGTATGTAAGGAAGGGATTTTGGTTGATCCAGACAAGATTTTGCTCCTTGTTAACTTACCTCGACCAACAAATGTTAAGAAACTCAAAGTGACATTAGGACACATGGGATATTATTGGATTTTTATAAGAGGATACATTGCAATCACAATGTCGATGGAGAAGTTTCTAAATAAAGATGCGCAGTTTGAATGGAGTCTCAAGTGTCAAGGAAGTCATGACACCTTAAAGAAGAATATGGTCATGCACCAATATTGGTTTTTCAATATTGGGCGAAGGAATTCCATGTCCATGTCGATGCATCCTCAATTGCTTTAGGATTGGTGTTTGCGCAGCCAGGAGAAGGGGATATTGATCATCCAATTTCTTTTTCCAGTCGAAAGTTATCATCTGTGGAGAGGAATTATACAACAACTAAGAGAGAAAGGTTGGCGGTGGTCTATGCATTACAGAAGTTTCGACACTATCTGTTGGAGGAAATTTCAAGATGTTTACTAATCATTTTACATTGAAATACCTGGTGAATAAGCCCATGTTGGGGGGGAAGATATATCATTGGATTCTAATCTTCCAAGAGTTTGATTTCAAAATAATTGTGAATATGGGTCGCTTGAATGCAGGACCTAACCATTTGTCATGAATTGAGACAGGTGATGAACCCACCAACATCGAGGATGGGCTACCCTATATTCAACTATTCAAGTTTGGAATGGTCGATGACCATTATGAGAAAATAGTTCAGTTTTTGGCGATAGGGAAGGCCTTGGATTATTTCACCACAAATAAGAAGAAACAATTGGCTTTTGGGCTATGAATTTTTAGTTGATTTTTGGAGAACTCGATAAGATGGGACTCGATGATATTTTACGTTGATATGTCTTAACACATGAGTAGGAATGGATATTGATGGAAGAATATGATGGCGTTGTGGGAGAAAAATGTGGAGGTCAAGCAAAAAATAGGAAGATACTTCGATCCGGCCTCTGGTGGCCAACGGTACATAACAATGTGGAAGATTATGTGAGGACTTGTGATGTTTTCCAACAAATGGGAAAATCATCACGAAGGGATAAGATTCCCATAGTACATAAGGTAACATTGCATCTGTTTGATAAATGGTAAGTGCATTTTGTGGGACCCATCACCCCACTAAGAAAAAGGATAGGTGCACAATATATCATCACAACAACAGATTACTTGATGAGGTGGGTGGAAGCCGCACTAGTAGTAGATTGCATTGTTGCGACTACAACAAGGTTTCCATTTGATAATGTTGTCACACGAATTAGTTTTCCAAATATTTTGATGAGCAATTTGGGGAGTCACTTCATCAATTGCACCATTAATACACTTACATAGAAGTTCCATATTCAGCACAAGAAGAGAACTCCTTATCATCTGCAAGCTAATGGGATAGTCAAAGCTTTCAATAAAGTATTGGAACATGTGCTAACAAAGTTCTGCAATACAAGCTGCAATGATTGGGATTTGAAGATTTTGGCGGTACTATGGGCTTATCGCACTACTTAAAAAATGTTGATAGGGAAGTCACCATTCAATTTTGTGTATAGGCAGTAAGCAGTGATGCCAATGGAATATATTGTTCCAAGTTTGTGCATCACAACAGCGACAAGCATGGATGACGAAGGAGCATTGGAAGAATGACTCACTCAATTGGTGCAAATGGAGCATTAGAATAATTACTCACTCAGTTGGTGCAACTAGAAGAATATTGTTTCATTGTCGGATTTCATCAGTGCATTGAGAAGGATCACCAAAAAACATGGCATGATCACCACATTAAAACTAAGCACTTCTAGAAAGGCGATATGGTGCTGCTTTACGATAGTAAGTTTGCAAGGCATCTAGGTAATTTGAAAATGTATCGGTTAGGTCCTTATGTAATCAATTTCATTATCGACGGAGGTGCAATACATATGTAAAAATTAGATGGTTCGATGTTTCCTAAGTTAGTGTTTGGAAGCCATATCAATCCCTACTGGGAGGGCCTAGTGCGATGTGATGCTTGAGACAATGCACAAAATAAAAAGAAGAGGTGGTGGTTCTAAGGAGGTTGGTGTAGCTAGGAATTTTGCACCTCCTGTAGACAAGATATGTTCCTCTAGTCTTAATGGTATAGATCTAGAACAAATTGTACACAACAAAATTGGAAGACATTCCCTAAAATGGGTGGAGTTCTGGAATCGGTCTCTTTGATGTAATAGTATAGATGTTTCCTGTAATGATGGTTCTTCATGGATATACCTACATAATCACATGAAAAAACAAACAAGATAAAAAAGCACCAGGATATGATACATTATTCTATGTTGATAACTAAGGAATTCAACAATAAAATATACGATAATAACACAATATACTTTATGGGAAATGAACCAATTTTGCATTAAATAATAAAGAAGAAGTTTACAACCTATGCCTTAGTATTGATGTGCTCCTTCACAAAGACGATATCATGTCCCCCATATATCCAACTTGCTCCCTCAAACTCACTCTACTGATTTAGGCCAGAATGTCAAGGCAATAGCATAACTTTTCTCTCTCCTTCAACCATGGAGTATGAGCTTGATTTTATAGGATTGGGATGGATAGAGATGGTTGATAAATTGGTGGGAGAGGTGGATAGGAGATCCCCAAAGGATGGATCTCGATCCAAACTGGATCTAGTGAATAGGGATTAGGGTGCCATGCAGCCTTCTTTCGAGAAGCTTCGTGAGAACCTCTATTTTTTCACTTTTTACCATAGGAACCACTTCTTCCTCACTCAGATAGAGCATTGATAGGGTAGAACCACACCTTGAATAAAGGGAAAAGGTGGTGCCACCGTTTACTGCCAATACATTATAGGTAGTGCTGAAGAAGGTACCACTCTTTGACTAAAGGGTAGAGGTGGTGCTGGATTTTCATATGTAGATTTGATGTTTGGACCAATATTTTCACTTCACAATTTGGGATAAAGGAAAAATACTGAAGTTTGGAACCTCATCACATACTGATGATGAGATTTAGGTGTAACAGAATGCCACCCAAAGCACGAGGCTAGAGGGATATGATAGGAGAAATATTTGAAAGAGCATGTTATCACTTCGAGGTAAGAATCGTCTTTATCGGATATCACTATCAACCAGGAATCTGCAATAAATCAATACTTTTGACTCATGAGAAAATATGTCTTCATCATGGCTACATACCAATACAAGGCATATCCATGATAGAGATTAACAAACATGGCTACTAGAATACAACATAGATCCATGTGATAGAGGACTTAAACTTGGACATAGCTACCATATATACAATGTAGATATATGTCGTATAGGTGCAAATTTGAGCATAGACACAACCATACAAATGTGGATCCATGATGGTACTTCATACAATATACTCCATCGAAACCTGGGGAGAAAGCTATGAGTGCTTTTCAACAGATACCCAGGGTCTTCGTCTCGTCTTCCACAAAGTACGATTCTATCCATGTGATTACAATGATCTAAAGTATAACATGGTAGAAACCACTTGATTACCAGTCAATGATGTGAACTGTTAACAAGTGTGAGGGATATCACCAGTAATGTCACTAATTCCCAGGCTGCAATCTACTAAGTGTGAATAAATAATTTGATGTCGAACACTCAGTCGAATTTGTTGATCAAAGGTGAATGATGTGAACCTATGTCGAGAGCAAGAGAATCTGTCATTAAGGTATACAGACCTCAAGGTACTAATATTGTTTCTAAGACTAATTCTTGGATAATGAGTTAATGTCGATAGGAATAGTCTCATCGAAGGAGGGACATAATGAATCCCACCTCGATGACATGAGACTTGGAACAAAGTTATGGAATGTTGTAGATAATGTTACCATCAGACTGATGCAAATGTACTATTACAGAGAGAAATTCCTATGGCTTGGGGTACCCCAATAGACAGCTTGACTCCAGAAATCAATCCTTTCCAATATGCAATAGAAATTAAATATCTAACACTAAAGGATCAGACCTCGTATCTTATTCTAGACGGTTGAAGTAGATCCCCATTGAGCTTTCCAACTTCAGCTTGAATTGATAAATCACTTCCACAACAACAAGTAAATAAGACAAGCATAATATATACAATATTGGTGTTAGATCTATTCTAGCATATATAATCAACAATGTATAAGCATTTTAAATCATCCATGGATAAAATATTCATTCAAACATACATTATTGGATAGGAAAAGATATTTCTATTAATATAAAATTAGAGATTACAATGGATACAACCTCTGTCAGCACGTCTACGAATCAAAGAAATTGAATCCCCTACTTGGGCCTCCACCACCTCAATCCTCCATCTCTTCATAGTAAGCTCACAAGAAAAAGGCAAGCTTGGGAAGAACACAAAAGTGCTCCAAGGGACAAAGGGATGTAGACTCAAGCACAAGTTCCAACAACAATGGACTATAGTTTCTTTGTTCTAAATTCTCTCATATGCCTTCAATGTATCAAAGAGTTCATTATATATATTTTCAAAGGGGTAATGAAAGGTCGAATCTGGGCGATCTCAAGGCATATGGAAGGCCAGGAGTCAAGTGAGTCGGATCCATGTCAAGGAAAACTCCAAAAGGATTTGGATTTCATACACATCCCAATGTACGTGGTTTTAGGGGTCAAACCCACGTATATATGTGATTAGGGGTTTAAAAGTCGCGTATATGAATTTTAACATGTTTATGGGGATGGTGAAGGAAACATCAAAGGACAAAAAATGGTCCAAGGGGTCTAAAGAGTCTGCATAGGGACAGGGGAAGGCCATACAAGTGTGATTCACCTGGAGTGGTAAAATTAGCTATAACAGATGCCCCCTAATGTGTGAGGTCAGAGGGGTCATACGATGGCCGAAATACATTATAAGTCCATCCCAGAAGTAGAGTGATGAAGGATCCCAAATGGAATACCAACCACCCAATCAGCATAGGACAATGATACAACTTTGCACATAACTGCAAATACATCTAACAGTCCCGGATATATAAGAGTACAATGGCCATGAATAGGAATGATACAAAATATCACATAAGTGGTCATCGCCACATACAATATACATAGATCAGAATCTTGATGATGAAGATATACAAAGGATCATGATCTCCATAATGGATGAAGATATATAATGGATCAAGATCTCCATAATAGCTGGAAATGTCTGACATATACTAGAATTAAGTCACGAGAGCTAAAATCTCATGAACACTGGAACGATCAAGAAGGTAGCATATAAGGGATGCCACCAATCTGGAAGGTCTTCTACACAAACTACTATGAGTACATGTCTTACTATGTGAATAGAGGTGTCAAGGTCAAACATAGTAGTCCATCATCTGATTACCGATCATTGATGTATACTGTTAACATATGCGAGATCACCCACCGATAATGAAAATGGGAATCAAGGTACTACAGTGCAAACTAACAAGTGCGAATAGATGTGTTGAGGTTGAACACTTGAGAGGATCCATCGATCAAGGGACATTGATGTATTCCCAAAAACTGTCGATGGCGAGAGAACCTGCCACTGATGACTGCAAGTCTCAAGGCACTCAAAATGACTCTAGATTCCAATCCTAGAATAAATGATCTGAAGTCGATGGGATGAAATCCACTGTAAGGAGGGCATTAAGGCATCCCCCATCATCCAACATGAGGTACTCATCAAAGCTATATAACGTGGAAGGACTCAATCATAAGGTGCACAAACCAGTAACTGTACCGGGAATGACTGACATGCAAAGTCAAGATAACTGAGGAATGACCAACTTAGGTTTCAACTTTCTTCGAACAAGAGCATAACGGTGTATGGTGACTTAAATAAAGGCAGCATAGACTTGATATACAAAATTGGGAAATCTCTGTGACACAGGAGGCATCGACAGAGGCTCCATGGGGACTGGAAGCTTAACCAGTCGGTGGAGATAAACTCAGATAAACAAGTACAACTCCTAAAGTCAAACTACAAACCCAACCAATGGATGTGATGTACAACACTCTGTTCAAAGGCGACACGACTCGATAGCTGCCAAAAGATAACATCTTTCCTTGTCCAACTTTTTTTTTTTTTTGGACTTTTTCAAATATTTAAAAACCTTGAAAAAGAATAAAACTACTTTATAGTTACAGACTAGGAGGAGACGAGTGTCATAGGGGAAAACAAACTAGTTCCAAGCAGTGGAACATACCTATGCTCAATGCAAGGATACATGTGTAGGATAGAGACACTCGGGGGAAAATCCCCTCCCGGTAAAAATAGGGAATCAAGATGCAAAGGATATATAAAATGGCTCTGCATGGCTAGACATGAGACAAGCTCGGGCTATATGGCTGAAACTCAATATTAGGGAAGCTAGCGTAAGGTTCAATAAGGCAGGAAAAGCTCATGATAATGCAATTACAACTTGACATATGGGAGTCCTGAGGGAAATAGGCCAGCAAAATATTAAGAGGAGTATGAGGCTCTTACGAAATGTCATGGCAATACTATACAATGGACTCCCACACCCTAAGGGACAAAACGTCAGCATGGGCACCAAATGCAAATAAGTTGCTAACTAGGGTACCCATGTAAGGCCAAGCTCTACCACTCATATCATGCCACTTCTAAAATAGCAAGAAGGTTCCGTGACATAATAGAGTGGGTTCGTACCTAAGGATATAATGAAATGGTCATAAGGTCATGCAAAATGCAAACGATGATGAAACCTAACCTATATGCCAGACTAGACATGATACCTGAAATTGGCATGAACGAGTCAATCCAATGGTTGAAATGACACTCAAAAAGGTCTCCTACATCATAAATTAGTCCAAAAACGATCCAAAAGGATTAGAAATGGTCCAAATTATAGGAAAGGGGGTAAAAAATTTCAAAAATTTGAAAAATTTCTATAAATAGTAAAAAATTCAAAACATTATAAAACATTTGAAATTTTTACCCATTTGAGCTAAGAATTTCAACAGCAAATTTCAGGAGATCCAGCCGGCAAAATCCACTACTGTTTTTTCTAGGTACTTACCCATGCTCTACTCTTCCATTTTGATGAAATTTTTGTCAAATTCAATGGTGATTTTGGATTTCTAGGCCATTCCAAAATAGGCACTGCGGCCCATGTGAAAATTGAGGGTTTTTTAATGTATAGGGATGGATATAAGTAGAAAATGCCCTCACAGTCACGTACACACGTGGTTGTTTAGCAAACAGTTGCGTATGCGGCCACGCTTAAGGTTTTTCAAGTGTTCTAATGGGAAAAACTCAATTTTTTTTTCTAGGATGGTCCTAGAATGGAGAGAACATGAACATGGTGATGTAGAAGAGGTAGTAAGGGCCAATCTAATGGCTCAATAAGCACTACGTGCATGTGGGCTCTACAAATTTTGATGTCTTGGTGGCTTAAGGGTCAAACCAGGACTATTGTAGATGTTGGTGGACTATTGGGATCCAAATTCAAAGTTGTTCCAGATAGATGGGGTGTCCCTCACCATAGAGGTGGAGGACATATACTTTATTACTAGACTTTCCTAGTGGGCGGAAGTAGTGAACCTACATTCTCGCGGGCCCAGAGGTGGCTTGACTATAGATGAGTACATTGTAGTATACTACTATCCAGACATGGAGAAGGTGGGGAGTCAAATCCCAACTAACTCCATACATGTGCTGGGCCTAAAGGCCATCCTACTGACATTGGGAAGGATAGCAGGCTTAGCTTCACTCCACTAGGCCTCGTGGCCTCTGATGTTCTATGTAGTGGAGTGCATGAGACCCATAGTATATGATTGGAGCACTGCACTATTGGGCAACATGAAACATCAGCTCAGTGAGTGTAATATAGGCAGAGTGCGAAACTTTGATTTCAATACCATATTGATCACGCTTTCTTTGAGCATGTTCTAAGATTGAGCCCCAAACTTGATGTTCCTCTACACAGGGTTTGAGATCCGGCCCAACGACATTGGGCGGATGCGATGCGCAGACTGGGGGGAGGTAGGGTATCTAACCCCTATCTAGCTGATTTCTTTGCATGGTGGCGATGACAGATAGTTGTCATTGATGACTACCCCTATGCGGGGATAGATTTTCAAGGGGACCTGGACATGCCGCTACCACCAAGATCGGTATACGGTGACATAGGTAACGAATCTCGACCCTCTCTTTAAATTTTTGAGTTATTTAATTTTTTTGTGTTTTCTGATTATATGGAATCAAAAGACATGTTTTTGGGTGACAATACATAGTGACATCTACCATATGCATGCAAATGTGGGACCACGGTGGCTTGAAGGCTTCCCTCGTCATAGATGGAGGGGAAGAAGAGACAATATTAGGGGTGTGGATGTGGAGCGGACACTCCAGAGCATGCATACCAACTTTGTGAGGCTGACACACAAGGTTCCCATGGCGCAAGTCGAGGACTTGCCTGAGGCCATGCAGCGCCAGGTGGTGGGTGTATCATGAGCATGGGTGTGATTATTTCGACAGCTAGCTAGAGCCATAGTGACATTCCATGATCACTGTTGGAGCAGGATCCCGCAGCTACAGAAGAAGCTACTAGGTTTGGCCGAAAGAGAGAAGTTTAGCGGAAAAAGGACAGGGCGGAGCTACGACGCCGTAGCACGTTTCCAGCTGGAGAGCAGAGCCAGAAACTATGAATTTTGGGATAGAAGAGTAAAAAAGGCAACGGTACCAGAGCGGTCGAGAGAAGAAAGCTCAACCACTGCATTGAAGGAAGCGGCGAAAGATAGGAGGGCTCAGCGACCCTCATAAAGAAGAAGGAGCAACGAGGCTCAGGAATTGAAGGCGAAGGACAGAAGGAGAAGCGGTGCATAGTACGCATGGTCAGTGCCGGGAAGCATGGAAGACTGCAGAGAGCTGCGGTGTGACGGGAAGCGGCTACCTCAAGGACAGAGAGGACCGACTGTCACTATTAAGGGTATGGGTTTACGGTTGGGACAGGCCCACAGTGTTGTAATGGCACGACCTTCGGGATGCCTATAAAAGCTTGCATTTTTGTATTGTAAAGGGTTGGTTGGGTGGTTAGACAATCAATCAGTAGATAGTTGGTCAGTTGATAGTTTTGTAGATTCAGGGATCAGTCAGACAGACTGTGTTGTAACGATCCAGACACATAGTCGTCTGTGAGTCATTTGAGAATGATACAAAGGACTTCTGTAGATGCTGCGATATCTGCCAAAGGGTAGGAAAACCCTCGCGCCGCGATGAAATGCCGCTGCGACCGTAGGTCACACTGCGCGCATTTGAAAAATGGGCGATCGACTTTGTGGGTCCAAGCAACCCACCCGGAAAGCGCACAGGTGCGAGATACATCATCACTAGAACATAGTACCTTACCAGATGGGAAGAGGCCAAGGCAGTAAGAAATTGTGATGCCGCTACAGCTGCACAGTTCCTTTTTGAAAACATCATCAGCAGGTTTGGATGCCCAGTAATTTTGATGAGTGATCAAGGCACACACTTCTTGAACAGCACTATTGAGGCATTGACAGAAGAATTCTAGATTCAGCACTATAAGAGCACTCCCTACCACCCACAAGCTAATGGTACGGTCGAGGCCTTCAATAAGATCTTAGAAAATGCTCTTACAAAGATCTGCAATAACCAAAGGAATGACTGGGATCTCAGAGTTAACGATGTGCTGTGGGCATACAAGACCACATGCAAGAAACTTACGGGACACACACCTTTCAGCTTGGTATATGGACAGGAGGCTGTTATGCCTATGGAGTATATTCTTCCTAGCTTAAGAGTCGCTCAGATTACCGGGATGACTGACATAGCCACGGTCGAGGAACGGTTAGCACAGCTACTTACCTTGGAAGAAGACAGGTTTATCACCAGATTCCATCAGACAGTGCAGAAAGCACGAGAAAAATCCTGGCATGATAGACACATTAAGAATAAGACTTTCCAGATCGGAGACCTAGTGCTCCTATATGACAGCAAATTTCTGAAGTTTCCAGGGAAGTTCAAAACACATTGGCTGGGGCCATATCAGATACAACAAGTCACAGAAGGAGGTGCTGTTCAACTCAGTTAGTTGAACGGGGAGCTTCTTCCCACATGGATTAATGGCAGTAGGCTTAAGCTCTACAGTGACAACCCCCCCCCCCCTCTCCATCCTAGCATGAACAGTGTACAGAAGTGCAGATGCCCAGTGTAGTTGAAAGGAGGCATCGCACCAGGAACTAGTCTACACCGGCAGACAGTCTAGTCAGGAGGAATCACACCAGCGTGATTAAAAAAAAATAAAATAAAATAAAATAAAATTGCGCAGGTGACAAGGAGGTTGCATCGCAGCAATATGACGTGTCACCATGCCACGTATCCAGTTTGGCAACTAACAGTGGACCGTCCCGTCACGGTCTGACAGGAAGTTAGGAGGAAATGACCGGTATCCATTACCGTAGATTTGGCGGCAGGCCTCATTAAGTTTCTAGATTTGGAAAAATCTTTGACAAGACCGGCACCTGAGCACGTGAGCAAATTTCCGCATTTATTGAAGATCGAAATGGCGGGCATGGTCTCATCCAGGTAATAATTACGCCCGACGGGTTTTACCAGGATGACCGCCCCATCCAGGACCACTGACTCGTCATAAATATAGGAACTACCCAGGTACGAGAGTCACATTTGCAAACATCCGAGAGCCATATAGAGCAGTCCTGAGTATCCCCTGTAAAGTATTAGCCAATCCAGTTACAGAGTACAGTGACTTCCAGAGTTCGAAGCCACTGCACGCCCAGAATATTGAGCCAAGCAGAGTCTGACTCAAAACGAACCTCGAGAAGGCATGTTGAGACGTTTTGACCCCGGTCCTGGTGACCGTAGATCCGCCATGACGACGTCTCCTAGGGTTGTGAAACTAAGTACAGCACAAGTTAGACAGTCTCTAGGGATGAAGAGTCAAGCGCCAGAAGTAGAAGTGGTCACTAAAGTATCCGCTGAGAAGAAGAAGACTGCCGAGCCGACCACTGAAGATAAGAAAGCAGAGCAGAAGACTGATGAGAAGAAATCTCCCGCTACAAGGAAGGTAAAAATCAGAAAAAGAAAGCAACGGGAGAAGGTCGCTGACCCATCTAATCAGCTAACCGAAGAACAACAGCTTCCTAAGGTACAGAAACAACATATGGTTGTCATAGATCAGAGGCAGCGTGCATGCTTGGAGAGGGGTGCTGAGCAAGAAAAGGAAAAATAGCACCTTGAGGATCGAAGGCAGCCTATGGACCTGGACCACTTTGAAGAGAAGAGAAGTGGAAGAAGACTGCAAACCCAGTGGAGGGGAGACTTCCAGAACGAGGACAAAGGCTTGTCCTCGGAGCGGAGTTCATGGGTTGCTTCTTCTCCATCCACAAGGCTCTAGATGGAAGAAAAGGTTTGAGGAGGCTGGAAGATACAGATTTTCCTTGTGATAAAAGTTCTAACCGACATAATGAGGAAAGGACACCTGTGGAACACTTCTCAAACGCTAGAGCGCTCATAAAGCAGAAAGAGCGAAGAAAGCGACACCATGAAGAAGGGCAGAAAGCATAAGAAAGCCCACCGAGCTACGTTACCGAAACTCCAGAAAGAGCGTGCCGAGGTGATGAAGAATGAAGTTGTAGAACTTCGGGATAAGTTGCAGAAGACTTCACAGGAGGCGAAGGAGAAGCTACAACAGGATACACCTGCTAGTAGTTGCTTGGGGCGAGCCACAAGTAAGTGTTAGGGGACTGTTGGAGCAGGATCCCGCAGCTACAGAAGAAGCTGCTAGTTTTGGAGGAAAGAGAGAAGTTTAGCGGAAAAAGGACAGGGCGGAGCTACGACGCCGTAGCACGTTTCCAGCTGGAGAGCAGAGCCGAAAACTATGACTTTTGGGATAGAAGAGTCAAGAAGGCAACGGTACCAGAGCGGTCGAGAGAAGAAAGCTCAACCACTGCATTGAAGGCAGCGGCGGAAGACAGGAGGGCTCAGTGACCCTCATAAGGAAGAAGGAGCAATGAGGCTCAGGCATTGAAGGCAAAGGACAGAAAGAGAAGCGGTGCATAGTACCCATGGTCAGTGCCGGGAAGCATGGAAGACTGCAGAGAGCTGCGGTGTGACGGGAAGCGGCTACCTCAAGGACAGAGAGGACCGACTGTCACTATTAAGGGTATGGGTTTACTGTTGGGACAGGCCCACAGTGTTGTAATGGCACGACCTTCGGGATGCCTATAAAATATTGCATTTTTGTATTGTAAAGGGTTGGTTGGGTGGTTAGACAATCAATCAGTAGATAGTTGGTCAGTTGATAGTTTTGTAGATTCAGGGATCAGTAAGACATACTGTGTTGTAACGATCCAGACACATAGTCGTCTGTGAGTCATTTGAGTCTGTATGTAATCATTCATAGAGAGAACAGAGAGGGAAGGGATATAGAGAGAAATGCAATACAGGGATAAGATCAGAGATCTAGGAGAGACCTTGCGCTGCATTTGTAGTGCAACAAACTGTGCTAACTTCCCTCAAAATATATAATAGAAGCACAGTTTGGTGGACGTAGCTCCCATCCCGGGGGTGAACCACGTTAAATCTGCGTGTTATGTGTTGAATGGATGTGATTGTATTTGCTTATTGTCACTAGTTATTATGCATGTAATGATAGTAGCAGTAGATGAATGTATGTATTGGTCGATCATGATAATGCAAGAGGATAAAAGATAAGTTGAAGTATTACAGTAGACTGTTAAAAGACTCCTTTACGTCTGTCTCTAATGACCCGTTACTCACAATATATTTATGAGAAGTAGAGTTTCACTCATCGGCACAGTCAACGCTAAGAGCGCAAGGTCGTAGTGGTAAGATATCGCAGAGAGGCGATATCGCATCGACAGAGGAGCTGCGTTGCGCGATACTGCGAGCTGAGGGCTTAGCGTTGAGGAGAGGATGGATGTTCTGCGGTACGCAGAAATGTGGTAAGGTTGGGAATATTGTGAGTAAGTGGAAGTTGTGCGACATGGGAGGAAATCGTGTGGCGCGCGCCGGATTAAGTATCGCACGGGTAAACAGTGCTGCGAGTAGAAGGAGACGAGCGGTGCGCAGGGCTAGTTAATCTAGTGGCGCGCAGGAGTAAGAGGACAGAAGTAGGGTGTGCAGAACCTGGTCCAAGACACTTGAGTCTTGGCCAACCCATGAGATTCACTTCGGGTGAGACTTCAGATCGCTTCGCGGTCTGTTGCCGAAAGGGCCAGTGAGTTTTGGGTGTTGTTGATTAATCATAGTAAACCCGGGTCTGCCCATGCAATCAACAATCACAACTCCCCTCCTCCTCCACAGGCTTAGATACCTGGAAGCGATACATTTTGTATTACCGTTTATTGTACTTTGGTGGCTCAAGAGCCCCATTTTTGTATTGTGATACTATGTATTACCACATTTTGGATGTATATACAAAATTTTATGGGGATCGGTTTCTTAATTTACATGTGTAAAAAATTGTGTTTGTGATGGGTTTATTGTGTATGAAACAAATGTCAATCTAACACGTAGTTAGCATATGAGTCAGCAACTTGATTATTAATTCTTGAAATATGTATGTATGTTATATTGTCAAATTGTCGTTCTAATAACCTCACACGTAAGAATCTTCTTAATAATTTCAGATCTCTAACATGGTACAAACCATTAAGCTGTGACACTACTAACTCCGAATCAAGACGTACCTCAAGAGATAGAACTCCATGTAAAATGGCATCCCGTAGAAGCTCAATAACAAAACTATATTCAGCAACATTGTTTGAAGATGGCTGTAAGCATATGCCTCCTGAAGACAATACCTGGCCCATAGGAGTATAAATCACCCAAGCAGCAGAGGCTGAGTGTTGAGTGTGATGGATCGCACCATCCATGAATCCTATGAAGATGGAAGATTCCATTGACATCTACCAAAAGAAACGAAAACTAATCACAAACCCAATCACTATAAGAAAAAGACCTACCTATGCAAAACTATACAATAATATACAATAACCAACCTTGGATGAAAATCATGCATAGTACTTTTTGAGATAGAGCCCATTTCTAGGATCCACCAAGGCCATTCCCTCATAATCAACTAACTCATAAGCGCCCTTCTCTAACACATGTTTGACGACATAAGGACCATGCCACATGGGGTTAAAATTTCCTACCCCCAAGGGTTATTTCGGTTGATCCCACAAAAGGACCAATTCTCCTTCACTAAACCTCCTTGGATGGACAGACTTATCATACTGGACCTTTACACGATGCTTATTTACTTCTAGAGCCACCAAGGCATCTCGATGCTGCTCATCAAGTTGCTCAAGGTGGACCAAACACTCCTCCAATGGTTAAGTCTCTAGTAAGAGCTCTATGGCTAGCTTCAAAGAAGGAATCTCACACTCAATCGGCAATACCAAATCCACTCCATGTACAAGTTGATATGGAGAAAAACCCGTGGCAGTCTTAACAGTGGTTCTATATGCCCACAAAGCAGGATAGAACATAATGTGCCAATTGTTCTTGCTTTGTGCGATGGTTTGTTGGAGAATGGATTTGAGTGATTTATTCACTGCTTCTACCTGTCCATTCGCTTGAGGGTAGTAAGAGGAAGAATGCTCTTGTTTGTACCCTAACTTTGATGCCAACTCGTCCATCATACGATTCTGAAAGTGCGAGCCATGGTTAGTGACAAGCTCTTTCGAAATCCCAAACTAAGTAATAATTTGGTTGAATACAAAGTGCATGGCTATCTCACTATCGTATTTAACTGTAGGCATAGGCTCAGCCCATTTCATGAAGTAGTCAACAACCACTATGATATGATGATGGCCCCCAGCTGCAGCTGGGTTGCAATCCATAAAATCAAGCCCCCACTTAGTGAAGGGACTGGCGGTGGTGATGGGATGTAACGGGGCAGGTTTTGAGCGCATATTACATGCAAACACCTGGCAAGGGTGGAACCTCTTGACCGCATCTACACAATCTTTAAAGATCGATGGCTAGAAATAACCCGCTCTTAAGATTTTTTGGGCTGTAGAAAGCCTCAATAAATGACCACCACACGCCCCTCTATGGCAATCATTCAGCACTACCTCAACCTCTTCATGAGTTAAACAACGACGTAAAATGGAATCTACCCCACAGTGGTATAAAGTGTTATCCACTATGAGGTAATTCTTAGACACGTGACGTAATCGTCGTTGTTCATCCCATGAGAGGTGATTAGGGACCTTCAATGTTTGTAAATATATAATGATATCCCCATACCATGGGTCTAGAGTTGAGATTAAGAAGATGTGCTCATCGATAAACGTATCTTCACAAACTAACTCCTCATCCTCACTTGGGAAATCCGATATGAGCTCTGCAAAAACTAACGATTTCTTCGATTTTGCTGAAACAAACTTGAGATCGAATTCTTACAGGATGACAATCCATTTATTATACTTTCCCCCAATCATCCTTTGAGTGAGGACGAATTGAAATGGATTGACATGGGCTACAACCAAGGTTTGGCGAAGGAGAATATAATGTCTCAACCATTGAACCGCATGTACGGTAGCTAAGGCAAGCTTCTCAACGTGAGAATAACGAATCTCCGTGTCAATAAGATTTCAACTTAGATAGTATATGACATGCTCTTGGAGCTCCTCATCCTCTTGAACCAAAACCATACCAATCGTCTCCATGGACGCGGCCACATAGAGTAGGAAATCACGGCTATAGTCTGGGGGACTAATCACCAAGGCCGATGCTAGGGCTCACTTGAGCGCATCAAAGGACTCTTGGGCTTGATCATCCCAACAAAAGGTGGTGTCCTTCTTCAAAAGACGCATGAAGCCTCTAGTCAAATTGGCAAAATTGACAACAAATCTCCGTAAGAATTTTTCCATGCCTTGCAAACATTGAAGATGATGAATATTCTTTGGGGGAGACAACTAAAGTATTGCCTCAACCTTCAAAGGGTCGACTCTTATACCCTCTTTAGAAACGATGAATCCTAATAAGTGACCTGAATTCACACAAAAGATGCACTTGTGAGGATTTAACCTGACCAAATAATGGTGGCACCTTTCGAATACCAGCCTCAAATGATAGGAATGACGCATTCTCATACGAGAATGAGAAACAAGGTCATCCAAAAATACTTCGATAATCAATTTGAGATCGTGGAAGATTAAGGTCATGGCCCGCTGAAAAGTAGCTCCTGTGTTCTTAAGGCCAAAAGGATTTTTTTGATATGCAAAAGTTCCCCAAGGACAAATAAATGCAGTTTTATGTTGGTCCTCAGGTTTAATTTGTATCTGATTATATCTGGAAAATCCGTCCACAAAGGAAAAAACCTCGCTACCTGCACACTCATCCAAAATCTGATCAATAAATGGTGTGGGGAAATTTTCCTTAGGACATGCATGATTCAAATCACGGAAATTAGTACATATGTGGATTTCTCCCTTCTTCTTGTCAACTGGAATGGGTTTTGAAACCCACTCCATCAAGGGAACAAGATAGATAAAACCGGCTTTCAACAAATTCTCTATCTCTGCCTTAATCGCAAGTGCTTTCCTAGGATTCACCGCACGCAAACGTTGTCGAATAGGCTTAGCATTGGGATAAGTCTTAATCTCGTGTTCAACAATGCAAGGGTCGATACCTGGCATTTCATCGTAAGACCAAGAAAATATATCACGAAATTATTTAAACAACTCGATGTATTCTTGAATCTCAGCATGGTAACATTCTGCCCCAATATAGACATTCTCTATCCTACCAAGATTGTAAGAGATATTGATAGGAATTGTTGGAGATATATTTTCCATGTTCCCATCAGCCATTGGATTAGGAGAGCTTAATGGAACCATGGGAATACCAATTATCTCACTAAGAACCTCCCTAAATTCCTCATGCTCCAAGCAGTCAAGCTCAAGAAGAAAGTAATATCTATGATGGAGCTCTTCCCATGGTGGCTCAACTCTCCACATGGCCTCAATAATCACTTTGTATGAAGGAAAAACACTATCAAGGCAGTCATGTGTGTGAGAAGACTATACTACGCATGCAGGAAGCACATACAGGTCCTCCTCCTCTTTCCATGAAGAGGAAGGACTAGGCTCTGCAACACACTCAAGATTAGCTTGATAAGCTACCATAGTTGCAGGCAATGCCACGTCCATCATGATGGGCTCACTCGAAGTATTCGATGTAGGAATAATCCAAGGATCTTCCATATGACTCATGTAAAAAGACACCGATCTTATAGATGTTGAAGCCTCACCGGAACTAGATCCTATCATAAGGATAGGTGCAGGACAACTAAAACTTCCCATGAGGGATGGATACATTCCTACACCCACACTCCCAGTTGACGGTTGAGAGTGCTCTACAATCGGGATCGAAGCTCCTAAATATGCGGTAACTGACAGATTCTTGAACAATGTTTAATCAATCGTAACTATCTTCCCATTAAATGGAAAGGATACAATGTGAAATAGGGAAGAAGCTATGACTTGCATACTATACATCTAATTCCTACCCAGCAAGATATTGTAGTCAAGGGGTGCATCAACCACCTCGACCTCTATCAAAATGGTCTTCCCTCCCAAATGGACCTTAGGGGAAGGGAGAATCTCGTGCGGCCTAAATGATCTCCCATCAAACACAGTTAACATGGTCATAGACTTAGAACACTCAGGGGAACCTAAACCCTTCCAACATGATAAAGACATCACAGAAGCAGCAGCACCTTCGTCAATCACAGTGCGCTTGACGGCCATGTTAAGACATTCTACATGAATCAAAAGAGACACATAGTAAGGCAAGCGAGGCTGAAGTCTTGTGGTTTCAAATTTAATCATGGAGGAAGAATTATCATCATTCACACAAAGGGAAGAAAGCAAATCCTTCCTTTGCGAAGGACAACTTTGAAGTACTTCTAGTGCAGACATCGTACAAGGAGTGTAGCCCAAATCCTCAACAACATAATAGTTATGGGTGGCTCGGGAATTAGGATTGTGCCCTGAACACTTAAGTACTCTCTTAGGAATGTGAGGTGTAGCTTCAGCTTTATCCACATGTTTTTCAATACGCAAAGGAGTTCTTGGTGGATCAGGTTCCTTTCCTGGGTTGGGTTGTGACAAACCATAGTCCTTAAGATGGGTCACAACTTTTTCATCATGTACCATTTAAATGCAACCACGACCACTACCCTCCGGTGGATCTTGATTACCACCAGACTGATCATGGGTCCTCGAGTTCATATTTTTATTGTGAGGTAAAGGGTTAGTCAGCACAGCTGGGCCCTGTGCCAAGAATATCGAGGCTTCATTGATACGAGGGCACAAGTAAGTGAGGTGATATTCCTTACATAACTTGCAAGGAAATTTAACCTTACATTTAGCTTGCTTGTCCCCCCCAGCATCATGGGATTTCTTGCCATTATTAGCATTCTCGTTCCTATTCCCACCCTTACGATTATTCTTACCCTTATTTTTATTTCGTCTGGGGTGTTGGTTACCCTTCTGGTCCAATGATTGCACTGAAAGCACACTCACCGTTTGGGTGGGTTGAGACGAAACCGTGGCTTGTCCTAAAGCAGATTGGTTGACTGACAAATGACTAACTTTTTTTGCAACAGAATCTACAGGTTTAGCACTCGTACAACCAACAATGCCATCGGCATGTGGTCCAGGTTTAACTTTGGGGTTGAAACTAGAATGTGGAGCATTGGGAATAATCTCATATAACAAACCAGATTGAGCATAAATCAAATCCAGTTCATGCGCCCTAAAAATGGCTTGTTCCTCATTTTGCACTCCGGATGCAGAAACATCCTTCGCTATATATGACAATAATGACTTAAGGAACCATTCAAGGAGGAATTCTGGCGGTATAAAGGCTTTAATCAACCTCTTCCATCTACATTACTCTTGGTTATGATCCGAGATATGTGTGGATCTATACTTCTGAAATGTCGACAAGAGTTCTGTACCAATGTCATAATGCACTGGTAGCTAGAAGTGGTTAAGAAAAGTCATCACTAGGTCATCGAACAAAGCAAATGCTCCCCTAGGCATCTCTATATACCATTTCATGGCAGGCCCTGTAAGGGTGCGTTGAAATAGCCTTAAATAGATTGAGTCCTGGTGTAAGGAATTCGAAGAGCACCATAGGTTAAAGGTAGTAACATGTTCGCTCGGATCCTCTCCTAGTTTGCCCTCCAATTTGGGTATTTTTGAGGGAAGCTTAGTAGGGATAGCCAGCCAAGCCGGGTCATGAGCTACAAGATCGTTCATCAATCTCGACAAGTCAGGAAGATTCAGCGTTGCGAGGAAAGGGACCCTAGGATGATTAGGTCGATGGACCGCTCCCTGACAGTTCTAATTCACATAGGTTTTATTACCATCACCACCATGGCCCTGGCCATAGTGCCCTCCCCCCGTTTGACCTGTATAGGGTGGCATGGAAGCACCATAGTGTGGTGTACCTTGACTGTTTGGAGCTACAAAGCTGTAATTTGGAGAGTAAGTAGGTTATTGATACCCGCACCCATAAGGTGAAGAACCATGTCCATACTGCATCCCATAATAGGGTCCATAAGTCATCCCATGAGATGTCCCATGAGACACTCCGTAAGTAGGAATATACGCTATGAAAGTATGAATATACATTCTGGAAGTAGGAATATATGCTCCAGAAGTAGTAATAGGACCTCTAGAAGTATGAACATGACCTCCTGATACAACAGGCAGTGCATGAACCTGAGACACAACTAGTCGAGTAACCATAGTATGGACATGACTCATAGTAGCGTTCTGACCCAAAGGACCACGTGAATAAGGTGGAGGGTGAAAATTCGAAGAAGTAGGGACAGAGGATGGAGGGTCCTGCATAATTATGTATGTGTTATTCACTATAGTCACTCGTCTCGGATCTGGTATCCTAATAGGATCACTAACCCTAGACCTAGTAGGAATATGTGATGTAGATTCCACCGTTGAGATGGAAGGTGCAATGTGACTTGTGCTCCCAAACCTCTTTGCATGGTAAGGAATGAGAGTGCCCCCAGGCATAGTGTTAGGCTCAAACTCAGACTCAACATGGAATGCCAAATCATGTGTAGGAAAACCATACATACCATAACTACCATAAATGGTGCTCATGGGTTCAAAATGAGTGTCATCATCCTCCAACATTCCATACCGGTGATGCGTCAATGGGGAACCAACCCTAGAGTAAGTAGGTCTATCATGAAAAGTTCCTATCTCAGAAATCACAGGACCTAACTCAGTCAAATCAGGTGAAGGATCATAGTTAGGAGTAAACTCCCCATCTTCCACATGAATGGGAGAAGGTGGTTCAGCAATACCTTCTTTATGGTCTCCCATGGTGTGTGAATCAATGTGCGAAGTAGTCCACCTAGACTGTCTATTTCTCTCTCCCAAAGGAGGAGGATATGTAGAAGGCGAAATTCCTGCTAAATGACGAGAACAGCGAGGAGCTGCACTTGAATCCAAAATGACTCAAAAAATATAAAAGACTCTCTATTTACGCAAACCCTAGGCAAGCTAACATGCATAGAGCAATCACCAATAAAATCTAAAGCCAACCACAAGCAATAAATGGTAGGATAAGTGAGCTCCCGAATGAAGTAGGTATGTCTCACCTAGGAGAGGCTTGAGACTCCCATACACAATAAGCGAAGGTACATAACAAAGTATTGTGTCCCTCGGCTTCAACACATAAAGCGAATATGCTGTCCAACCCCAAACTCACAGGGACACCCACAGAATAACCCCTGCAGAGTACCCCCTCGATAAACTAGGTAAGGCCACTAAGGTCACCTCAATATAATCAATGCTCAGGCAGACAGTCGTAGGAGGGATTGACCGTATGGGTAAGGTAGCAAATCCCAAAACTCTCGAAAGATCCCCCAGATACGAATACAATCTTGGAAATATCTCCGGTGCTACTCAATTATGTCTAGGGGTCATCCCAATCAATAACCGCTCACACTGCCTCATGCTTAACTCCCTTTTGAGAGGAGGATCCTGAGAAACACTGGTTATACCAAGGAATTTCACAAACTCACCTGGACAGACACATACATGTTGTTGTTTAGTGGTCTTGGAGAATTTAATCATAATGAACTATTCCAAGACCCTAAAACCTAATATTGTTGGTGAACCCTATCAAATAAAATAGTCTAGTTCATTTTAATTAAGCATTGATTTTAATTGGATTTATTACTCAAAAGAGGTATATGGCCATGCAACTAATGGCGTTATGACCCAACCGAAATAAAATACGCACCTAACAATCAATGCAAATGCATTGTTTCCATGAAAAATGGGGTATGATACTTCGTGAAATGCACAATTTTCTTCAAATGATAAATGCAAGATTTCCTATATGAAATCCTGACTAATACTCCAAAGCAAATCTAGTGGAAGTACTATGCAAAATGCAAGATGCAATGCATGATGATAAGCAAATATTTTTGGATTTTTTGAAATAAAAATGAGATACTAAGGCAAAAGAATGGTTGTACAACCCCCAGACTCTGCAATCACACTCAAGCAAAGTACTAAGGTAAAATAAATTTAATGCACTAATCCCAAAACAAAAAATTGAAAATGTAATGACGAGAAAATTATTCAAAAAAGAAAATTTACCCTAAAAAAACATCTCTGGTCAGAAATAGAGGTGTATACAGGATCTAATAGTATCAAAGGAGACTCAACAATCATCAAAATTCCCCCAGCAACCATCCATATTCCTCTAGAAGGAAAAACTAATGGCATATGCGACTGTTCAGAGTAAACCCGCATGTGTACACGGAAATAGCAGTGAAACCCGCGTATATACGCGGCTGTGAGTTAAAAACTCATGTATAGGAAGAAAGGTGCATAAAAATAAAGGCAAATAGACAAGTTGAGACAAACTTCACACCAATCAGACACTACGAGGAAAACATGCCCCTAGACCCGACACAGAAACAAGAGAAAAAGAGCAATTCAAAGTCATTGAATGCTGATAGAAAACCTCCAAAGGACAACTATTAGGAACTCCCCAGTGGAGTCGCCAATTCTGTTATGGAGAGAAATTCCTATGGCTTGGGGTACCACAATAGACAGCTTGACTCCAGAAATCAATCCTTTCCAATATGCAATATAAATTAAATATCTAACACTAAAGGATTAGACCTCGTACATTATTCCAGATGGTTGAAGTAGATCCCCGTTGAGCTATCCAACTTCAGCTTGAATTGATAAATCACTTCCTCAACAACAAGTAAACAAGACAAGCATACTATATATATTTGTGTTATATCTACTCTATCATATATAATCAACAATGTATAAGCATTTGAAATCATCCATGGATAAAATATTCATTCAAACATACATTATTGGACAGGAAAAGATATTTATATTAATATAAAATCAGAGATTACAATGGATACAACATCTATCGAAACATCTTCGAATCAAAGAAACTGAATCCCCCACTTGGGCCTCCACCACCTCAATCCTCCATCTCTCGATAGCAAGCTCACAAGCAAAAGGCAAGCTTGGGAAGAACACAAAAGTGCTCCAAGGGACAAAGGGATGCAGACTCAAGAACAAGTTCCAGCAACAATAGACTATAGTTTCTTTGCTCTCAATTCTCTCATATGTCTTCAATGTATCAAAGAGTTCCTTATATAGATTTTCAAAGGGGTAATGAAAGGACGAATCCGAGCGATCTCAAGGAATATGGAAGGCCAAGAGTCAAGTGAGTTGGATCCATGTCAAGGAAAACTCCAAAATGATTTGGATTTTGTACACATCCTGATGTACGTGGTTTTAGAGTTCAAACCTGTGTATATACGTGATTAGGGGTTTAAAAGTCGCGTATATGAATTTTCACATGTTTATGGGGATGGTTAAGGAAATATAAAAGGACAAAAAATGGTTTAAGGGGTATAAAGAGTTTGCAGAGGGACAAATGAAGGCCATACAAGTGTGATTCACCTAGAGTGGTAAAATTAGCTATAACAAGTACTGACACAAAGGTTGTTTTAACTATAGAGGTAAACTTCTAACTTCCTTTTGAACATTGGGAAACATGACAATAGACTTGGAAGCATTGACTCGATGAGGCAAAAACACAATATGACATTAGATAATGCATTCTTTTGAAAGAATCAAAGAACAGACATGACTCATGAAACTGGATCGACTCATAGACAAGCTGAATACCCAATTGACTGAATGAAATGCAGACAAGTTCCATGCTCAAAGGTGACAAACAACTGCCATTTTATTTGCAAAATGAATTGATTCCCTTCCCTTAATTTTCCCATCATGATTGATGAGTGCCTCTTTTCATTTTTATGATTTCAAAGAGGGTAACAAATACTCATTGTAGCTCACTCAAAGACACATCCATTCTCATACATTCTACAAACCTGAGAAAGGAGGGTTTCGTTCCCAAAAAAGGGTCTCTCAATGTTTAGTTTAAAGAGTCCAATGAAATTTAACTTGGTATCATTCATGTTTAGAGAGTCTGAATGAAGATGGAAGAAGAATCCAAAGGTTCCTTTTTTGTATAATTTAGTCTCTAGGGTCTGAAAAAGTATAAAATAATACCCAAGAGAACTCTTCCAGTCATGATTGACTGGAGCATTCCATTTTTGTAAATAGTCCATCCAAACTAAAAAAGAGATAAACGATCGTCGGAGAGACGACTCTTCAAAAACTTTAATGAGTGTGAAGAAGACAAGTGCACTTGACAATCTTTTCATATTTAGGGAGCCCATAAAGAGTTTAGAGGAGACTCCATTAGGTCTCTTTTCACGATGAAAGGTTTTTATGAGTATGAAAAGAATAAGAAAAAGACTTGGAAATTTGATACTGGGTTTTGGGAGCGCGATCAAAGTGTCAAAATGAACGCTCAAGGACATTTTTTGTTTTTCAGAAGTACGAAAAAGTAAGAATTGAACTTCCCCATAGACACTACTGCTAATTTCTTCCCCTATAAGACTTAAAAACGACCATTAGTTTCCCAAGATATTCCAAAAATTGACTTATGGACTATATTAAAGGGTATTTTTATTAAAAAAATGATTTAAAACATTAAAAAACCCTAAAAACATGTTGTAAAAGCTAAGTAAAAAGTAAAAATCAATCCATTTACTATTTACCAAACCTTGGAGAGCATTTTGGAGTCAAAACATCAGTTAGATATAACAGGAGCATCCACCATCCATTTTTCGCATTGTTGGATTCAGGTAAAAGTGAAAACCATTCTCTTTCTTTTCATGGTTTCCATTTTTATTTACGTTGGGATTTGGAGCCTCATGAGCAACACTAAAACATGCTTTCTGGGAACTGCTTCTTCCCTTAAGAACCATAGATTTTTAGTTTTGCTTAGGAAGTGGTTGTTACGGAGAGAAATTCCTATGGCTTGGGGTACCACAACAGAAAGCTAGACTCCAGAAATGAATCTTTCGCAATATGCAATAGAAATAAAAACATCTAACACTAAAGGATCGAACCTCGTACCTTATTCCGGACGGTTGAAGTAGATCCCCGTTGAGTTTTCCAATCTTCATCTTGAATTGTTATAGCACATCCTCAACAACAAGTAAACAATACAAGCATACTATATTTCATGGTGTTAGATATATTCTAGCATATATAATCAATAATGTATAAGCATTTGATATATTCCAATGGAAACAATATTCATTCAAATACACATTACTGGACAGGAAAAGATATTTCTATTAATATGAATCAGAGATTACAAGTGACAACCTC
>LPNX011010256.1:124975-149603 GCA_001517045.1 Pseudotsuga menziesii
GTCTACGAATCGAAGAAACTGAATCCCCCACTTGGGCCTCCACCACCTCAATCCTCCATCACTCCAATAGCAAGCTTACTAGCAAAAGGAAAGCTTGGGAAGAACACAACAGTGCTCCAAGGGACAAAGGGATGCAGACTCAAGCATAAGTTCTGGAAACAATGGACTATAGTTTCGGTACTCTCAATTCTCTCTTATGCTTTCAATGTCTCAAGGGTTCCTTATATAACTTTTCAAAGTGATACTGAAAGGTCGAATCCATGCGATCTCAAGGCATATGGAAGGCCAGGAGTCATATGAATTGGATCCAAGACAAGGAACACTCCAAAGGATTTTGGATTATGTACACATCCCGACGTACGCGACTATAGAGGGAATATCTGTGTATGTACACGGTTATCGGGGAAAATGCCGCGTATATCATTTTTCTAATGTTTTTAGGGATGGTCAATGATACATCAAAAGATAAAAAGTGGTCCATAGGGGTTAATGAGTCTGCAGCGAGATAGGGGAAGGCCATACAATGTGTGATTCACCTAGTGTGGTGAAATTCGCTATAACAGATGCCCCCTAATGTATGAGATCAGAGGGGTTATACGATGGCTGAAATACATTATAAGTCCATCCCAGAAGTGAAGTGATGAAGGTACCCAAATGGAAGACCAGCCACCCAATCAGCATAATACCATAATACAACTCTGCATATAACTGCGAATACATATAGCAGTCCCGGATACATAAGAGTACAATGGCCATGAATAGGCATGAAACATGATAACACATAGATGTGGTCATTGCCACATACAATATACATAGATCAGAATCTGCATGAGGAAGATATACAAAGGACCATGATCTCCACAAAGGATGAAGATATATAATAGATCAAAATATCCATAGTGGCTGGAAATGTCTGACATATACTGGAACAAGTCACGAGATCTGAAATCTCATGAACACTGGCACGATCAAGGAGGTAGCATATAGTGGATGCCACCAATCTGGAAGGTCTTGTACACACACCGCTATGAGTACATGTCCTAATATGCGAATAGAGGTGTCGAGGTCAAACATAGTAGTCCATCATCTGATTACCAGTCATTAATGTATACCATTAACAGACGCGAGATCACCCACCAATAATGAAAATGGGAATCAAGGTACTAGAGTGAAAACTAACAAGTGTGAATAAATGTGTTGAGGTCGAACACTTGAGAGAATCCATCGATCAGGGGACATTGATGTATTCCCAAAACTGTCAATGGCGAGAGAACCTACCACTGATGACTGCAAGTCTCAAGGCACTCAAAATGACTCTAGATTCCAATCCCAGAATAAATGATCTGAAGTCGATGGGCTGAAATCCGCTGGAAGGAGGGCATTAGGGCATCCCCCATCATCCAACACGAGGTACTCATCAAAGCTATATAATGTGGAAGGACTCGATCATAAGGTGCACGAACCAGTAACTGTATCGGGAATGGCCGATATGCAAAGTCAATATAACTGAGGAATGGCCGACTCAGGTTTCAACTTCCTTCGAACAAGAGCATAACGGGGTATGGTGATTGAAAGAAGGCAGCATAGACTCAATATACAAATTGGGACATCTCTATGATGCAGGAGGCATCAATAGAGGCTCCATAGGGACTAGAAGCTTAACCAGTCGGTGGAGATAAAACTCAGATAAACGAGTACAGATCCTAAAGTCAAACTATAACCCAACCAATGGATGTGATATACAATGCTCTGTTCGAAGGTGACACGACTCGACAGCTGCCAAAGATAATATCTTTTCTTGTCCGGATTTTTGGTTTTTTGATTTTTTTGGTCTTTTTCAGTTATTTGAAAAGCTTGAAAAAAGAATAAACTAGCTTTATAGTTACAAACTAGGAGGAGACGAGTGTCATTTAGGGCAAACAAACTAGTTCCAAGCAGTGGAACATACCTATGCTCAATGCAAGGATACATGTGTAGGATATCGACACTCGGGGGAAAATCCCCTCCCGATAAAAAAGGAATCAAGCTGCGAAGGATATAAATAAAGGCTCTGCATGGCTAGACATGAGACAAGCTCGGGCTATATGGATGAAACGCAATGTCAGGGGAGCCAGCATAAAGCTCAATAAGACAGGCAAAGCTCGTGATAATGCATCCACAACTTGATACAAGGGGAGTCCGGAGGGAAAAAAGGCCAGCATAAGATCAAGAGGGGTATGAGGCTCTTGCTAAATGTCATGGCAATACTATACAATGGACTCCCACACCCTAAAGGGGGAAACATTGGCATGGGCACCAAATGCAAATAAGGCGCTAACTAGGGTACCCATGTAAGGTGAGGCTCTACCACTCATATCATGCCACTTCTATAGCAGCAAGAAGGTTCCGTGACATAATAGAGTGGGTTTGTACCTAAGGATATAGTGACATGGTCATAAGGTCATGCAAAATGGAAATGGTGGTGAGCCTAACCTATATGCCAATGTAGACGTTATACCTAAGATCAGTACGAACGGGTCAATCCAAAGGCTAAAACGGCTCTAAAAAATGGTCTTCTACATCACAAATTAGGTCAGAAACGGTCCAAAATGGTTAGAAACGGTCAAAACTATAGGAAAGGGGGTAAAAATTTTCAAATATTTGAAATTTTTTCTATAAATAGTAAAAAATATAAATCATTTGAAACTTTTACCCATTGGAGCTCTGATATTCAACTGCAAATTCCAGGAGATCCAGCCGGCGGAATTCACAACCGATTCTTCCAGGTATTTACTCATGTTCTCTGCTTGCATTTCAATATATTTTTTGTAATTTTTCATGGTCAAATAAATTTTTAAAGCCCAAACTTACATGAGCGCTATGGCCCACGCGGGTATCGAGGCTTTTTCCATGTATAGGGCTAGATATACATGGAAAAGGGACCAGAAACCGCGTACATACGCGGCTTTTTTCAAAACAGCCGCGAATGACGCCGCGCATAAGGATTTTCATGAATCTAATGGACATTTTGGTCAAACTCTCATGCAGGATGGTGCTAGAGTGGCGAGAACGCGAGCACGGTGATGTAGAGGAAGCAGTAAGGGCTGACAGAATGGCTCAAGAAGCTCTAAGAAGATGCAGACTCTACAAGTTTTGGTGCCTAGGAGGATTGAGGGCCAAACCAGGACTACTACAGATGCTTGTAGACTATTGGGTTCTGGACTCAGAGTCCTTCCGGCTAGAAGGCATGTCCCTCACCATTGAGGTGGAGGATATCTATTTTATCACAGGTCTATCACGACGAGGTGAGATGGTGAACCTTCATGCCTGAGGAGGGCCAGGTCAGGGGCTGACTATCGACGAGTACATAGCTGTGTACTACTACCCAGAGATGAAAAAGGTGGGGAGCCAAGTTCCCACCAATGCTATACAGGTACTGGGCCTAAAGGCCATACTACTGACGCTGGGCAGGATAGCAGGCTTAGCATCACTCCATCAAGCCTCTCAGCCACTGATGTTCTATGCGGTGGAGTGCATGACACTGACCATCTATGACTGGAGCACTTCCCTACTAAGCAACATGAAACATCAGCTCAGTGAGTGCAAGGCAGGTAGGATACAGAACTTCAGGTTCAGCAGTATCTTGAGCACGTTTTTCTTCGAGCGTGTTCCAGGATTGAGCCCTAGAGTGGATGTTCCTCTTGACGGGGTTCGAGATTCAGCCCAACGACATTGGGCAGACGTGATATGCAGACTGGGGGGCGGTAGGGTGGCCAACCCTTATCCAGCAGACTTTTTTCCATGGTGGCGATGATAGATTGTTGCCATAGAGGACTACCCTTATGTAGGGATAGATTTTCGGGGAGACCCGGACATGCCATTACCACCAGGATCAGCATATGGAGACATAGGTAACGAATCTCGACCCTTACTCTTTTTAACATTTTTGAAGTATTTAATTTTTTTGTGTTTTCTTGATTATATGGAATCAAAAAGACATGTTTTGGGGTGACAATACATAGTGACATCTACCATTCATGTGCAGATGTGGGACCATGGCGACCAGAGGGCTTCCCACGTCATAGACAGAGGGGAAGAGGAGACAATATCACCGGTGTGGATGCGGAGCGAATGCTCCAAAGCATCCATACCAACTTCGTGTGACTGACTCATAGGATTCCCATGGCGCAAGTCGAGGACTTGCCCGAGGCTATGCAGAGATAGGTGGTGGGTGTACCACGTGCATGAGTGCGTTTATTCCAGCGGCTAGCTAGAGCCGTGGTGACATATCATGATCACAACCCTCATCCACCTCCACAGGACTAGAGACCTAGGAGTGTATCTATTTTGTACTACCGTGTATATGATGGTGGCTTTCAAAGCTCCAATTTTGTATTATGACACTATGTATTACCACATTTTTTATGTATATAAAAAAGTTTTATGGTGATCGGTTTATTTATTTACATGTGTAAAAATTGTGTTTATGATTAATTTATAAGGAATGAAACAAATGCCAATCTAACACATATTTAGCATATGAGTCAGCAATTTGATTAAAATTTCTTGGAATGTGTATATATCTTATGTTCTCAAACTGTCGTTCTAACAATCTCACACGTAATAATCTCCTCAATAACGTCGAATCTCTAACATGGTACAAACCATTTAGCTGTGACACTACTAACTTTGAATCAAGACGTACCTCAAGAGAGAGAACACCATGCGAAATGGCATCCCGTAGAAGCTTGATAACGGCAATATATTTGGCAACATTGTTGGAAGATGGCCGTAGACATACACCTCTTGAAGACAGTACATGACCCATAGGAGTAAAAATCACCCAAGCAGCTGAGGCTGAGTGTTGAGTGTGACGGCTTGCACCATCCGCGAATCCTATGTAGGTGGAAGATTCCATTGACATCTGCCACAAGAAATGGAAACTAATCACAAACCCGATCATGATAAACAAGACCTAACTATGCAAAAACGTTGTACAATAATATACAACAAACAGCCTTGGCTAAATATTATGCATAGTATTTTTTGAGATAGAGCCCATTTCTAGGCTTTGCCAAGACTGTCCCTTCGTAATCCACTAACTCGTAGGCACCCTTCTCTAATACACGCTTGACCACGTAAGGACCACGCCACATAGGATTGAACTTCCCTGCCCCCAAGGGTTCTTTCGATTGATCCCACAAAAGGACCAAGTCTCCCTCACTAAACACTCTCGGATGAACAGACTTATCGTATTGGGCCTTTACGCGACGCTTATTAACCTCTAGAGTCACCAAGGCATCTCTACGCTGCTCATCGAGTTGCTAAATGTGAACCAAACACTCCTCCAAAGGTGAAGTGTCTGGTAAGAGTTCCATGGCTAACTTCAATGAAGGAATCTCCTCACTCTCCACACGGTCAAGCTCAGGAAGAAAATCTGATCTATGATAGAATTTCTCCCATGGTGGCTCAACTCCCAACCTAGCCTCGATAATCGCTTCATTTGAAGGGAAAACCGTATCAAGGCAATCATGGGCATGAGAAGACTGTACTACCCATGCCGGCAGCACATAGGAGTCTTCCTCCTCTGTCCGCGAAGAGGAAGAACAAGGCTCTGCAGCAGACTAGAGATTAGCTTGGTAAGCAATCATGACTGCAGGCAATGGCACACTCGTCTCAATGGCCTCACTCGAAGGACTCGGTGAAGGAAGAATCCAAGGATCTCCCATATGACTTGTGCGAAAAGGCACCGATCTCGTAGATGTGGAAGCACCATCGAAACTAGATCCTATCATGAGGACGGGTGCATGACAACTAAAGGTTCCCATGAGGGAAGGATACATGCCTACACCCACACTCCCAGTTGCTGGCTGGGAATGTTCGACTTTCGGAACTGAAGCTTCTGAAGATGCACTAACAGGCGGATTCTTAAATGCCATTTGGTCAATCGTTACAATCTTCCCATTATGAGGAAAGCATACAACGCGAAATATGGAAGACGCAACGGCTTGCATACTATACATCTAGTTCCTTCCTAGTAAGAGATTGTAGTCAAGGGGCTCATCAACCACCTCGACCTCTATCACAACGGTCTTCCCTCCAAAATGGAATTTAAGAGAAGGAAGGATACCGTGCGGCCTAAATGATCTCCCATCAAAAGCATTTAACATGGTCGTAGACTTTGACAACTTAGGAGAACCAAGACCCTTCCAACAAGACAAAGACATCACAGAAGCAGCAGCGCCCTCGTCAATCACTATGTGCTTGACGATCATATTAAGACATTCTACATGCACCAAAAGGGACACATAGTAGGGCAAGCGAGGTTGATGTCCTACAATTTCAAATTTGATCACTGAGGAAGAATCATCACCATTCACACCAAGAGCGGAAAGCAAAGCCTTCCTTTGCGACGGACAACTCTGAAGCACTTCCAATGCAGACATCGCACAAGGAGTATGACCCAAGTCCTCGACAACTGAATAGTTCTAGGCGGCTCATGCATTTGGATTATGCCCCGAACACTTAAGTACCCCCTTAGGAATTCGAGGTGCAGCCTCAGGTTTGTCCGCAGGTTTCTCAATGCGCAAAGGAGTTCCTGGTGGATCAAGTTCTTTACTTGGGTTGGGTTGTAACAAAGTATAATCTTTCACATGCGTCATAACTTTCACGGCACGGACCATATTAATGCACCCACGACCACTAGTGTCAGGTGGATCTTCATCACTAGATTGATCATGGGACTTCGAGTTCATATTCTGGTTATGCGGTAAAGGGTTCATTAACACAGCTAGGCCCTGTGCTATGAACTTCGAAGCTTCATCCATCCTAGGGCACAAGTAAGTGAGGTGATCGACCTTACAAAGCTTGCAAGGAAACTTAACCTTATGCTTATTTTGCTTGTCCCCCCCAGCATTTTTATTGTTCTTGTCATTATTGTTGGCATTCTCATTCTTATTCCCACCCTTCTTATTATTTTTACCCTTTTTTCTATTCCGCCTGGGTTGCTGGTTACCCTTCTGGTCGGACGATTGCACACCAAGTACATTCATCGGTTGGGCAGGCTGAGACGAAGCTGTAGCTTGTCCTGAGGCAAATTAGTTGATAGACAACTGAGCAACTTGTTTCACAACCAAACCTGCAGGTTTCTTGCTTGCACTACCCACAATGCCATCGGCATGTGGTCCAGGTTTGACCTTGGGATCGAAACTAGAACGAGGAGCGTTGGGTATAATCTCATATAACAAACCAGACTGAGCATAGATCAAGTCTAGTTCCTACGCCCTAAAGATTGCTTGTTCCTCATTCTGCACTCCGGATGTGGAAACATCCTTCGTGATATATGGCAATAAATATTTGAGGAACCAATAAAGGAGGAACTCCGGCAGTATAAAGTCTTTGATTAATCTCTTCCGTCTACGCCACTCCTGAATATGATCAAAAATATGGGTGGCTTTATCTTGCCAAAATGTCGACAAGAGTTCAGTACCAACATCATAGTGAACTGGTAGCTAGATGTGATTAAGGAAATTCTTCGCAAGGTCATCGAACAAAGTAAAGGCACCGCTAGGTAACTCTATATACCATTTCACCACAGGCCCTGTAAGGGTGCATTGAAATAGTCTCAAGCAGACTGAGTCCTGATGCAATGAATTGGAAGAGCACCATAGGTGGAATGTCGTAACATGTTGACTCGGATCCTCTCCTAGTTTGCCTTTGAAATTAGGTATGTACGAAGGAATCTTGGTAGGGACAGCCGGCCAAGCCGGGTCATGAGCCACAGGATCGTTCGTAAGTCTCGATAAGTCAAGTAAATTGAGTTTCGCGAGGAAACGGAGCCTCGAATGATGAGGTCTAGGGACCGCTCCCTGGTTCATATAGGATTGATTACCACCATGACCTTGGCCATAGTGACCTCCTCCTGTATGACCTATATAGGGTGGCATGGAAGTAGCATACTGAGGTGGACCTTGACTAGTAGGAGCTACAAATCCATAGTTGGGAGATTAAGCAGGTTGTGAATACCCGCCTCCATAAGGTGGAGAGACATATCCATACTGCGTCCCATAGTAGGGTCCATAGGTCATCGCTTGCAATGCCCCATGAGACACTCCATAGGTAGGGATATACGTTTCGGAAGTAGGAATATACATACTAGAAGTAGGGATATATGTCGAGGAAGTAGTAGTCTGAACTCTAGAAACATGAACATAACCTCCCGAAACCACGGGTGGTATGTAGGCTTGAGACACAATTGGTCTAGTAACCGCAGTACGGATCTAACTCGTAGCTACGTGCTGACTCGAAGGACCATGAGAGTAAGGTGGAGGGTTTACATTTGAAGAACTCGGAAGCGAGGACGAAGGAATCTCTGTAAGAAGAAATGTACTAGTGCCTATTGTCACTTGTCTGGAACTTGGTATCCCTATAGGATCACTAACTCTAGACCTAGGAGGTATATAAGATGGATCTTCCACCACTGGGATGGAAGGTGCAATGTGACTAGTACTCCCAAACCTCTCCACAAGGTAAGGCATGGGAATGCCCCCAGGCATAGTGTTAGGGTCAAAATCGGATTCAACATGAAATGTCAAATCGTGCATAGGAAAACCAGTCGTAACATAACTACCATAGCTAGTGCTAGGAGGGTCAAAGTGAGTCTTGTCATTATCCGGCATTCCATACCGATAATGGGTCAATGGGGAATATTCCCTAGTGTGAGTAGTTCTATCATGAAAAGATCCTATCTGGGAAATCACAGGACCGATCTTAGCTAGGTCAGGTGAGGGATCATATGTAGGAGTAATTTCCCCATCGTCAATACGAATAGGAGGAGGTGGCTCAGGAATAGTCTCTGAATGATCCTCCATGGTGTGTGAATCAGTGTGTGACATAGTCCACCTGGATAATCTAGGCCCCTCTCCCAAAGGAGGAGGAGAAGTGGAAGGCGGAAGTCCTGCTAACCGATGAGAATGGCACGGAACCGCACTCGACTCCACAATGACTCAACAAAAAATCAAAGACTCTCTATTTACGTCAACCCTAGGCCAACTAGCATGCACAGAGTAATGACTAAAAAAATAAAGCCAAAAGCAAGCAAACAAGGGCTGGATAAATGAGCTCCTGAATGTGGCCGGTATGTCTCTCCTAGGAGAGGCTTGAGAGGCCCTTGTCACCACAAGCGGAGGTTCGAAACCAATTATTGTGGCCCTCAGCTTCAACGCGTAAAGCGACTGTGCTGTCCGACCCCAACCTGGCCAGGACACATGCAGAATAACCTCTACACGTACCCCCTCGATATCCTAGGTAAGGTCACTAAGGTCACCTCAATATAATCAACGCTCAGGCGTACAGTCGCAGGCGGGATTAACCATATGGGCAGGGTAGCAAAGCCCAAAACTCCCGAAAGAGCCCTCAGATACGAATACAATCCTGGCTATATCACCGGTGCTACACAGTTACCAACCAAGGGTTATCCCGATCAACAACCGCTCCCACTGCCTAGTGCTTGACTCCCTTTTGAGAGGAGCTTCCTAAGAACATTGGTTATATAAAGGATTTCACACACTCCCTGGACAGACACCTAGTTGTTGTTGTTTAGTGATCTTGGAGAATTAACTTTCAATGAACTATTCCAAGATCCTAAAACCTAAGCTTGTTGGTGCACCCTAGAAAAGAAAAGAGTGTAATTCATTTTAATTAGCGTTGATTTTATTTTGGCTTTAGTACTCAAAAATAGGATAAGACCGTGCAACTAATGGTGTTATGACGCAACAAGAAGTAAAATGCACACCTAACAATCAATGCAAATGCATTGTGTCCATGAAAATAGGGTATGCGTACTACGTGAATGCACAATTTATTCTTCAAATGCTGAGTGCAAATTTCCCTATATGAAGTCCTAACTATTACTCCAAAGCAAATCTAGATCTAATGCAAGTACAATGCAAGGTGCAAAATGCAATGCATGATGATAAGCAAATGTTTTTGGATTTTTTGAAAATAAAGAGATACAAAAAGCAAAAGAATGATTCTAACTACCCCAGACTCTGCAAGCACACATAAACAACATTCTAGCAAAGCACTAAGGAAAAAGAACTCTAATGCACTAATCTCAAACAAAAACTCAAAGATGCCATGACAAGAACTTTCCTAAAACAAAAAATTTAGGCTAAAAGAAAAGTTTCTGGTCAGAAACAGAGGTATTAACAGACTCAGGCAGTGCCAAAGGAGACTTAGCAACTAACAGAATTCACCCAGCAATCCAATATCTTCCACAAAAAGGTAAAAACCAGAGTATATGCGACTGTGCACAGTGAACCCGCGTGTATATGCGACTGTAATTGACAAATCTGTGTACAGGAAGAAAAAGATGCACAAATTCAAGGCAAACAGATAGGCTGAGACTAAATTCACACCAATCAGGCTCTACGAGGCATACATGCCCCCATACCCGACACAGAAACAAGAGAGAGAGAGCAATTCAAATACATTGAATACCAAAAGATCAACCCCCAAAGGACAATAACTAGGAACTCCCCAGCGGAGTCTCCAATTCTGTTACGGAGAGAAATTCCTATGGATTGGGGTACCACAACAGATAGCTAGACTCCAGAAATCAATCTTTCCCAATATGCAATAGAAATAAAAACATCTAACACTAAAGGATCGAACCTCGTACCTTATTCTGGACGGTTGAAGTAGATCCCCATTGAGTTTTCCAATCTTCAGCTTGAATTGTTATAGCACGTCCTCAACAACACGTAAACAATACAAGCATACTATATTTCATGGTGTTAGATCTATTCTAGCATATATAATCAATAATGTATAAGCATTTGACATATTCCAATGGAAACAATATTCATTCAAATACACATTACTGGACAAGAAAAGATATTTCTATTAATATGAATCAGAGATTACAAGTGACAACCTCTGATGGCACATCTACGAACTGGAGAAACTGAATCCCCCACTTGGGCCTCCACCACCTCAATCCTCCATCACTCCGATAGAAAGCTTACTAGCAAAAGGCAAGCTTGGGAAGAACACAACATTGCTCCAAGGGACAAAGGGATGCAGACTCAAGCATAATTTATGGCAACAATGGACTATAGTTTCGGTACTCTCAATTCTCTCTTATGCTTTCAATGTCTCAAGGGTTCCTTATATAGCTTTTCAAAGTGATACTAAAAGGTTGAATCTATGCGATCTCAAGAAATATGGAAGGCCAGGAGTCATATGAATCAGATCTAAGACAAGGAACACTCCAAAGGATTTTGTATTATGTACACATCTCGACGTACGCGACTATAGAGGGAATATCCGCGTATGTACGCGGTTATCGGGGAAAATGCCGCGTATATCATTTTTCTAATGTTTTTAGGGATGGTCAATGATACATCAAAAGACAAAAAGTGGTCCATAGGGGTTAATGACTCTGCAGCAGTACAGGGGAAGGCCATACAATGTGTGATTCACCTAGTGTGGTGAAATCTGCTATAACAGTGGTACCACTCTATCCTAAAGGGACATGCACAGTGTCGATCATGATGTCCAAAAAAAACATGGCCTGGCCAAAATAAAAGATTGCAAGCATTTTTATGGTTGGATATGTTTCTAAATGGCTCTTTAATTGTTTTGGTAGGTTCATTTGGTCAAAAATGGTTATTTGGAAGGAAAAACAACATGACAAGAACGATGCCCATGCTGCAAGAAATGCAGGTTGTGTGGTTTCCCTGCGAGGTTGTGGTCTCCTAAATTTCTTCTGTATCACTAGTATTGTTTCACATGCCCTGTTACTCGAATATATTCTACGAATGTGCAATCTGGAGCAGTATAATTTTGAGGTCGAACCTCATGTTATGACTATAAAGGTGAAAGAAATTTACTTCTTGATAGGGATGTACAAACGAGGGGCCCCTATTTCTCTAACTGGTTCCTGAGGAGGGGACGTGACTACACAAGAATTGAGTGATCGTCATTGTCTGCCTTGCACAAAAATGCCAAGTAATATGATTCCCATCAAGGCTATGATGGATGTGCCACTTCGTACTATTTTTTTTACTATTCAAAGGATATATGGAAGCCAAGGGCCTCACCAGGAATATCGGGAACATCTGCTATATTCCCTAGAAGCTATGGCACCTATGGTGTTTAACTGGGTAGAAGCACTTCTTCCTATTTTCAAGGACCAACTGACAAAATGTCGAAAAGGAGAACTGAAGCAGTTTGGGTATGGGTCCATTTTAGCCTGCTTTTTCTTCGAGAGGGTACCTCTGATGAGGACCTACAAGGTCTTCACAGAAATTAAGGATAGAGACCCATGCATGCTAACATGGGTATAGATCATGGAATGTATAGGAGGTGGCAGGGCCAAGATGAAATTTGATGCCACCTTCTTCCATTGGCTATGTGACCAGATCCTCATGATAGAGGATTATGCATATGCACAAACTAACTTCAGAGACGATCCTGATCTACCATTACCACCTGGTGCTTAGTGGGGAGATATTGGTAACACTACTACATTTCGACCAAAAATCCGACGGCCGTATTGTCATATTTTCGACACTCCCCCGTCACATGTACGACACTATGATTTTTTTTAAGCGTCGGTGGATTTTCGTCGATTATCCGACATCTTTCCAATCCGTCAGTTAAGCGATAGCTTAGTTTACTGTCGGTTAAATGTAAATATTCAGTTATTTGACATCTAATTCATACTAAATTTTAAAAAAAATCACCTACAGGTCGTCGCTTAAGCGACGGATATTTGACGGATTATGAAAAAAATTAACCTGTAATCCGTCGCTTAAGCGACGACTATCTGACGGATTTCTAAAAAATCACTTGCAGGCTGTCGCTTAAGAAATCGATATCTGACGGATTATGAAAAAATTTAACCTACAGGCCATCGCTTAAGTGACGACTATCTGACGGATTTAAAAAAAATCACCTGCAAGCCGTCGCTTAAGAGACGGATATTCGACGGATTATGAAAAAAATTAACCTACGTGCCATCGCTTAAGTGACGACTATTCGACGGATTTTTAAAAAAATAACCTGCAGGCCGTCGCTTAAGCGACGGCTATCAAACGGATTTAAAAAAAAAATCACCATTGCGATGTCTGGATTTGAATAAAGTGAGATACAGTGAGATAAAGTGAAGCAAGATATGAGCCACTAAAACCAGTGAACACCACAAAGTTTGACTCATATTATTAAGTAGAAGAATGACAGAAAATCCCTACAATCTTGAGATGTATAACATTTCATCTTCAGATTGATGAAAGGCTATCAAATTTTCTCAGACCTGATTGTAATTTGGCCTCACCTTTGAAGAATTTTCAAGTTTTTGATTTGATGTTTCTACTTTGCGTCTTTGAACTAGTGTGCTTAAAAGTTCTGCTTTCTGATTCAATGTTGAAAGCTTTGGATTGTCCTTTGAGAGAAATGCATTTTGTAGCTTGGAACCTACAACTTAACATAATTTGAATGAGTCCATCAATCATAGCCAAAGGACTTCAAGGATTCCAATAATGTTCAGATTGTAAGATAGTTGTTTATCAGTATGGATACTTTGTCAAACGGAAGAATAGGAGTAGCTATTGTTTCAGAAATAAAACCTTGGTTGACTGGTCTCTTAATTGTAGCAAATGGATCACGTGGACTTGAATGGCCGAGGGATACTAGGAATCCTTTGTTGGTTAAACGATCATGTGGAAAAAAAGTAAGTGATGTTCGAAGATGCGACATGGATTTTGATCCTCTATCCTGAGTCATCAATTGGATGGCTCCATCCCCTAGAAATACTTTTGAAATACTACTGGTCCTGCATGCAACCCATTTTAAAGCATTATTCCATTTGAGGGGTTGACAAATTGGTTTACAAGGGAAAACGTTGCATTGATAACTTAAATTTTACCTCATCTTCTTAGAGCATACTGCAGGATCAAGTGTTTTAAGAATGCTTTTATTTTCAACCACAACCCTTTTGTTGTTATCATTAACATGGATCTGTTCATCATTCTCCTTAGATAATGCTTCCCTTTTGGCTTTCTTTTTACACAACGCATTAAAACGGTTCTTGACAGCATTGTCAGTCCTGTTTGGATTCCAAAGTAATCAGATTTTGATGTAGAAGTATACCAAAATAAATAAAAGTTTAGGAACACATGTAATATACTTTTTAGACCAAAGGTTACAAGAATAATATCGTAAAAATGTGGAAACCTTACAATATCAATGATCATTGATAACCTATAAGATTAGTAATGCTGGATTACTAATTACAAGTTAAAAAATTTAATTACTTGTCTGTATCATACAAATCTTATTAGTATGGCATGATCTTAAATAAAATACTACCTACTTGCCCTGAACTACTTTTGCAATCTCTTTCCAGCAGTTGCCAAATTTTTTATGTGCATGTGTAGAAAAAAGACCAAAAGATGGTCACCAATGATGAACTTGTACATCATGAAAATTTATGTTCTTCAACTGTCCTGGTATTTATAAGATAAGCAAATTGAATTCTAGTATTATGGGTAACGTGATCTAACTTGAAGGCTCAAATTCAGAAACATTCAATATAATTGTAAGCAAAGAACATTAAACAAGATATGGTGGTTACCTGAGAGCAAACTATTTTTGCATAGTACTAAAACATTCAATTTTTTACTTCAAGAATTTTACCTCAAACAAGATTATATCCTCTTCCTGCGACCAGCTCCCTTTTTTATAAGCTGTACTCAAGTACGTGTTCCATCTCTGACATAGTCCATAGAAGTTTCAGATACTTGGAACTAGAAATACCAATGCTAACTAGCCTAATCGGAATTTATCTCCAAAGATGCATTTGAGTAAGAATCACTATTTTCACCTTCTCCTGCACTGTCTGCTTGTTTTGTCTTTCAATTGAGATGAAATGATAGCCCACCTATATCCACAGTAGTTGTACCCAATTTTAATAAATTCCATATACAAAAGTGTTACCAATCAGGTATTAAATTTTGACCTCCATACTCAATTGGCATAGATGCAGAAATGATAATGAAATATATTTTCTTTCTTATTGACAAGCACACCACAGGAAATTGATTGAAGAAAACTCATAATAAACCTTTAAAGATAGCTTTGATTTTATAGAAAGAAAAAAAAAGAATTGGGGGGAGGAGAAAGGGTTATGAACAAGAAATAGTAAAATGATCTTGTTAAAGTTGTCTTAGGAATCTGAAACTACAAATGATCTCTCACTGATCTAGCAAAGGAAGCCAACAATCAACGTGACCATCTCCAAATGCAGAGGCAGCATAAGCCCAGTCAAAATGACATGTTAGCATAGCTACCTAACAATCGATGGGTAGTGGACCCACAATTTTACTGGCCAAGGGAGAAACGTAGGGTGAAAATAAAAGAGACCATTATTCTCCCAGCAGACAAAGAAAAACAGAGTAATTCATAGCTGAAACGTTGTAGCAGACTCTAGACCATCAATATGCAGTCACAGTATCCAAATGCACTATGAATATGAGATAGAGAACTCTATAATCAATAATCTACTTTAATAAAGAAGAGTATCAGTTTCCCGATGAATATTTTATTTCCGATGAGGGTTTTCTCCATGTAAATGCCAGTGTTACTGTGTGCATGCTGTCTTTTCTGTGTTCATTATCATTTCATTGATATTCAGTAGACTCTTGAATGCAAGCATTGCTACTTCTGTTCATTGTAATTCCAGAGTTCAGTGTATATTCCTGTTAGAAGCTCCGTTATTTGCTCATTGTGTTCTGTGTTTATATTTTCCTGTTAGACCTGCCAAATACATTGATGGCAGGCATTGAAGGCATGAAATTATGTGGAGATTAAGTTAGTACAACAATGCAACCTTAAAAAATCTTACAGCTAATATGAAGTGTTTCATCACTGAAATTTAGTTTCTGCTGAATACATTGATGACAGGCATTTAAGGCATGAAATATTGCGGAGATTACATTAGTGCAGCAATGCAGCATTAGAAAAACTTGTATCCAATATGAATTGATCACCAAAATTCAGTCTCTGTAATTTCAGATCAAGTTGGTATCAAGGCCACGCTCAAAATTACTTGGAAATAAATCTTGTATAGTAAATCCAGGAGTGGGTATGAAAAGAGCATAGAACCACTTCAGCAAAAGTTGGAAAGACACGAACAACAAAAAATGAAGGTGTCGAGCACCCTAAATGCAGATAAGTTATTATCAACACACAGAGCTTACGAAATTCATTGTCAACCCGAGGAAGTATTTTGTTTCAAAGGGTAAGTGCACAATATATGCTAAACACCAAATCATTGTAGTGAATACTGTTCTTAAACAACTATGTTCATCCCTCAAACTTTGTGTAATCCCACCAATCTTCTAACTCTACAATTTCAACCTTGTCCTTCTATGCATCAACCAGAAATGAAATCAACAATTAATGACAGAAAGGAAATCCTATTCACAGCCCAAATTAAAGGAATTGGCTATTGATCTAATCACACTCGGAATCTGTAACCATAAATTAATTGTAATCTAGAAATTCAATTGCGACAGATCAAGCTCGGCTATTCTAAGAATTGAATTGCAGAAATAAAGATCAACAATTATAACAATCCAAGAATTACACAGGGTTCATGGGATGTTAACCTAAAACCATGAGATGAACAGAGTTGTGTACAACTATTGAATAAATTGCATAAATATTATCTACTCAGTCGACTGTTACAGTTATTGATCTTAGGAAAATGCAATGCTGTAAATCACACACACTACTGCTGCGCACACAGAAAATATGATTAACGAAACATCACACAACCACAAATTAAAATATCCTACCTTAACTCAGCAATCTCTGCGAAAGGAGAGCCCAGCCTTCACACAGAGACACTGGATGAACAATGTACAGCTCCCTTAAACCAGCAGTAACTCTTTGTATTAAAAATGAAGGATTATTACCGATTTCTCCCGCTGTTAATACACCAAATGAATTAACTATTTTCCCAACCCCTGGATCGAGACAGCCTTCTGCATTTATACATACAAGCGATAACATCCAATCCTATTACAAAGGGCAGCCATGAAGATCTCTGATCTTTAGGCGCCCTGAATAACACCGGTTGTTACCAGGTTCATTTCAGTGGCTATCTTCAAGGTTTTAATCTCGAACTCAATTGGAAAGACAACACTCTTTCTGTACACTAGATCATATGGGGAGAACCCTGTAGTGTCACGCCAAGTCGTGCGATATGCCCACAATGCTTCTGGAAGCCTGTCAGCCCAATCCTTTCGATGACTATTAACTGTTTTAGTAAGGATATTTTCAATAACCTTATTGGTGCTTTCCACCTGACCATTAGCCTGGGGGTGATAAGGTGAAGACACCCTGTGCTGCACATGATACTTCCTGAGCAAGGATTCAAATTGGTGTGACACGAACTGCGGACCTCCATCAGTAACTACTTCTTTTGGCACCCCAAAATGGGTAAAGATCTCACTGTACAGAAAATCAATTACTGCCTGATCATTAGCCTTAGCCAAAGCTACAGCCTCCACCCACTTGGTCATGTAATCAGTACAAACCAGAATATAGACCTTCTGTTTGGAGGGAGGACTGATAGGGCCAACAACATCCAGTGCCCATCTCTCAAATGGTTCAACTACAAGTTGGGACTGTAGGGGCATCTGATCTGTTCGATTGGGTTGGCCCATCCTTTGGCAACTGTCACAGGACTGGACATACTTCTTGGCATCCCTGAACAGAGTCGGCCAGTAATAGCCCATCCACAGTGCTTTGTGCCCCACTCTTTTATCTGCAAAGTGGCCTCCACAAGGCCCCTCATGACAGGCTTTTAATATAGGAAAGATCTCATCTTCTCTTACACATCTCCTGATCTCAAGATCAGGCCCTGTGTAGAAGAGATGGCCATTTAACCAACAAAACATGGCACTGCGCTGAATAATTTTTCTTTTTTCTTGTTTTGTCATATATGGTGGGAGCTTCCCTGCAACCAAATAGTTAGCAACGTCTGCATACCATGGAGAATGAACTGAAAGTGCAAATAGATGCTCGTCTAGGAAAGAATCCTCAACAGGAAAAGAGTCATCACTGTTAGTAAGACGGGATAAAAAGTCAGCAACAACATTTTCCTTCCCAGGTTTATCTATAATAGTGATATCAAATTCTTGTAACAACAAAATCCATCTGGTCACTCTGGCATTGGTAACTGGTTTATTCATTAAGTATTTGATGGCAGAGTGGTCAGTGTGCACAAATGTAGGATACCCAGTGATATAATGTCGAAATTTATTTATGGAGTAAACAATAGCAAGGAATTCTTTTTCAGTAACAGTGTAGTTAAGCTCAGCAGGGGCTAGATTTTTACTAACATAGTAAATGGCATAAGGTTTTTGGCCCTCCTGCCGTCCTAATACTGCACCAATGGCAGTGTCAGAGGCATCTAAGGAGATATGGAAGGGCAGGGTCCAATTAGGTCCCCGCAAGATGGGAGCTGTAGATAGCCTTGCTTTAAGTTCATCGAATGCTATCTGGCATGCTGCATTCCACACAAACTGTGCATCCTTCATTAACAAAGAGAACAGAGGAAAAGTCATTTTGGAGAAGTTTTCTATGAATCTTCGATAATATCCAGCATGTCCCAGAAAGCTTCTCACCTCTTTCTGAGTTGAAGGGGTAGGTATATTCTGTATTACTTTGATTTTTGCAGGGTCTACCTGTATGCCATTGGCAGAGATAAAATGCCCCAATACCACCCCCTCACTCATCATCATATGGAACTTCTCAGTGCTTAATGAAAGCTGAGCCTGTTTACAGCGAGTTAAAACCTTCTTTAAATTTTCTAGTGCCTCATCGAAATCCCTGCCATAGGGAGTGAAATCATACATGAAGATTTCCATGCTATCATTGACTAATTCAGAGAATATGCCAATCACATCTCTTTGGAACATTGCTGGTGCATTGCACAATCCAAATGGAAGTACTCTGTAAGCAAACGTTCCCCAGGGACAGGTGAAGGTGGTTTTATCCTGATCCTCAGGAGCAATTTGGATTTGGTTGTACCCACTGAAACCGTCTAGGAAGGAGAAGAACTTCTTCCCTGACAGGGTATCAAGTACCTGGTCGATAAAGGGTAAAGGGAAATGATCCTTTTGAGTTGCTTTGTTCAGTTCCCTATAATCGACACAGACCCTCCATTTCCCATTTTTCTTGGGTACAATCACGAGTGGGGAGACCCACTCACTATTTGAAATAGGGTATATAAACCCTGCTTCCAAAAGTTTCTGGATTTCCTCCTTCACTATATCCCTCAGATTGGGGTTCATGCGTCGTTGGGGTTGACACACAGGCCGGGAGTCACTTTTGATATAAATGTGATGAGTGCACAGATTAGAGGGGATACCTCTCATATCTGTATACTCCCAGGAAAACGCCCCCTTATGTTCCTTCAAGAGGCTGATCAGGCGTTTCTATTCCTCTGAGGAGAGACTAGGATTGATATTCAAAGTCCTTCCAAGTTCTACCTCAATCGGAATGCTCTCTGAATTTTTCACAACCGGGATTATATTTGTGCCACCAACCAAGGCTTCTTCCGTAAGGCTTTCTTGCTCTTCCTTGCCCAGGGTAGTGTTAAGAATTTGATAGACTTCTCTATTTACTGAAGTGGGTTCACTAATGAAATTGCTAATGGTATCATCTTCTGTCTCATTTTTAAAGGTTAAGGCCTCCCCTATAGTCAATAATGGCTGGACATCCTCGTCCTCCTCCTCCTGCTCTATCCAAAGGGATGTTTTAGCCTCTAGACTTGGCCGAGCTAGAGGATACAGGGTGAGTTTTTTAGTATCCATACCATCAGATATAGTCATGGACCCCGATCGACAGCTGATGCAAGCATCAGCTGTGGCCAACCACGGTCTCCCCAGGATCAATGGGTGTCCCCCCAACTGCGATTTTGGTTGTAACACCAAAAAGTCAGCTGGGTACTCCCATGAATCTACTGATATAACAAGGTTGTGCAGAATCCCTTCGGGTCTGATGGTGGATCTGTCTGCCAATTCCAAAATAGTAGGGGTCGGTCTAAACTTGGTGAGCCCAAGCTTCTTTAAAGTTTCCATAGTTATAACATTGATTGCTGCTCACAGATCCACTAGGACGTTGGGTATCTGTGTCTGTCCTATCTGTACAGTAATGGTAGGATTACCAGGGTCATCGTATTTAGTCACAGGGGCTTTTCCTGTTATCAAGGCCGATAAGTTTCCTATGACATGAACCGTGGGAGGATCCCTGAATTTCCTTTGTGTTCTTCTTGTGCACAGCTCCTGAACTGTTCTAGCGTAAATGGGCACATCTTGAAGCGCTTGAAGGAGGGGAATTTTAACATAAAGGTTTCTTAACTCTCCGAGGAGGTTAAACTGAGGTTGCCCCCCCATTTTTGGTATCAATAATCTCTCGGGGTATGGTGGCTGCTTTATCAGATGGGAAGGCTATATCTCTTTAGGTTTATCGTTGGATGGTTCAGCCGTCCCTTCTAAGGGATGCCCAGCATCCTCAATTATGGGACTTGAGTCAAATGGATGCTGTAAGCTCTCCTCTTCTCTATGCTCAGAGGATGAAACATCCTCTATTATTACAGGTTCTACAATTTTCCCAGATCGTAAGTGGATTTCATTACAGGGTACAGGGGAAAGAGAGTAGGCTAGCATGTTGATAGTCTCCAATTGGTGGACTGCTTTATTGTTTGGGTTAGGATTAGGTTGGGCAGGCAGCTGGGGTCGTATTGGTATATTCGGGACAGAATTGTTTTGCAGCTGCAGCTGTGACTGTGGAGGTAAGTATTGAGGATATGGAGGAATTTGGGGGAATTGAGGAAATTGAGGAGAATATGGTGCTTGTTGAGGTAGAGGTGGTTGAGGAAACTGGTTCCCAGGATGGAAATTCCTCCATCCAGGAGTCCATGACGTAGGTTGGGGTGGTGGCTGTGTCCAGGGATTCCATGAATTATAGTTTTGCATTGCAAGTTGAGAGGAATTCCATTGAGTATAATTCGAAGGGAATTTTGTATTCAAATTTTACATATTATTCCAATTCCCCATATTATTCAAAAATGGGAGAGAGTCTGGAGACATACCTTGATTCCGAGGCTGCCATGATTTCTTCTGTGCGATAAAGTAGGCTGCTTCCACATCCGGGTTTGATGCCTGCAGAACGGCATTGACTTGAGGAAGTGAAGGGCATTCCTTCATGTCATGGTTCATCTCACACAGCTGACATACGTTCACTTTGTCAAGCGGGCATTCTCTCAATGGATGATTCTTTCTACATCGGGGGCAGAACACAACCAATGTGAGATCTTCTACTGCTTGTTTTTGTTTCGCCTTCAGGACATCAATTTCAGAAGAGATGGAGCTCATCATTTCTGTTTTAAAATTTTCAAGTAGATTGCCTATCTCTGCTGGGGTAGCACCTCCATTAGATGAATTCTGAGTTCGGTCAAAGACGTCACGTTCCAGCTTTTCTCGTTTATCCTGCTTATTATTTCTGGAAGACCCTCTGGAGTATCTTTTGCACAGCTCCAAAATTTTGTCGAAAGGTTCTTTGGAGATGTCTCCCTTACCAAGCAGGTTCAACATATCTAGACAATCATCCCTAATTCCCCGAAGCAATATTATTTTGAGTACATCCAGTCCCATGTTCGTCTGCCCAGCTCTCTGCACATTGTATAGCAGTCTTTCCACGAAATCTTCTAAACTTTTGTCCTCCTTCTGCACCATTTTAAATAACTCCTCTCTCTTATCCTTGGTGTTACAGTATTCCTGATATTTCTCCAGGAACACCTGCTTCATTGCATCCCAATTAGTAACGGTCCCCCCCCCAAGACTCATGAACCAGCATAATGCATTGTCCTTAAGGGTAGCAGGAAAATTTTTTAGTTTTTGGGCATCGGTGATATAATCGTAACTGCGACAAAGAATATCGAATTCGAAAAGGAATTCGTCTGGGTCTTCTGCCGCCTTTCCATGGAAACGAGGTAACACCGATGGTGAGATATTCTTCATAGGAGCTGCCCCATCTGGTTGTTGAATAGGAAATTGCAATGTAGCCACTGTTCCCTCTGGCAGGGAGCGATTCTCATGATGATAGTTTTCTCCCATCACTTCTTCCTCATCGGCCTCGTGTCTGTTACTCATCTCTTCTTCTGTTTTCTCCTCTTCGTCTCCTCCTGTGTTCTTTTCTTCGTTCTTATCTTGTTCCTCGTTCTTTTCTTTGTTCTCCTCTTGTTCCTCGTTCTTTTCTTCATTTTTCCACTGTCCCAGGAGCTTCTGGTGGTACTGATCCCACTCTTACTTAGTTATACTCCTCCCGTTAATGTGATAATTTGGACCTCTACCAGCAGGTCCCGTTGTAATAGCTGTGTCTTTGTCTACAGGGGTAGCTGAGGATTTCACAGCTGCTCATGTCTTCTCCACCGTGGATCCCGATGCTAGCGCCCCAGGATCAGCGAGGTTTCTTCTGTTAGGAGTTTCTTGAAGACGAGCTCCAATGGATGAATTAGTTCTGTCAACAAGGTCGTCAATGAACGTCCTTCTGCCCAATGGTACTCCTTGACCTCGACCCGAGCCACCTGCACCGTTAGTATATTGTGGGGTTTTGGGAGTTGGGAATTGATCGCGTTTTACCCTTCTAGTATTCATACAACCCAAATCATTTCATCAGAAAGAATAAAAAGAGACTGACTAAAAATAATTATCAAATGCAACTACTGATAGTGTTTAATTACCCTTCCCCGGCAACGCCGCCAAAATGTCGAGCACCCTAAATGTAGATAAGTTATTATCAACACACAGAGGTTACGAAATTCATTGTCAACCCGAGGAAGTCTTTTGTTTCAAAGGGTAAGTGCACAATATATGCTAAACACCAAATCATTGTAGTGAATAATGTTCTTAAATAACTATGTTCATCCCTCAAACTTTGTGTAATCCCACCAATCTTCTAACTCTACAATTTCAACCTTGTCCTTCTATGCATCAACCAGAAATGAAATCAACAATTACTGACAGAAAGAAAATCCTATTCACAGCCCAAATTAAAGGAATTTCCTATTGATCTAATCACACTCGGAATCTGTAACCATAAATTAATTGTAATCTAGAAATTCAATTGCGACAGATCAAGCTCGGTTATTCTAAGAATTGAATTGCAGAAATAAAGATCAACAATTATAACAATCCAAGAATTACACAGGGTTCGTGGGATGTTAACCTGAAACCATGAGATGAACAGAGTTGTGTACAACTATTGAATAAATTGCATAAAGATTATCTACTCAGTCGACTGTTACAGTTATTGATCTTAGGAAAATTCAATGCTGTAAATCACACACACTACTGCTGCGCACATAGAAAATATGATTAACGAAACATCACACAACCACAAATTAAAATATCCTACCTTAACTCAGCAATCTCTGCGGAAGGCGGGCCCAGCCTTCACACAGAGACGCTGGATGAACAATGTACAACTCCCTTAAACCAGCAGTAACTCTTTGTATTAAAAAGGAAGGATTATTACAGATTGCTCCTGCTGTTAATACACAAAATGAATTAACTATTTTCCCACCCCCCTGGGTCGAGACAGCCTTCTGCATTTATACATACAAGTGATAACATCCAATCCTATTACAAAGGGCAGCCATGAAGATCTCTGATCTTCAGGCGCCCTGAATAACACCGGTTGTTGCAAGACGTGGCATGATACAATTATAGAAAGTGCGAGAAGACTATTGACTGGCCCAGAAGTGGCGATCTTCTCAGATCGCCATTATATTCGAACAGCTACACTGGAGATCCGTCGATCATAGCACATTCTGTTATGGCTACTCTGACCGGCTCTTGTCTGGAATGTCACGTGCCTCAATCGATGATGGATAGGTTGAGGATCCCTTTTGTGTCACGACCATCCCTCATCCCTAGACTTGTTCAGCGTTATCCCCCTGCATTCTGCTCATCTTGCATTATCTTCATAGATCACACATATTAGCACAATTTCGAGAGATAAATAGCCTTAATTGTCACAAGAATAAGCATTAATAAGGTAAAACAATAATCAGTCTTACCTTGACAATTTAGGGAATAAAGTAAATAAAGTCAGTCTGATTGGCATGCTAAGCAGTGTAAAACAAGGGAAGAAAGGTGATTAAAGGTGGTTAAAAAGGGACCAAATTTGGACTCAACAGAAGGGTCTCCCCATGTAAGGCAATGCCAAGAGGACCCAGAGTTCAGTTTTCCTTGTTGGAGTGAAGTATTGTTGTGCTAATACCCAAGAGAGATGATGACCTATCTCATGAAGATAATGGCCAAGAAAGAGGAACTATTGTAGCCTCCAGGAATGAAGAAGAGAATCCTTACTAGGAGGACACCAAAGGTAAGAGGCATGAGACCTCCATTAATGGCATGGCTTCTTCTTAACCTTCTATTGCACCATTCAAAGTAGAAGCCAACATCAATATACCAACCTATGATGGACACGTTGGTGCTGAAAAGCTCAATGATTCGTTCAGGCAAATAGAGGTATATTTGATATTTCAGTATCCAAGGATACAAAGACA